>JAMPIV010012809.1:357500-452310 GCA_024509875.1 Oreohelix idahoensis | reverse complement strand
AGATCGCCCGCCATGGAAATAAAGTTGTTAGACTTGAAGGCAAAACGGAACGAGGATCAAAAGACAAGAATCTGACTGAACGCGTACTTGAACAAGCGAGGTTAATGGACGCAAATTGGGGGGGCAAGGAGGAAAAGTCACGTTCCCCCCCCCCCCCCCAAGTTGACATAAAGTAAGGAAATCGACAGAAGGGACCTTGGATATGATACGCCACAGTCATTTATTGGACCCTTTTGCGATACCAAGCCTTTTATTTGAATTCAGCGGCTAAACGCAGATGCTTGAAATATTACAAAATTTAAAAAGTAACTTTTTCTTAATATTAACGTTAGGAATATAAAAATTAGCTGGCCGGATGGCCCATTCTGAGCAGTGAAATAATATGCTTTCATTTATACAGACGGACAGATAATAAGACAGTTAATGACAAAAGACGGTGTTGTTCACATCAGCGAAAGACTGCATTGAATCAAACATGTCACTTTTTGCACAAAAATCACGACCTTGAGACTCAAGTGTTCAAATCTAGTTAGTATGGAAGAGAGAGGGTGTTGGGGAGAATGGTGGCTAAAAATAACTTAGGAAGCAGGTTCGTGCAGTTTTACATGTGTTAGTCCAAAAAAACAAGTGAAATTGTGGGAAAAAGATAAATTGTGACCGACGTACATTTTAAAAATTGAGATGTACTTTTGACTTTTTTGGGAACAGATAAAATGTGACTGACGTACATTTGAGAAAATAAGATGTAATTTTGACTTTATTTTCAAATTTTGAATTGAAAAGCTTAGTCTTCTGATCTGATTGGCCAACGCATTTTATATTAGCGGGATAGAGACGCACATTTTTGCCATTCGACATAAGTCTGTCCAGTAACACAGTCATTAATTGTAGTGGTGATTTCCCAGAAATAATACATAATATTCAGTGGGACACCATACTATAGCCAGCAGCTCAGCTGAGTTTTGCTAGTATTAACTGTGTACCATATTCATATTTCTGGTAAGACTAAACTTATTTCTTTGTACATTTAATATTTGTTTAAGGTTCGAGTGATTTGATACTGCAATAGCATAATCTGTTCCTTACAACAAGTAAGGGTTCGCTCTGGACCCCCCGCCCCAGTTCAGGGTCTAGAGACAAATAAAATACATAAACTCAAGCAAGGGTTAGGAAGGACGATCAAGTGTTGAGAACAATGAAACATATTACCTATCCTATTTTAGGGCAGGAAACTAATGAACCTATTTCAGAATCTGTAGTCTGGGAGGACTTATCCGATGTGAAACCAACATGGTAAAATGTGCTGTATGGTCAGAGAGATCTGACCCGTCTATATGTTGTTGTTGTTGTGTAGTGTGTGTCCAGTCATGGTTAGAGAATGGAATTTGACACATAAATAATACTTTGATTGCAGAGCTGTGAGTTTCAGTTGGCACCCAAGCGGTGTCGAATGAGTTGGTGATTTTACCCGAGTGGATCCGTGCAGTAACGTTGTGTCAGAGCATTTTCTTATTGCCCCCAAGCACGGAGAGGTGGGGCCACCATAAGTCTTATATTGCCCCCAAGCACGGAGAGGTGGGGCCACCAGATCTCAGCACCAGAGCTACCTATTCAAAGTTGAGTGAGCCTCTGGTCTGCTGGAAATTCACCAACTCCATTTAGTTACTAACAATCCCATAAACTTCCTGCCATTACTGGACAATGTGTAGTCACTATAGATCGGGAGTGATGAGGCCACCCCAACAGCACAACCATTAACTATCCTCCCAATTAGATGACTGCTATAAACATTAATAAAACTAAATAGTCTAGTAACATACATATGTACACCCTTGCATTTATTATGTAATATTCCATGCATTTCTTTCATAATTTCTAAATCTTTCATAAGTTCTGGTCAAAATAAAACTTGGTCCAGAACGAAATAAATGTAAGAAAATTTCTATCAAAATTTTTACACACTTGAGTTAGTTCAGTGTATTATAACATTTGTTAATATTATTAGACTTCTTAAATATCTGTGTGTGTGTCTATAAACTATCACACCACATTACATATCATTACCCTAGACATTTAACGTAGCCACATTCATTAGAAAAAAAAAAAAAAGATAAGTGTGAGGTCGTAGTGGTAGCGAGAAGGGCCTTCTGACAATTCACAGTTACATATTATCTCAGGAGCCTTCACAGCTGACCTCATGCATCACACGTAGTACCATCACCATCATACAATACCATCAAAAACCACTACATATATTGGGGTCTCTTTGTCCCGGGATCATTAGCCCAACAGTAATATTAGGATCTCCTGGTGGGAGAAATAAAATTAGGGGAACAAAATTGTAAAATTCCCTTTAAAATTAAAAGTGTCCCTGCAGATAAAAGTTGGTGAATCTTCACAGCCAGTAATAAGTAATTAGTTAATTAATTAATTAGAATTATTTAGACTATAGTAATTAGAAGTAATTTAGTGGTTAGAGATTTATCTTGTATATTATTATATTGTCTAAAAAGTATGGCGGAGCTAGCAAAATTCCGATCAGCTGCTGTGCTGACCGCAAAGGAGATGGGAATGGATGGTCAGATTTTAATTCAATATGTAACGGCTGAATGTGATAAATATATTGAACGGGAAGAAAGGAGAGTAGAAAAAGAGGCTGAAAGAAAATTAGAGTCTGAACGGTTGGCTGAAGAGAAGAGGTTACAGATTGAGGCTGAGACTAAGAGGTTGCAGATTGAGGCTGACAAAGAGGCAAAGGCATTAGAGGCAGCAGAAAAAAAAGCCGAAAGGGAAGCAGAAGATAGAAGGTTGCAAAGGGAGCACGAATTACGACTAAGGGAGCTGGAATTACAAGGCCCGGCCCCTGAAAATGGTGCCAGCCCTTTTGCCTCAGATGCTACGCCCAGTCTGGGAGCCTCAAACTCAGCTATGGGGTTTCATTTAGACCATTTTGTTGAAAAAGACGATGACATAGAGGGGTACCTAGGACGTTTTGAGTTATTAGCTACTACATATGGGTTAGAGAGAGAGAGAGAGGTGGAGTTTAAAGCTATCACAGGGACTGAGAGGTACTTCTTACGAAGTCTTCGCAAAAATGAACAGAGAAGACCAGGAGAATTATGACATGTTAAAGCAGGCTTTGTTATTGAGGTACGAAAAAAATGGGGAATTTTATCGTAAGAAATTTAGAAATGCCAAACTGTTCTCTGGGGAGACATACCACCAATTCTCTGCCAGACTAGAAACCTATTTGGAGAAATGGACTGCTCTGGGGAAGACCCAAGATCTTAAAGAAATGATCATGATTGAGCAATTGAGAGAGTCCATGGCTCCAGACATGAGAAAATTTCTCATGGAACAAGGTGCAGAGAAGTTGGGGGAGGTTTTAAATGTCGCTGAGAGGTATCAGGCAGCCCAGGCAGAGGTAAGTGGTGCTAAAAAGAAGCACATAGATAATTTTAAAGCTCCACAGCAATTTAATAAATTTGATAATAGAGAGCAGGGAAATAAAGGTAGGACAAATTTTGAACGGCCAAGAAATGACTACCGAGACAGAAACTCACAGTTCAATGACCAAAAATTCAATGAAAGAAAACCGTTGAACCAAGGAAAAAGATGGTGTAAATGGTGCAAGAAGGATAACCATAACACCGAATTTTGTAGAAGGAAACCTTCAAACATTGCTGCAATGAAGTCGGGGACGCAAAGATTAAAGGTTAATCCTAATGGACAACAGGAACCTTATCACCCCCCAGTTTGTGAGGATGTTATTTGTAATGGGGTCACCATAAGGTGCCTTTATGATACAGGTTTGGATTATGATTCAGTTGTGAAGTCTAGCCTAGTGGACCCAAGTCAGTATACCACAGAAACAGTGGAAATACAAGGGGCAACTAAGGACATACCACTCATGACACTTCCCATCGCAAGGATAACGGTGAAAACTCGCTATGTGGAAGGAGAAATCAGAGCAGCAGTGATAGATGAACCAATCTACCCTCTGATATTGGGGTGTAGATACGTCTTCTTGGGGAATCCCGAGAGACCTGTGATCATGGCGACAGTGCAGACCAGGTCACAGAAGAAGGAGGAAGAAGGTGAACCTATAAATGCTCATCCAGAGGAGATGAGGAAGGCGCAGGCTGAGGATAGGACACTCAAACCATGTTTTAAAAAATTGCCCAAATGCCACACACCTCCGAGCAAGGGGGAATATTTCATGAAGCACAAACTCTTATACAGGAAGACAGGAACTAGATCCAGTGGCCACGGACAGTTGGTTCTTCCCAAGATATATAGGGTAAATTTGATAAGGAGCTTACATGTTGGAAAAGATGGTGACCATGAAAAAGTCGGTACCATCTGCCAAAAAATTGCTCGAAAATACTATTGGCCCGACGTAAATGTCGATATTGAGAACTTTGTAGAAGCATGTGGCATATTTCATGAGGGAACACCCACAAAGGGAAAATATGTGCAGGACCTAGAAACGCCACGGGGCAAAATTAGGCCTGGAAGGAAAACTAATTATACTCAGGTAGACAAAGTGCAATGGGAGCCCCCTTTTCACACCCAGTCTTCACTTGAATGGATTAACATGGCCACTATGCGAAGAGTACAAAGAAGAAATTTTACCCAGGATAAGATGACAATCCCTCGGTCAGACTTATATAAACTGGAAGAACAGAAAAGAGAGCGAAAATCTCTCATAAGCAATCTAAAGTGGGGAGACAAACCCAAGAAGAAAATTGGCAGTGGTCGATTTGTGAGTGATGATTCTAGGAAGAAAAGTCCTCACTATAGGGCTTCTAAGGGACGGGACCAGACGGGTTCCATGAAAAATACGTATGATAAATTAAAAATCCAGATGTAGCCCTATTAAGGACCTGGACAGATGAGAAGGCGGAAAAGACTGTTACCTCATCTTATCAATACGTGAACGAACTGACCACTCGTTTGAAAGCTGGATGGAAACTGGCAAATGATAATTTGAAACAAGCCAGGAAGAAACATGCAGCATATTTTAATAGGAAGGCAAAGGACAGAGAACTGGCAGTCGGAGAGAAGGTGCTGCTTCTACTACCCGGAAGCCAGAATAAATTACAAATTGGATGGCAAGGTCCATATACGGTTCTAGAGAAGGTGTCTAGAACAAACTATAAAATTGACAAAAAGGGGAAGGAGAAAGTTTATCATGTAAACCTGTTAAAGAAGTATCTGGACAGACCACTCCAGGAAAGCACCCCCTTACTGACCTTAGCTATCGCAACTCAAATGCAAAAGGAACCACTCACCTCACATGAATACCCATTACATCCTTGTGAAACAGCAGCACAAGTAAAAGTCAGTAAGCACCTGACTAAAAACCAGAGGGAGAGAGTTCAACAGGTTCTGGAGGAACATACAGAGGTATTAACAGATAAACCAGGACATACAAATTTGCTACAGTATGACATGAAACTGGTAGACTCAAACCCAATCTGTATGAGAGCCTATTCTATTCCGTTCGCGAAGGAGAAGGCATTGAAGGAAGAAATAGATTATTTATTGAAGGAAGGGATCATTTCACACAGTGAATCATCTTTTAGCTCTAGTGTCGTATTGCTGAGAAAACCGTCTGGGGAACACAGACTGTGCATAGATTACAGGAAACTGAATGCTGTCACAGAAGGGCAAGTGGATCCATTACCAGACACAAAACAGTTATTTGCCAGACTGAACAAGGCAAAATACTTTTCAAAGGTGGATCTTAGTAAAGGCTATTACCAGATCCCAGTGAAGCCTGAAGTGAGACCTTATTTGGCTTTTAGCACTTCAGATGGACATTATGAATTCAACATGCTACCATTCGGACTGAAAAATGCTCCGAGTGTATTTTCAAGGATGATGCGCAAATTGTTGGATCCCCTGAATAACCCATGTATCACGAATTTCATGGATGATATTCTCGTCGCCACAGAGACATTTGAAGAACACATTGAAGCTCTAGAAATGTTATTTAATAGGCTTAGGGAGGCGAACTTAACTGCTAGGCCAACAAAATGTTGCATTGGATGCAAAGAGTTGGAATTCTTGGGACACACGGTATATCAGGGTAGCATGACCCCTGATCCTAAGAACTTGGAAAAACTGCAGAGAGCACCTAGACCACAAACAAAAAAGGACGTGCGATCATTCGTGTCGTTATGCGGATTTTATCAAAAATATATCAGAGATTTTAACTCTATTTGTGCTCCTCTGACTGATCTGACTCGCAAGGGACTTCCAGATAAAATTAATTGGACTGCGCAAAGTGAATTAGCGTTCCAATATTTAAAGGAAAAACTCACTAGTAAGCCTATTCTCAAACTACCTGATTTGACACAGGACTTTGTCTTGCGAACCGATGCCAGTAATGTAGGACTCGGGGCGGCTTTGTTGCAAAGATCATCTTCACCAGATGGGGAACTGAAACCAGTCGCTTATGCAAGCCGCAAATTGAATAAGGCGGAACAAGGATACTCCACAAGCGAAAAAGAATGTTTAGCGTTGGTCTGGGCAATAAAGAAGTTTCAAATCTATCTGTATGGTAGGACTTTTGTGGTCGAGACGGATCATCAGCCTCTTGTATTCTTATCTCAGGCTAAGCATGAAAACGCAAGATTGCTGAGGTGGTCTTTATTGCTTCAACCTTATCAGTTCAGTATCCAATATATCCCAGGTAAATTGAATGTCGGTGCAGATTTCCTCAGTCGGCACCCCTGTGATCAAAATTAGAGTAATGGCAAGCGTAAGGAGAGATTTTGTCTATGTGTATCACTGGTTTTAGAACTTGCCGTAGGCATGTTTTCAGGTGGGGAGATGTGTCGTAAAATTAACAAGTGATACAACGTCAAAATATCTCCAATGATACAACGTAGGGATAAAAACCAATGCGTAAGCTGCTAGAATACATGATCGCCCGCCATGGAAATGAAATTGTTAGACTTGAAGGCAAAACGGAACGAGGATCAAAAGACAAGAATCTGACTGAACGCGTACTTGAACTAGCGAGGTTAATGGACGCAAATTGGTGGGGCAAGGAGGAAAAGTCACTTCCCCCCCCCCCCCCCCCCCCAAGTTGACATAAAGTAAGGAAATCGACAGAAGGGACCTTTGATATGATACGCCACAGTCATTTATTGGACCCTTTAGCGATACCAAGCCTTTTATTTGAATTCAGCGGCTAAACGCAGATGCTTGAAATATTACAAAATTTAAAAAGTAACTTTTTCTTAATATTAACGTTAGGAATATAAAAATTAGCTGGCCGGATGGCCCATTCTGAGCAGTGAAATAATATGCTTTCATTTATACAGACGGACAGATAATAAGACAGTTAATGACAAAAGACGGTGTTGTTCACATCAGCGAAAGACTGCATTGAATCAAACATGTCACTATTTGCACAAAAATCACGACCTTGAGACTCAAGTGTTCAAATCTAGTTAGTATGGAAGAGAGAGGGTGTTGGGGAGAATGGTGGCTAAAAATAACTTAGGAAGCAGGTTCGTGCAGTTTTACATGTGTTAGTCCAAAAAAAAACAAGTGAAATTGTGGGAAAAAGATAAATTGTGACCGACGTACATTTTAAAAATTGAGATGTACTTTTGACTTTTTTGGGAACAGATAAAATGTGACTGACGTACATTTGAGAAAATAAGATGTAATTTTGACTTTATTTTCAAATTTTGAATTGAAAAGCTTAGTCTTCTGATCTGATTGGCCAACGCATTTTATATTAGCGGGATAGAGACGCACATTTTTGCCATTCGACATAAGTCTGTCCAGTAACACAGTCATTAATTGTAGTGGTGATTTCCCAGAAATAATACATAATATTCAGTGGGACACCATACTATAGCCAGCAGCTCAGCTGAGTTTTGCTAGTATTAACTGTGTACCATATTCATATTTCTGGTAAGACTAAACTTATTTCTTTGTACATTTAATATTTGTTTAAGGTTCGAGTGATTTGATACTGCAATAGCATAATCTGTTCCTTACAACAAGTAAGGGTTCGCTCTGGACCCCCCGCCCCAGTTCAGGGTCTAGAGACAAATAAAATACATAAACTCCAGCAAGGGTTAGGAAGGACAGATCAAGTGTTGAGAACAATGAAACATATTACCTATCCTATTTTAGGGCAGGAAACTAATGAACCTATTTCAAAATCTGTAGTCTGGGAGGACTTATCCGATGTGAAACCAACATGGTAAAATGTGCTGTATGGTCAGAGAGATCTGACCCGTCTATATGTTGTTGTTGTGTAGTGTGTGTCCAGTCATGGTTAGAGAATGGAATTTGACACATAAATAATACTTTGATTGCAGAGCTGTGAGTTTCAGTTGGCACCCAAGCGGTGTCGAATGAGTTGGTGATTTTACACGAGTGGATCCGTGCAGTAACGTTGTGTCAGAGCATTTTCTTATTGCCCCCAAGCACGGAGAGGTGAGGCCACCATAAGTCTTATATTGCCCCCAAGCACGGAGAGGTGGGGCCACCAGATCTCAGCACCAGAGCTACCTATTCAAAGTTGAGTGAGCCTCTGGTCTGCTGGAAATTCACCAACTCCATTTAGTTACTAACAATCCCATAAACTTCCTGCCATTACTGGACAATGTGTAGTCACTATAGATCGGGAGTGATGAGGCCACCCCAACAGCACAACCATTAACTATCCTCCCAATTAGATGACTGCTATAAACATTAATAAAACTAAATAGTCTAGTAACATACATATGTACACCCTTGCATTTATTATGTAATATTCCATGCATTTCTTTCATAATTTCTAAATCTTTCATAAGTTCTGGTCAAAATAAAACTTGGTCCAGAACGAAATAAATGTAAGAAAATTTCTATCAAAATTTTTACACACTTGAGTTAGTTCAATGTATTATAACATTTGTTAATATTATTAGACTTCTTAAATATCTGTGTGTGTGTCTATAAACTATCACACCACATTACATATCATTACCCTAGACATTTAACGTAGCCACATTCATTAGAAAAAAAAAAAAAAATAAGTGTGAGGTCGTAGTGGTAGCGAGAAGGGCCTTCTGACAATTCACAGTTACATATTATCTCAGGAGCCTTCACAGCTGACCTCATGCATCACACGTAGTACCATCACCATCATACAATACCATCAAAACCACTACACCACACCTGAATACATTTACAGTCGTTTATGATGCATTGAAGCCCATGATTTGATTCACCATTATTATGCTGTCTTCTGTCGAATGTTGTGCTGACTATGTCGATATAATGAAGACTGTTCTACATGTTAATGTCTACACATCTTGTCATTGTGGCGTCCCAATAAATGATGGAAACGTCACTAGCAGTTACAACATTCATTGACTTTCTACGTTGTGAGTTTATGTGACGTCCTGTGTGGACTCTACTTTACTGCTACCTGTTTGACTCCACATATACACAAACCAGACAAGGCCAAGTACCGTAGCTACATTACTTACATTGTTGAGAAGCTCAAGTACCATCGTCGTGGCAGTTTTGATGCAAGTTCAGATGTGCGATCAACGTTGGATCTTCTATCCTTAGGATGCTGATTGCCATTTGTTTTTTGCTGTACTGACGATTGGATCTGCTAAAGTTAAGTGGCCTGTTTTGTTTGTGAACTGTGCCCTTGTATTTCTGCTGAGCCTTCTGTTTCTTCTCATATTGTTATATGTTATATGTTATTTGTTTATATGTTATTTATTTATTTATATGTTTACATGTCAGTGGGAGGTTGGGCGTGTGACTCCTTTAGAAAATACCACATGACAGAGGTTTTCTGCTGAGAGTTTTCTGTAGGATCTATTCAAATTTCCTATAGCGAAATTTGCTAAGCGACAACTGTTGCTATTTTTTGTTAGTTGTGACGATATGTGCAGTTTTGTTTTCGTTATTTTTCGCTTTCTTTAGTTTTGTTTTGATTTGTTTGTACTTGTAGGTCTCCTCTTTTCTATAGTTGAGTTTTATACACCATTTTGTTTATACACTGTGACGTCATTTGTTTGTTTACCTTTTCTCGCAGATATCATCACATTTTTTGTGATATTTTCTTTATTTTTCGCTGTATCTTTAGTTGATTCCTGCGAATGTTTTCGTTCTGTTTCTGATCTTTGTTATTGTTTACCTTGTTATTGTTTACATTGTTATTGTTTACATTGTAATTTTGTTTACACTGTGATTTTGTTTACATTTGTTAGTAGTTACACTTATGGTAATTAATTAATGGATTATACTGATGCACTATTATTTATACACTGATGATAAATAAATGATGAATAGTGTCATGCACTATTGAATGGGAAGTGCACTTATGATAAAGAGTTGATTGATGATATTTCTATAAAGGTTCATATGCAAGTTCTTGGACATAGACTTGTTTCCCACAGAGATTGGGATAATATAATAGGGTGTGATTACACTGGATAACAAAAAAAATTTTTTTTTTCTTTCTCTAACATTTCTATGTTTTTCTGGTCAATTTTAATGCGCTGATTTTAAATCTGCAAACCGTTTTTCTCTATCAGGTCGGGATCTCTAGAAATACGCAATTGAAGTTTTTTAACAACGCATACAGTATTACAACATCATTTGTACAAGAAGTATAACAGTTATGTAGGCTTGAATTTCTTTGCAGTCGACTTTCGTCGGTGAATGGGATGTGGTACATCGCGATGAAGCATCCAACAATAATCGGCAAGCATAGTCACACTCCACCGTCCTTGATAACGTGACTCCATTACTGCGATATCTTGATGGAATCGTTCTCCATGTTTATCGCTGACTTTGCCAAGGTTGTCAGGGAAAAAGTCAAGATGCGAATCGAGCAAATGGATTTTGAGGGACATGTTACAACCCATAATTCTGTATGCATCTATGCACTGCTTAACAATATGCACATAGTCGACAGATTTGTGATTTCCCAGAAAGTTATCGACGATCGATTTGAATGCCATCCATGCGCGAAGTTCACTACCATAAAACAAGTTCTCGAATTGTTTGTCTGCAATAACTTTCCTAATCTGAGGTCCTACAAAGATACCTTCCTTTATCTTTGCATCGCTAATTTGCGGAAACTTTTCTCGAAGATAAGTGAAAGCTTTGCTTGTTTTATCTAACGCTTTTACGAAATTCTTCATGAGCCCCAACTTTATATGTAACGGTGGTAAAATGATGCTGTCTTTGTTAACTAATGGCTCGTGTATTACATTTTTATGCCCGAGCTGCATACGATCCCTGATAGGCCACACCTTTCTTGCATAATGTTCCTGTCTGTTGCGGCTGTCCCATTCACATAGGAAGCAACAAAATTTAGTATACCCAGTCTGCTTTCCCGTGAGAATTGCAATGACCTTTAGGTCTCCACAAATCCGCCATTGGTAGTCATTGTACTTTATTTTTGCCAAAAGTATAGCCATATTGTCATAAATTTCTTTCATATGAACAGAGTAGGCGACTGGAATTGATGAAAATAAATTTCCATTATGCAATAACACGGCTTTTAGACTAGTCTTGGAAGAGTCGATGAAAAGTCGCCATTCGTTGACTATGTGCTCATGACCGAGGTGCACCATTAGACCTTTTACATCTTTGCAATAGCAAATGTCATCATCCATCTCAAAGTATTGAACAAGTTCTCTGTGTCTATGACGAAATTTAGATATCGGAGTATTGGGCGCTAAAAGATTCCATTCTTTGAGTCGCGAACCGAGTAATTCCGCTTGTCCTTTGGTGAGAGCGAGATCACGTATTAGATCTGAAAGTTCTGAATGGTTAATTAAGTGAACACCATCATTCACCGGTATATAATCCGAGTCAGAATTAGTTTCTAAAGCAGGTAAACTATCACTTTCTGATGGTTCATTCACGTCCAACGGATATTGTTCTGGTGGAACTGGCATCGGACACGTGATTGGATCGGCATCGACTTATGCTTCGGCGATTTTCGTAACCAACCTGCCAATGTATTTGCACAAGTCGAACAAACTGCATTTGGCATCCAAGATTTATTTGCATCATCAACTTTCGAATCGAAATAAAGTTCATATGCTTTCTTTAGCAATGTTGTAAAGTTTTTCTGGTGAACACGATCGGTAAAATATCCGCACACGTAACAGAACAGATCAGCCGAATTTCTACAACTTCTAGAAGCCATATTTCACTCAGAATTATTTCAAAATACAGTAACTATTTGAAATATAACGTAACATATGTCATGCATCTTTTAGCAGTATAAAAAGTAGAATTATTTTGCATTTTATTAATTTTTAAAAAGTTATATCGTAAAAATGAAACGGAGCAAATAACGGTTTCCCAAAAATATATTTATTCACAAATATCTTAAGAACCCGACGCGATAGAGATAAACGGATTTCAAATTTGAAATCAGCGCAAGAAACTGACCTAAGAACACTTATTCTTATATAAGAAAGAAAAATGTTGTTTGTCAGTGTTATTCAAGTGCTTGATTTAAGACTTGTTACTATTAAGATTGAAATAAGATATTTAATTATTTCAGGTTTTGTGACTCATAATATTAGACAATATGTCTACACTTGATTATTTTATTGAGCTGGGTAAATCCCTTGGAAAGACAGGTGATAAATTGGAGGAATATGCGACTGCTCAATATCAACAAGCACAAAAGCTGGAAATTGATAAACTGAAGGCTGAAGAGAAAAAAGAAAAAGCTGATGATAGAAGATTGGAATTGGAATTTGAACAAATGAAATTGCAGATGCAAGTGGACGAAAAGAGATTCCAAATGGAAATGGAAAAACAAAAAAGAGAAGCTGAAGCTGAACAAAAAAGATTAGAAAGAGAAGCTGAAGCTGAACAAAAAAGATTAGAAAGAGAAGCTGAAGCTGAGCAAAAGAGATTAGACAGGCAAGCTGAACAAAAGAGATTAGATAGGGAAGCTGACGAGAGAAAAACAAAGATGGAACATGAACATCAGGAAAAACTTTTAGCATTGGAGTTAGAAAAGTTGAAATTGACAAACATGAGTAATGTTAATCAGTCATCTGGTGGTAATGCTAAACCTTTTATTTACAAGATCAAGCTACCAGCATTTAATCCATCCAGTGACGATATAACAGTTTGGCTAGATAGATTTGAACGTTCTTGTTGAAATCATAATGTGGATAGATCACAATATGCTAATCAGTTATCTGAGATACTGAAAGGTGACACTCTGACTAGTTTAAGCTTGGTAGAAGAGGCTGATCAAAATAATTATGATGTTATCAGAGCAACCTTGTTAAAAAAATATCAATTAACAGAGGAAGGTTACCGTCTTTTGTTTAAGAAAATGGTACCTGAATCAGGGGTAGAATTCTCAGAATTCATTGCAAGGACACGTCTTACATTTAATCGTTGGATTGAATTGTCCAAAACAGAAAAGACATATGAAGCTCTTATGGACTTGTTGCTCAGAGACATGATTATGTCAAGTGTAAATAAACCATTCCTTGAATTCCTACATGAGCGTAAACCCAAGACACTAAAAGAAATGGAAGAATATTGTACCCAATACGTCACTGCACATCCAGACGTAGCTTTTAGCAATGCTAAGAATAAGGAAGGTATGCCAGTTGCTTCAGCAACACCATACAACCCTAATTACTCACACAAATTTCAGGGACCACAAAACAGGTTTGATAAAAAGGGTAACCATAATAGTTATCAAAACCAAGGTAACCAATCATTTCAGGGTTCTTCTGCGAAGAACTGGAGACGAGCCGACAGCCCTCGATTCAGGGGTGGTCACAATTATAGAATTTCCGCAGAGGAAGTCACTATAGAAACTATCCAAGTTATCCGTCATGGAGACAACAAGATCATAAGTATAGAGATACTCATCATAATGAATATGATAATGGTAACCATGAGAACTATGACTCAAACCCAAAGAGGGGTTACAATAGAGGATACAATAGTGATTATAGAGGCAATAATAATCGAGGTAGATCACAATACAAAAAACATAAATCACATTATCAGGCAAACTCTTCACAGCAAGAGTCACATGAAGCCTATAAACAGACTAAAGATAATAATGACGCTAATAATATAGCATGTTCCGCTTTTGATTTTGGGAGAGCATCTGAGTGCCCCCAATGCAAAACATTATTTGAACCAACTACGGTGTCCACTTTAAGTTGTGGCCATCCTCTTCCCGCTCTTCCTGCGTCAGTAGCGCATGATGGAAGAGGTTCTCTTGTCCTACACAAAGGTTTAGTAAATGACAATCCAGTCTCAGTTCTTTTTGATTCTGGGTGCACCACAATTGGTGTTAGGCAGTCACTCGTAGATCCTTCTCGTGCCACAGGAAAAGTGGTCAAATGTGTAACATTTGGCGGTACCTTAGAGAAATACTCTACTGCTATCATTAGGATTGCTACTCCTTTCTTTACAGGAGATGTACACGCATGTCTTCTGCCAAATCCGATCGCTGATTTTATCATCGGTCGTATTCACGGAGTCAAAGAATGCACTCCGCAACAAATTTCCGTTTGGGAACAACAAAATATGCAAATTGCTAATGCTGTAGTCACTAGAGCTCAAGCTCTTAATATGCCTGAAACTTCATCTACTGAAGATAGTGAAGTGCATAACCAAGATGATCCCTTGGTAATTTCTCGTGACTCGTTTATAAAACAGCAAGAAGATGATCCAACTCTAAAGAAATTCTTCACTCTTGCAACAAAAGGTGATCCGAATAAAGATACAAATCGTAAATCTTGGATTACAATGAAGAATGGCGTACTTGTACGTATGGTTCAAGACTCCATTAAGTCAAGTCATTCTCAGATTCTTGTACCCAAGAATTTGAGAGTTAAAATTTTGCAGCACGCTCACGACTCTCAGTGTGCTGGACATATGGGTTTTTCCCGTACGAAGTCTAGAGTTCTTGCGGCTTTCTTTTGGCCTTTTGTAAACAAGGACATACAGATTTATTGTCGATCTTGTAAAGTATGTCAAGAGGTCAAATCCAAAGGTCCACGCCATGCTGCACCTATTCAGGCTGCAGACATTCCTATTCGGCCGTTTCAGAAAATGGCAATAGACATTATTGGTCCGTTTAAGATCAAATCTGCCAGAGGACATCAGTTTATCTTAACGTGTGTGGACATGTGCACACGTTGGCCAGAGGCTATTCCTCTGAAGAGCATTTCCACTGCCGATGTTGCAGACGCTCTTTGGCTAATATTTTCTCGTCTGGGATTCCCCGGAGAAATATTGTCAGATCATGGCACCCAACTAATATCGGATACCATGTCTCAAGTGATGTCTACTCTACAGATAGAGAGATCTTTGAGTAGTATCTATCATCCAATGTCTAATGGGATGGTCGAACGCCTAAATAGAACACTCAAAAACTTATTAGGGAAAATAACTGAGGATCATCCTCAAGATTGGGACAGGGTTTTACCTGCAGCCCTCTTCGCTTACAGAGAGGTCCCCAATGAACATACAGCATTTTCTCCCTTTGAACTTGTCTTTGGTGCGCGACCGCGCGGCCCTATGTCTTTGCTTCATGATCTCATAACCGCTGATAATATTACCGATGACACAAAATCCTCTTACGAATATGTCATCGCGCTGAGACAAAAGATTATCGAAGCATGCAACTTGGCAACTTCTTCTTCTGAATTTGCTAAACAGAAGGCAAGGCAATTTGCCAATAAGAAGAGAACTTTACGACAACTTTGTCCTGGTGACAAAGCATTAATTTTGCTACCTTGTAGGGAAAACAGACTTCTTATTTCTTGGAAAGGTCCGTACGATATAATATCGACAATTTCAGATGTTGACTATATTGTCGATATTGACGGGAAGCATAAAACCTTCCACATCAACATGCTTACGGAATTCCATGAACGTCCTGATTATTTACAGCCTATTTTCCAGGCAACGGACGATTCTCCAGTCCAACATGGTCATTACTCATCACTGTCTGTAATACAGGATGAGGAAACAAGTTTTTCGGATGTTAATCTTCCTCTTCCGATGATTCCACTTCATTCTAGTGAATCATGGAAAAATGTTACTGTTTCTCCTGATTTATCTCTAGGAGAACAGCGACAAGTTTCGGTTATGTTACAAACATTTCAGAATGTCCTCACTGACATCCCTGGACAAACTCATGTCATTGAACATGACATTGTTCTAACCGACCATACTCCTATTAGAGTCAGACCTTATCCTATTCCTATACATTTTCAAGCACAGTTGGATGAGATGATAGATTTAAAAATAATCGAACCATCCACTTCTGCATATTCTTCGCCGATGGTTATTGTTCGGAAAAAAGACAATAACATACGTCTTTGCGTTGACTATCGCAAATTGAATCAAGTCACGAAGTTCGATGCTGAACCTATGCCTTTACTAGAAGAGCTACTTACTAGGCTTTCTAAATCTCATTTTTTCACTAAACTTGATTTGTCTAAAGGATATTGGCAAGTTCCTTTATCTGAACGCGCCAAACCTTTTACTGCTTTTTCTACACCTAGAGGCCTTTTTCAATGGAATTTCATGCCTTTCGGCCTTATGAACGCACCAGCTACATTCGTACGCATGATGCGTCGAATCCTATCTTATCGGTCAGATGTCATTGCATACCTAGACGACATCTGTCTTTTCAGCGATACTTGGGAAGATCACTATTCGGGGTTAAATGAATTACTGTCTACTTTACGCGAGCATAACCTGACAGCAAAACCCTCTAAAGACTGCATTGGTTTTAGCGAAATCTCTTTCCTATGCCATCGAGTTGGTCATGGTTTCCTAAAGACAGAGGGCCATAATATCACTAAGATACTTAAAATCTCTATTCCTAAGACTAAAAAGCAAGTGCGAAGTCTCTTAGGTCTTATACAATTTTATGGACGATTCACTCCGAATCTATCCTCTATCATGGCACCACTTTCTACACTACTAAAGAAAGGGTCTCCTAATATGGTTCACTCGTCTCCGGAATGCCAATCCTCGCTGGATGAGATCAAAACTATGTTTTCAACACCACCTATTCTAGTGTTACCTAATAAAGATAAGACATTTGTTCTTCGAAGTGACGCTTCATCCACTGGGATTGGAGCGGCACTAATGCAAGAGTACTCTGGAACTCTGCATCCTGTAATGTATATCTCCAGAAAACTTAATGCTGCAGAAAGGAATTACTCGGTTTTAGACCGTGAACTGTTGGCTATGGTCTGGTCAATTCTCAAACTACAAAGATTCCTTCTAGGCGCCCATTTCATAGTAGAAACCGACCAGAAAGCTCTTACGGCTATACAGAGTAAGAATTTGAAGAGCTCGAGGTCTACTCGATATGCAAGTGCTCTTCAACCTTTTCACTTCACGGTACGAGCTATCCGTGGTTCGGATAATGTGATGGTTGACATTCTGTCTAGATGCCCACATGATTCCGACTAATACTTCTGTCCTATATTTCCAGATATATTACAGATCCATAACACAGATATATTATAATAATACATTAGCACATCTGTTCTCACTTTATGTGAACTCATATTAATGTGCTTTGTTATCATCTTCTTCTGTTACCATCTTTAATATAACAGAAGAAGGCTGAGTAGGCAATATAAGGGCCGAAAGTTCACTCGGCCACGATTATTAATAAAAATGTATTGTATATTATGAAAATTAATGGTTGTTAAATAGGATTATATTGATTGTATTTTCTCAGCATGTCATTGATGATCTGAGAAGTTACCTTACTGTTGTCAAGCATGAAGAGTTATGAAGTCTATACTTACCGTTGGAACGACAGAACATGTCTCCTTTTGTCATTGACCTGGATCTTCATGTATCATCAACGTATTTCATTATGTATTACATTATAATATTATTACATGTTTAAGTAATGTAATATTTACTATCACATGTGTACATCCTTTTGAAGCGGTGCTAGGATAATGACATCGCTATTTTGATGATGATTATTATTACACTTGCATACAAGATATGTATATTATGTTTACATGCTAACGTGACCAGCAATGTGATGTGTGGTTGGTGGCACCTCCCCGATATATGTATATATTTTGAGACAGATTTTCTCTGCTGAGTTATATTCTCACCGGTCACTCTATGTGTCGATTTAGCCTCATGTTAGGCAGTTTGTCTATTTATCCGCGCATAATTCGTGCGTTTGAGCCGCTTTTAGCTTGCTAATGGATTTTTTTAAAAAAAGTTTCATTTTTTTTTATCGGGAGGTTGCGGTAGTATGTTACACATAAGAATTTCACCATGTTATCTGTGTACTCAATTTTTTCTAATGCAAGGTAAATAACTCTTGGAATTGGAGTTACGTTTTACTTTAGGTGGGAATCTGTTCTTATGCCCTTCGGTTGCCGATATTATTGCGGGTCTTTTCAGGGCAGCTCAGCCACCTTTGGTCCAAACCTGGCATCCAGCTCTCACCTGTGGCTCCTCGTAGCTGTCAGCATGCGACAGCGGCCACCCCCGGACAACGGCTTTGACAGGCCGGCTAAACTAGGTGAGGGTAGCCGAATGGTTATAAACCTTCGGTGAGTTAGGGTCTGCCTACCCATACATGCGAAGACTGGATTCGATAGACTGCGCGGAAGAAACCACCTGTTGGTTCAACGGGCATGACGGCGATTACCAGCAACGCGCTGTGGAGCGTAAGGAGCACGGCGAGGCACGTAGAAAGCCCTGGTCATCCACTGCACCTGACTTCATCTCCAGTCGTCTTGACTTGTCTTGCCACTGGATTGAGATGGACCCAGGCGAGAGAGTGAGGTCGACGAATTGCGCAACTCTTCCTCACTTTAATCCAAATCACCGCGCAAGTCACTCTTTCATCCATTCATCCATCCACTCACAACAAGTCCTGTGGCGATGGGCGAGCGACGAAGCGGCAGGCGTGGGTACGCTGGCAGTCGTAGTCGCAGACCTACACACAGGCGGCTCAGGCCATATGGTCGTCTTCTACTGATCGGAGCAGCAGTGGGATTCGGCAGCCCCCTGAGTGTCTGAGCAGCCCTCTTTAGGAAAGCACTGCTCACCTCCATGGCATGAGGAAGGGGCTAGAAAAGGTGCCCTAAACATTGCCTGCTTCACCATTACCTAACCAGCTTACCGCGGTTGGTGGGTACCCTACTTCGGCGGTCGACATATAAGAAAAAGAAAGGACAGATTTTTCCCCCTCATTCTAGGCGCATGGAATGTGCGCACTCTACTTGACAAAGACTTTAACGCAAACAGACCTGAGAGACGAACTGCCCTGATTGGGAGAGAACTGGCCAGGTACAACATTGACATAGCAGCACTGAGTGAAACTCGACTTGCAGGCGAGGGCCAACTTTGCGAAAAGGGTGCAGGTTATACATTCTTTTGGAGCGGAAGAGGAACTGAAGAAAGACGAGAAGCAGGGGTTGGATTTGCAATCAAAACAGCAATTGTCAGCAAGTTAGCGGGGCCCCCAAAGGGAATAAATGACCGACTCATGACGGTCAAGATCCCTCTGTTCTATGGAAGAAAACATGCCATCATCATTAGCGCGTATGCACCAACTATGACAAACCAGGATGATGTCAAGGATAAGTTTTACGAAGAACTACATGCAGTCATTGCATCAGTTCCTAAAGCAGATAAGCTCATCATTCTTGGTGACTTTAATGCAAGAGTAGGCTCAGATAACATCTCCTGGAATGGCACTATTGGTAGGTACGGCGTGGGTCGCTGTAACAGTAATGGACTTCGTCTCCTCCAGACTTGCGCAGAACATGACCTCCTTGTCACCAACACCATTTTTCGACTTCCTACCCGCAACAGGACCTCCTGGATGCACCCTCGCTCAAAGCATTGGCACCTAATTGACTATGTAATTGTTAGGAAGAAGGACAGGCAAGATGTCCGGGTGACCAAGTCCATGTGTGGTGCCGAATGCTGGACTGATCATCGCCTCATTGTATCTAAACTTAAAATTCGTATCCAACCAGCCAGGCGCCCTCAGGGGAAGAAAACTCAAAAGAGGCTGGATGTCACCAAACTAAAGAAGACAAAAATCAAACAGTCATTTACTGACACCTTAGAAGACCGTCTCAAATCTATCTCGCTAGACGGCCAAAGTGTGGAAACAAATTGGGCAGCCCTAAGTGAGCAGATCTACAACACTGCTACAGAGGTCCTGGGTCCTTCCATCAAGAAACAAAATGACTGGTTTGATGAGAACTCAGATGATATAAAGCAGATGTTGGCTGAGAAACACCATCTCCATAAAGCATATTTAAATGATCCAAAATCTACATCCAAGAAAGACGCTTTCAACAACATGCGTAGAATCGTCCAACATAAACTACGCCAGATGCGGGATTCATGGCTGAGTAATAAAGCAGATGAGCTCCAAGGCTTTGCTGACAGCCATGACTTGAAAAAACTTTTACCTTGCACTCAAAGCGGTCTATGGTCCAACATCATCAGGATCATTTCCCCTCCTTAATGCAGATGGAAAAACACTAATTACAGACAAGGAAAAAATGCTCCAACGCTGGGCTGAACATTTTAATAATATCTTGAACCAGCCATCATCTATTAACGACAAAGCCATCATCCGCCTGCCCCAAATTCCTATAAATGAAGCATTAGATGATGTACCAACTCTGGAGGAAACTAAAAAAGCGATTCGTCAACTGTCTAGTGGAAAGGCCCCTGGCTCCGATTCGATTCCTGTTGAGGTTTATAAAGATGGCGGTGCAGTTCTGATAGAGAAACTTCATATGATCTTCCAGCAAATGTGGCAGAGTGAAACCATCCCACACGATCTCAAAGATGCCTCAATTATACATCTATATAAACGTAAAGGTAATCGCCAAGACTGCAACAATCATCGAGGCATCTCTCGTTTATCAATCGCTGGGAAGATATTCGCCAGAATCCTTTTGAATCGCCTTACGGCTCATCTTGACAAAGGTCTTTTACCTGAAAGTCAGTGTGGATTCCGGAAAGAACGTGGAACCACAGATATGGTGTTCGCTGCAAGACAGCTACAAGAAAAATGCCAAGAACAGCACTGTGACCTGTACACAGCTTTCATCGACTTGACAAAGGCGTTCGACACGGTCAGTAGAGAGGGTTTATGGAAGATCATGGCAAAATACGGCTGCCCAAAGAAATTTATCACAATAGTGCAGCAACTGCATGATGGAATGCAGGCGAGAGTTCAGGAAAACGGTGAGCTATCAGAGCCTTTCCCCGTCTCAAATGGAGTTAAACAAGGGTGCGTACTTGCACCGACTCTGTTCAGTATCATGTTTTCTGCTATGCTGACTGATGCTTTTAGAGACGGGGACACAGGAATCGACATTAGTTATCGTATTGATGGAAAATTGTTTAACCTTAGGAGGCTTCAAGCAAAAACCAAGGTCAAATCACACACCATCAGAGATCTTCTGTTTGCTGATGATTGTGCCCTCAATGCTGGCTCAGAGGCTGATCTGCAGCATAGTGTGGATAGATTCTCCGAAGCCTGCGCCAACTTTGGGCTTACCATCAACACGAAGAAAACAGAAATCATGTACCAACCAGCTCCTGGCACAGTTTATACTGAGCCAGTCATCAAGGTTAATGGTGAGAAACTGAATGTTGTGAACAGATTCACATACCTTGGTAGCACACTATCCCAGAACATTGTCGTTGATGATGAGGTGAACACCAGGATCTCCAAAGCCAGCAGCACATTTGGCAGACTATACACCAACGTTTGGCATCGAAGTGGCATAAGTCTACAGACAAAGCTGAAGGTGTACAGAGCTGCGGTGCTTCCAGTGCTGCTATATGCATGTGAAACATGGACTGTATACAGGCGCCACGTAAAGAAGCTAAACCACTTCCATACAGTCTGTCTCAGGAAGATAATGAACATCAAATGGCAAGACAAGATCCCGGATACCGCCGTTCTTGACAGAGCTGGTATCCCTAGTATTGATACTATTCTGATGCAGTCACAAATTCGCTGGGCAGGTCATGTAGTCCGCATGCCAGACCATCGACTGCCAAAGATACTCTTTTATGGTGAGATGCAGAAGGGTAAACGCTCCCATGGTGGCCAAAAGAAGCGCTTCAAAGACACGTTAAAGACGTCATTGAAAACCTTTGACATAAACCCAGACACATGGGAAGCTGCTGCGCAGGACCGAACTGCTTGGCGCACATCTCTTCGTAAAGGTGCAGCAGCATGCGAATCATCCAGAAGAGCAGCAGCGGAACAGCGGAGACAAGCTAGAAAGGACCGTGAAATAAAACCTTCACATGAAGCAAACATTCCCTGCCCACACTGTCCAAGATCTTTCCAGGCCCGCATCGGGCTCTTCAGTCACCTTCGTACCCATAGACTAACCTAACATATTCTTAAATAATTGGATGAACAGAGTGGTCTTCATCACCCGTGATGGACGAACAACCATTATTGCGGGTTGACCGATGTTGGGTCATGTCCATTTATGGAGCGCTCAGGCCCACTTTTCTTGTAAACGTTTGTCAACCTGCGTCGATAGTTATTTCCTATCCTTATAAGGCTCGATTTTAAGTGAAGTTCTTAGAATGTGCCCATAGCTTCGACGTTGTGTGAATTGTATTCAAGTCAAACGGTTCTGCGCATGTCTGTTGTTTGGTTGTGGTTGTGTACCAGCTTCCGCCCGGGAGTGTCACAGATTTTGTCGAGTGAGACAGACGCGTTTTTCAGCGTCTGTCATGATTATATTGTTCGGGAAATGGAAGTCCTCTATAGTGTTCATCTCAGATGATATTTCCCTTTTGTGATTCAAAGCGCCTGGAGGCGAGTGAGTTGTGTATTTATTCTTGAAGAGAAGGTAATTGCTCTACATTTGATTATCATTGTCGATAACTTTTATGATTGACATTTTGTGCCTAGTTGTCAACTTTTCCTGGGCGGGAAAGAGTCGACGTGATGAGAAGTTTTCAACTCACGAATCACCATGTTGTTATGCATCGGGTTGATGCATGTCCTAAAGGCTATCTGCTTGTTGGACTTTACTGTTCAGGCGGTTCCACGTCAGTTTTGGTTTGATACCGTTGTTATTACAGGGAATCAGAGGACATTACTTGATACTCCAGAAGTCATGCCTGTCTTGATGGAGGTCAGGGAAGGAGAAGGAATTTAATCTCCTACATTTATACATTTATAAAGATATCGACTGTTATAGAAAAGGATGATGGTTTCCACACCTGAATACATTTACAGTCGTTTATGATGCATTGAAGCCCATGATTTGATTCACCATTATTATGCTGTCTGCTGTCGAATGTTGTGCTGACTATGTCGTTATAATGAAGACTGTTCTACATGTTAATGTCTACACATCTTGTCATTGTGGCGTCCCAATAAATGATGGAAACGTCACTAGCAGTTACAACATTCATTGACTTTCTACGTCGTGAGTTTATGTGACGTCCTGTGTGGACTCTACTTTACTGCTACCTGTTTGACTCCACATATACACAAACCAGACCAAAGACACCATACTTCTGCGCCTTCATCATCTCTGGTGTCTAGTGGTGATACATCTACATCCACCCTCAACATTTGGATAATAATCACCCTTTATCAATGGGATTTCGCGGTTTCTTGGTATTTAATCTGAGAATTAACAATTATCCAGCACTGCAATCCAAAACACTGGCCATGAAAAGAACCCAACTTGAATGATAGCAGCCGGTGCCTAGGCATAAGACATCGCTTTTTTGCAAAAGTACAACCGAGTGGGTGAGTGAGATATATATATATTTATATTGATTACATTCTATTACATGTGTGGCAGTAAGGGAACGAATCATGAGAATCAGATATGGGAAGGTTCAGATAGAGTACAAAAATGGATGCGCGAACAATAATGCACAGGAAAGGGGTGAACGATAATCCAGTGAAGCACGCTTTTCTCAGCAGCAGTCCAGAGGCGTGAGTTAGTGTGCAGATGGCACGTACGCGAGAAGCCATGTTGAAGGCAGTACTCAAGTAGTTTAGGTGATGAATATTTCACGGACAAGAAGTAGTTTTGGGTAATGATTAACCCGAAATATTGAATAGTGAGAATTCTTGTCTAGAAGGAGAAACGGTGTGAGTTAGATTTTATTCAGAAAAGGAAAAGGTATGTAGAGTGAAATCTGATACATGCATTGACAGTAGTCCTATTCTTCAATAATGAAAGGGAAAAGAACAACCCCGGAGAGGTCCGGTCTACTAATAGATAACCTGAACACTGAAAGGATATATATATATATATAACAATAATCTATAAAATTGTAAGGAAGAAAGAACAGAAATAGAGACTTTAGTACCTGAATGATCATTGATGGTTGACGGTCATAAGGTGTAGATATAATACCGAGAGAGAGAGAGAGAGAGAGAGAGAGAGAGAGAGAGTGAGGGAAGGAATAAATATTAAGGAAGAACTTACATATTATATAATTATATGATGGACCACGATTGTAGAGGTCAAGGCAGACCGCAATGATCCACTCCCGTGTAAATAAAAACTATTTCAAGTTGACTATATCGTGATGTGCTGTGGAAACCTGATGTCGACGCATGTCACATCCCTTAAAGAATTGGTGCCGAGACCAACCTCTAGCAGCACACACACATTGTTTATAAACAGTAGTTCGGCAACTATGCTTTATGCTGTCATATAGCCTCGCTTCAGGCAGTAGACACAGATACGTTTTGACGCTGTGACAGATTTCAACAACTACGGACGACTGATAGCCATGATAATACAGAATAACACAGACAGAAGACACCATAAGACGTTTTCGGATCTGTGACAGACCTCAACAACTACAGACGGCAGGGTACATCTCAAACAGAATTCATATTTACATTTCGATAACATATGAAAAACAGAATCAGAGTACAAACAGTGAAAGTGTAAACAGAAGAAGTTGACAGGTTGGGAACCAGTCAACCAGAAACGCCAGCTCAGAAATCAAGTCCAGATTTTTTTTCTTTACACCTTCCTGCACGAGAAGGGGTCGAAAAGACAAAGCAGGTACAACATTCGTTGTCCTGTAACACCAGCTCGGAAACAAATTGTTTTCCTTCAAACCTTCCAGCATGGGGGACGACTCATCACAGCAGACGCAGAATCAAGAGACAGAACAAGGTCAACAGCAAACAACGCAGCAAGAAACAAAATTTCAAATATAGATACAGAAGCAAGAAACAGAACAACTTCGAGTAGCAACATTGTGGACAAATCGAAGTGTTGACATCGAGAATCACCAGATCGACAATAAACAGAGAAGCAAGAAAGAAAATAATGTCAACAATAGACACAGCAGCAAGAAACAGAACAACTTCGAGTACAAACATTGTGGACAGCTCAACGTGTTGACATCGAGAATCACCAGACCGAATCACAAGCAAGGCGACGAAACATTTTTTTTCTCTCCAACCACCTGTCTGAGAAAAGGTCATCGCAGCTGTACGTGGTCACCGGTCAAGCAAGAATACATGTGAACTCCTGTAACGTACTGTGTAGTACAAAAGTACCTGGAGCACAGCGGTTAGGAAGGTGTAGCAAATCTACGTGTACAAGTGGACATTAGAAAACAAGAGCGCTCCAACGAAGAATCAACACAGTTAGTTAAGGTATAGATAATGTAGGTACCATTTTAGTTAGTGATATTAAGTACGGATATAAGTGACACGGTGTAAAAGCATTAACACTACGATAATAGAAATTAATAGTTAAACAGTGACCACACAGTTGTGTATTAACATTAGGTGCATATAATCTGTGTAACAGAATCATTTTTTTTGCAGCGCCCACCCTCCCCCAACAACTAATAATAAATTTCTTTTGGTTGCAGGTACAAGACAGTTTATATATCGCAATTTTAACTTTCTCAAATTCATCTGCATTTATTGACATTGCATATTTGTCAATGTCTGTAAGCCACTTACGGCGTGCGTGTGGGTCACCTGAAAATAAGTCTACATTACCTTTTATGTTTGCGTATTTAGTACTGTTGTCTACCTTGGCTAATGTGTCACTGATTGCTTTTACCAAGTCTAATGTCTGACGGTCTTGCCTGTCATACTGTGTCGGTTCGCTCTGTGCCATCATAAAATCTGAAAAATAGTTACTTATTTCTAGTGCTAACTAATCAGGTACAATCAAAAGAACAAAAATTATATATATATATAATTTTTGTTCTTTTGATTGTACCTGATTAGTTAGCACTAGAAATAAGTAACTATTTTTCAGATTTTATGATGGCACAGAGCGAACCGACACAGTATGACAGGCAAGACCGTCAGACATTAGACTTGGTAAAAGCAATCAGTGACACATTAGCCAAGGTAGACAACAGTACTAAATACGCAAACATAAAAGGTAATGTAGACTTATTTTCAGGTGACCCACACGCACGCCGTAAGTGGCTTACAGACATTGACAAATATGCAATGTCAATAAATGCAGATGAATTTGAGAAAGTTAAAATTGCGATTTTTTTCGTCTGCTGCTCTGGTCACTGATTTTATGAGAAGGCGACTAGACACATTACTCAATGAAAGAGATCTTCAATCAGAGTATAAATCTTACGATACGAAATGGAAAGGACATTGTTGTTGCCGTGGGTTCGGTTCGTGTTCGTTGGGTCTTTCATTCTATTAGTATTAGTTGAATATGTATGCTTGGTTATTATCTCAGTTAATGTCCATACATAGGTTTTCATTGATTACTGAGTGTCCAAGGAAACATTGGCTCCGTACGAACCTCATTATCATTAATATAAACTTCATATGAAGAAGAGTTCATCAGGTCAAACAACAATCAATGCTCAAGTTGAAGCAACTAAGCGTAACCGAAGTAATGTGGGTAAGTCCTTGCTTGAGTCCAAACGTTTTATTGACGAAACAACGGATGAAGACATTACATATGTTATTCATTGATAGCATACATCTATAATTTAGTACATTGTGAATCCATATCCTATTCTCAGTCCGTGTCCAGTAAAATGAATCAACATTGCCAGAACAGCATAGCTGTGTGCACGCGTAGTTGGGAAAGTGCTAGAAGTAAAGTTTGATACAGACTTATCAAAAAGGCAACAAGAAGTGCACGAACTTGTGATTGAATGATGGATAAAGAGACAGATGTGGAGGACACAGATAATGAGGATTACAAAGAAGAGGATAGACCGACCAGGAGAAAAAGTCGACAGACAGTTAATGAAGCAGAATACAGCAGCAGACGGAGATGGTCGTCAGAATCGGTGTCGACTGACTCAGACAGTGTAGTGTCTGAGGAGAGTGACGGTAGTCACAGACACAAAAGGACTTATAGAAGAGGAGAGAATAGTAGAAGAATTAAGGAAGAAGGGAGTAAATATAGAAGTAGGAGTAGAGAACGGGAGTTTCCAGTATACAACTTGGATAAAATAATTGCCGACAGGGCAGAAATGTGGAGACGATATGCAGAGACAATCAGTCAGACTAGATGGAGAAAATTGTCAGAAGCGGATAAAAGATGGAAGGAGAGGAATAAAAATGGCGGCGTTAGCTAAGACGTGAGTATGTGCCCGCGTCAGTTGAATGCGGCACTAGTAGTTATATTGATTTTATGTAGTCAGAATTAATCCTTCATATGTTGTTGTGGTTCAAGTGCTGACTGGCGTTCCGCCAGAGATGGTGATACTTGACCTTTTGTTATTTGTTTCAATCCAGGAATGTTCTTCCCTTTACGTTTGGTGATAAGCAAAACAGTTTCAGCACAACAACGTATATCCACAAGAAATTATTGTAAAGTTCCACAAACAGCAATGTAGAAAAATTCAATTAGAGTTTATTGATGTAATTAGACAAACACTGTAAATTTCACAATGATGATTGGTTATCCGATATGAAAAAATATGTAATCCAACTGAATAATATAGGTACATCCAGATAGAATAAAATATGTATATCCACAAGAAATAATTTACTGATTTGTTTACTCAAAAACTTGTCTTGGTATCCTCAAAGACGAAGTTCTCCTAACGCTATCAGTAAAAATCCTCTAGTCTAAAATCATGGTATCCTTGGAATCATAAGTCCTGAAATCGCTACCTATCGCCCACAACTCTTCTATTTATACTATTTCTCCTTTTTCCCGCCTTTTTTCACACGACCCGTCCTTTTTTCCACACGACACAATAATTAACATTTGCACTCCGTTCCTCAGCTTTTAGACCTTTTTGCACACGACATTCTGTTATTTCGACTTTATTTTCACATGTGTGATCTTTTCCAACTTAACAATAGGATTAAAAAAAAACCAGATCACACAAACATTCATTTCCCACTTTCGCGCTTATAAAACCCATTCATTATTATCTGGGACTGACCTACGTTTACCCTGTCAGAGCAGTAACGGCAACTGAACTTTGAATGAATACTGCGTTTTGCGTAAAAACGTCTTATTTGCTTTTAAGGTCTGTCATTCTTACATGTAGCACTTTCTAGCACATATAAATGCTTATCGTGAAGTAGGAGGGACAAAGCTAGCGTGAAAGGTCAAGCGGTCACATACGTCCCTGGCCACACAAATGTATCCCAGAGGGAGACATTTGCGTACTATCAACTAAGTACCTCATGCTAATGACTGTTATAAACGACTAACCAATTGGTAGGGTCTCTTAGAAAAAAAAAATTTTGTTCGTAAAACGAGGGATCACAGTATATTTATAATGCGTAAAACGGGGGATACATAAAATATGTTAATACACTTCGCCATTAAAAAGTATTGATGTACACTATAATAATAATAATAGCCCCTTCAGTCATAACTGACTATGGGAATGCGCCCCTGAGGTGACAGCCCTCAACTGCTTATTTTCCTGGTGCTCCTTTCGACGTTTTCTCCTCACCTCTGCTTCTTGTGTGAGCCTCTCTTCGCCCAATCTGAGGTGGTGCCGTAAATAGCATCGCCACTTTGTGCGATCGGCAGCTTCATCCTCCCATGTTGCTGGATCCATGTCCAGTGCCCTCATATCTCTCTTGCACACATCTTTGAACCTCAGCTGTGGTCGCCCAACTGTTCTCTTGCCATCTGCTAATTGTCCGTAGAAGATATCTTTTGGGATGCGACCATCTTCCATGCGGCGAACATGGCCAAGCCAGCGAAGTCTGCGCTGTCTAAGCAGCGTATACATACTTTGAAGGCCAGCACGTGACAACACCTCGACATTTGTCACTTTATCTTTCCACGAGATGCCGAGGATGCGGCGTAGACACCGCAAATGGAAGGTATTGAGCTTTCTTTCTTGCTTAGCATAGGTCGTCCAGGTCTCGCTGCCATATAGGAGTGTGCTGGTGACGCAGGCATTATATACCGCAGCTTTGGTCTTCATTGTGAGTTTAGAGTTTCCCCAAACACGCGATGTGAGGCGGGCAAAGGTAGCTGCAGCTTTGCCAATGCGGCTGTCGATTTCAGTATCCAGTGAGAGTTTGTCATTGATGGTAGACCCTAGGTATGTGAAGTGGTGCACCACTGCCAATTCATAGTTATCGATAGTGACAACTGGTGCAGCACCCACATCCTGACTCAGCACATTCGTTTTCTTTAGACTTATTGTGAGGCCAAAGTCCTTGCATGCTTTAGTGAAGCGATTCATCAAGCTCTGAAGCTCCTGTTGGCTTTGAGTGACGACTGCAGCATCATCAGCGAACAACAAGTCTCTTATAGTGACTCTTCTGATTTTTGTTTTTGCCTTCAGCCTTGAAAGATTAAACAGACGGCCATCTGACCTAGTGTGAAGGCATATTCCTTCAGTTGCATGTCTGAATGCATGTTTCAAGAGTAAGGCAAAGAAGATTCCGAAGAGGGTGGGAGCCAGAACACAGCCTTGTTTAACGCTACTTCGTATATCAAAGGGCTGTGACGTGCTTCCAGCATATTGGACTGTTCCCTTCATGTCGTCATGGAATGACTTTATCATTTCCAGCATTTTAGAAGGGCAGCCTATTTTCAGGAGGATTTTAAAGAGTCCTACACTACTTCTTAACAATATCAATATGAACAACGCTGTGCGTTAGTCATCACCATAATGATAACATACTTAATGATAACATTTAAATAAAAACAAATTTAAAAAAATAAAAAATAAAAAATAATTGCATACGATTTATGGGTTGTGCAAACAACACAAATAAAAACAAAAAAAAAATACTTTGGCAATATTTAACAGAATTGACTAATACTCATTAAGTGTTTAACAATCTTAAGTGTAGTAGGTGCAACGAACATCAGCCTAATAGCATAGAACTAATGGTCAAACATCAGACCGTGGGACGCAAAAAAATGTCATATACGAGCTCGTATATATATATATATATATATATATATATATATATATATATATATATATATATATATATATATATATATATATATATATATATATGGGAATAAGCATACATGGCAATGTTAATCTATAAATTTATTATAAAAAAATATGAACTGGAGCTGTACGCTCTCGTAACTGTCAATATAGAACGTGGTAAATATAATACAATCATATGATACCGGCGACCCCAATCCTGCCACTGCGGTCAGTGATTTACCAGGATGTATATGGGTCTTAAACACCAAAAATCTGGACAAGTTTGGTGAACTGTCTATGTGTTGGTCGTAAAATATAAATATAGCATTATTAATCTGGTTACATGGAGTTACAAAGTATTTATTTAAAAATGTCTCTAATCTCCAACTTATGTAATAGTCGTTACTATGAGGGAGGACAACTATACCGATCCAAATAACTATCGGGTGTTGGAGTATGAACTATCTCAGTTACCCTGAACCAAGTACCAAACTGTTTATAGGTTCGTCATCAAATATAAAATCCGCATACAAATGCAAGTTCATAATAATGGACAACAATTTGTCAAGAAAATATACTGTAGCGTTCCGCTTACAACGTGACAAATGGTCAGAAAAATACAGGTACACCAATATGTGATGTTTATTTCTCAATACAAGGTATAATGGACAACAAATTGTCAAGAAAATATACTGTAGCGTTCCGCTTACAACGTGACAAATGGTCAGAAAAAAACAGGTATATCTATATGTGATGTTTATTTCTCAGTTCGAGGTTTATCAACATGTGAACATATCCGTTATCATGTTAGCGATTTCCCATGAAATCGTCATGGTTTGCATGTAACAATGTAGTATTTCGCCAATCCGCGAACTGTGTTGATTAGCATATAAGTTTTACCCAACTTGCAAAATGCACCAAGTCAAATTTTATGTGAAAATATTTATATCTCAGTTATTTAGTGGAGTGGGGTGTATATTGGGATAAATGACGGAGTATGGTTTACCACCGTGGGAGGGTGTTGAGGATTGTGCGCGATTTTCCAGTACTAATTCAGCTGAGGTGGTTGTGGTGCAACCATGCGAATGCTGCAGACATTCACATGCTTGCAAACCCCGAAACAATCCTCAACAGAGGGGAACGAATGTCAGTCATGGGAATGTACTCGGGGGTCTTAGGGGCGTTAGCTGTGTCAGTGGGGTAACAATGTCCTCATTATCTTTTACCGATATCCGCTGTGGACATATCATCTTCTTGTACATATGGTAGTTATACACAAAACAGCTTAAAATTTAAAACACCAATTATGCTAGGCAAAATCAATAGTCCTGACACTCTAGTGTCTCACTGAATTAAGGAATGCGAGAAGGGTGAAAAGGTTTCCCAGACTACGAAAAATTATTTATAGAATTTGATAGACGCGTCAACATAGGTAAATTCGTTTTGAAGTGGGGGATGCTCGGAATAGTGCGTTGATTTAGAAACGGTCCGTCTGTGATGACGCATGTCGGAGAAGGTGACAGGAAATGAAAAGGCGTTTGGATGTGTAGGGAAGAATAAATTTGACGTCTGATTCGTCGTATATCTGTGAGAAAGGGTCGTTGGCTTGAATAATGTGAGAAGCCATATACGATCATTCAGGTTGTGAACAGCATCATTAAGAAAAAATCGCCAAAATACATTCTCGATGCGCTTGAACATTATAAAACGGTCTTTCCATAACACAAGAGGAAAACTATGAGTTAACACATTAAATTAAAAAAACTCTCATGTGTCACAAAGGAAAAATATGTGTGTGCGTATAGTGTGTTTGCTTTTGTCACTAAATTCACCAAGAAGAGGAAAAAAACTGTTGTAAAGCATAAGTCCTATTATAAAGATTTTCAAAAGCAAAAGTGGTGTAATTTGTACAGTGGGTACTCTTCTAATCATAAAGATTTCGTATCTAACACTTGTAAAAAAATTTTTTGTATAACTAGAGAACTGTGATAATTTAAAGTTCTGTTTAACCGGGATAATATAGTGTTATAGAATGTTTGCAAAAGTTCTTCAATTTCTTGACATAGCGGTGTAAAAGATGTAGTCCCTTTGACAGTCCATGTTGGCGAAGAATGTGAAATAATTATATAACATTAAAACACAGTGGCGTCACGCCATAATAACTTGTTAGTATATGTGGGTGTTGCAGATGTCATAACTATCACTATCATCAGTATCATCAGCAGGGTCTTGACTGAGGCTGACATCTTTCTGAAAAAATAAAATTTCCTACCAAAAAAAAAATGGACACTAGTGACTTTAGATGATGGGGGTAACGAGGGAGAGTGCTATGTGTAGAGAGAGCACTCGTTGGGTACTTTAGCTGGGTGAGTACCTTTTTTTATTAGAGAAGATTGATTCTCCAATAAACCAATAATCGATGAACTGGACGTTTACGAATTTGACTTCAGGAAGTTGGCGATGTCCATCAAGGTAACTTGTTTCCTCGTCAATCGTTGATCACAAGAGGATGGCGTATTTCGCACTGTCGAGTGGGTGGTTGCAGTTGTCGAGGGTAAGGATGAAATAGTGTTGAAATGGTGCACCTCATGCTGCGTGTTGTGGGGCTGTCTGCGTTTTCCACGCAATCTCTTACGTATTTGCTCCTGAGGCAACCGGACAAATCCCGTTAACAGTGGGGAGTCATCTGCTGCACCAGAATGTGGGCGCTTCGTTGCTGTTTGAAATTCAGTGTTGTCTGGACTGATCACACTTTCGTGGTCACTCTCGGGATCTGTTGTATGTAGGTCAGATTCGTGTCGGAATGGAGGTGATGGAAGAATAATATCTTCCACAAGTGTGCATGTAGCGCTGTCTGCGTTTTCATCATTAGGCGGTGCTGTGTGTCGAGTATCATTATCTTGTTCAGATGTGTGTCGTTCTGCTTGTGAAACAGCGTTGTCTGTGTGTTCGTCGCAATTTCTATTGTTGCTCTCTGATTCTCTGCGGCAATATGTATTTATGTTCTCAGATTCTCTGTGTGAGGTTTTTTTGACGTATCTGTTGAATGAAAGTGGTTCAATGTGGCTTTATGTATGGGTCTGCCATTAGATAAAACTGGTGGTGCTATCGGGCGATGAGTAGCTGTCTTAATTTGTGCTGCATGAGCTTTGGTGACTATGTTCTTCTCGTCATCTTGTTCAAACGCATTTATCACCAACTTGAAATTGTTCTAATTTAGCTCTTTTATCATGTTGTTTCTGCCATTTCTTGAAGGCTTTCTGTGCATTACGATTAGCTATCTGACGTGCTCTATACTTCTCTTGTAGTATGACTTCGATGGGATTTTCACCTTGATACTTCTTCTGAGGTTGCAGGAGATTATCTAATGGGAAAGTAGGTTCACTGGTCGTGGGCTGTTCAAATCTGTAGTATACTTGTTCTCTGGGTTCAATGGTATGTCTTCTGTCATCAAATGTTCGCTTCACATAATCACTGGGGTTGCGACGGGGGTCGCGTAGGGAGTATGTTGTGGCTGATGAGGGGGTAGGAAATTATGGTTGTGATCATGTGAATAACGTTGCGAACACCGATGTGTTGTTTCTGTGTAGTGCAGCTAGGCTCTCATATCATCCTTGTTTCTTTGTTTCTTCTTGACTGTGTCTTCATACTCCTCTTGCATCACATCGATCAGAGGCTGTATTACTTCCTTCTTTTCTTTATTGTCTGACTTCGATTGCGATTTGCCTGCTCTATTCTGTGTCTCTTCATGTTTTCTTCATCTAACATTTTTGTTAGAACCAGATCTATTTCAATTCTTGTTTGTGGACAGTTTGTATGATATTTTTCCTGTAGCAGTCTCCAGACTATACTCCTTGATAAATGAACCTCGGGCCTTGCTATGATGGCTGCTATCACCGGTTTCAACTCCTCCATGTTTGGTTCATCCACTTTAACCATTTTCTTACTCGTGTCATTCACTTCTTCTCTCACTTCTTTTCCCAACTTTTCCACCATTTCGCACCTCTCCGTGTATTCTAACTCATCCTCCTCATCTGACGATACCCCGTCTGAGTAACTTGATGAATCTGAGAACACGGGTCTTTCCACTATTTTGATTCCCCAGTAATTAAGTTCCTCCATTACTCTCACCACAAGTCTGCAAATTTCTTCCTTCCTTTCTGATAAGTCTGTATCAAACTTCTTCTCCAGAAATCTCTGTACATATTTTAGTACTACTGTGTCAGGTTTAGCTCCCTTCAGTTCGTCTTTGAGTGCTATCTTCATCTCCTCTGTGCTTACACCTCCCTGTTTCGTCTTCTGTACTGTTCTTGTACGCCTATAAGATGTATCCATGTCCTGTACTTCTTGTGGATCTGTTTTGATAAGATTCCCTCTTACTGCTGTTCCCATACGCCTGCATGATGTGTCAGTGTTAAGGTCAACATCTGTTTGTGTTGCTGAAACTGCAGCTTTATTCTCTGTTTGTGTTGCTGAAACTGCAGCTTTATTCTCTGTTTGTGTTGCTGAAACTGCAGCTCTATTCTCTGTTTGTGTTGCTACACTGATCATAGTTGTTTTCTTCACCTGTGGTTCTGGGTCATTGACCTGACTTGACCTGTCAACGTTTGTTTGTGTAGCAACACAACTGATCTTTGTTTTCTTCACTTTTACTTCGTTTATTTCTTTAGGTTGACTATTAATCATGGGGGCCCATCGCGTGTCATTTGACTTTACAAAGCCGACCTGGTGATGTATGTTAGGTGTTTTTCTCCATTGTTGTATTGGTCTGATATGTACCCTCATTCCATCTTCTGTCGTTATCATACATGTTTGTTGATCAGTCGTTGTAACATTATTTACTTCCCATATCTTTCTTTGTTTGATTCCGTTGATAAAATTTCTAACAGCTATGCGACAATATCTTTTATTGAGACTGTTCCAGTGGCTGTCGACAGTGGCTATGCGACCCGTGTTGTTGCTGTTGTCTCGATACTTGATCTGGGATCTTCTATTGTAGTTATGTGGTGTGCTCTCTGATTCACTCCGACAATATGTATTGTGGCTCTCTGGTTTTCTCCGGTAATATGTATTGTTGATCTCTGGTTCTCTACTGCAATATGTATTGTTGATGTCTGCTTCTCTCTGGCAATATGTATTGTTGCTCGTATATCTGTGTCTGTTCATTAGCCATCTCCGAAATGTGTTAGAATCGCCTGTGAAGGGGGTTATAACCGAGCGAATTTGGTTATATTTATTATAGTGATCTACATTGGATAGCGTGTCTGTTATCCGTTGCAACGCGGTCATTGTGGGTTTGGACTCTACAGGTAAGGGTATGTTAGCAGGATGGACGTTTGCCTGTTGCATTTCCTGTTGCTGTTGTAGCTGCTGTGCATATAACGCATGTTGTTGTTGCTGTTGTTGCTGTAGTGTATACAACGCCTGTTGTTGCTGCTGTTGTTCTAGGCTTGGATCCATTTTATTGATTATGCCTGTCTGTCTTCACCAAAAAAAGGGCAGGTCACGGCGCCAATTTGAAGATATGTGCCCGCGTCAGTTGAATGCGGCACTAGTAGTTATATTGATTTTATGTAGTCAGAGTTAATCCTTCATATGTTGTTGTGGTTCAAGTGCTGACTGGCGTTCCGCCAGAGATGGTGATACTTGACCTTTTGTTATTTGTTTCAACCCAGGAATGTTCTTCCCTTTAAGTTTGGTGATAAGCAAAACAGTTTCAGCACAACAACATATATCCACAAGAAATTACTGTAAAGTTCCACAAACAGCAATGTAGAAAAATTCAATTAGAGTTTATTGATGTAATTAGACAAACACTGTAAATTTCACAATGATGATTGGTTATCCGATATGAAAAAATATGTAATCCAACTGAATAATATAGGTACATCCAGATAGAATAAAATATGTATATCCACAAGAAATAAGTTACTGATTTGTTTACTCAAAAACTTGTCTTGGTATCCTCAAAGACGAAGTTCTCCTAACGCTATCAGTAAAAATCCTCTAGTCTAAAATCATGGTATCCTTGGAATCATAAGTCCTGAAATCGCTACCTATCGCCCACAACTCTTTTATTTATACTATTTCTCCTTTTTTGCCGCCTTTTTTCACACGACCCGTCCTTTTTTCCACACGACACAATAATTAACATTTGCACTCCGTTCCTCAGCTTTTAGACCTTTTTGCACACGACATTATGTTATTTCGACTTTATTTTTACATGTGTGATCTTTTCCAACCAATAGGATTAAAAAAAAACCAGATCACACAAACATTCATTTCCCACTTTCGCGCTTATAAAACCCATTCATTATTATCTGGGACTGACCTACGTTTACCCTGTCAGAGCAGTAACGGCAACTGAACTTTGAATGAATACTGCGTTTTGTGTAAAAACGTCTTATTTGCTTTTAAGGTCTGTCATTCTTACACGTAGCACTTTCTAGCACATATAAATGCTTATCGTGAAGTAGGAGGGACAAAGCTAGCGTGAAAGGTCAAGCGGTCACAAGTAGACGTTTAGTGGAGTCATTCTCCACCGAACATAACAGAAACCATAGAGAAATGGATAAGACTTGAGAGTCACGGAGAAGTGACTGGAGTATTGAGAAGCCACAGGAAGGATGGCACAGACATATAGAAGAGATATTTTCTAGAAGGAACGAATGTAGAGGTGAGAAGCCATTGAGAAAATGGCAAAGAGAGATTTTTGCGGCAGTGGCAGAGTCTTATGAAGAATTTGGGGAGAAATCAGTTTTTTTCCCCTCCGTAATACATGAAGAGAAGAGAAATGTGCTGAGTGTGACCGCTTGACCTTTCACGCTAGCTTTGTCCCTCCTACTTCACGATAAGCATTTATATGTGCTAGAAAATGCTACATGTAAGAATGACAGACATTAAAAGCAAATAAGACGTTTTTACACAAAACGCAGCATTCATTCAAAGTTCAGTTGCCGTTACTGCTCTGACAGGGTAAACGTAGGTCAGTCCCAGATAATAATGAATGGGTTTTATAAGCGCGAAAGTGGGAAATGAATGTTTGTGTGATCTTGGTTTTTTTTTAATCCTATTGTTAAGTTGGAAAAGATCACACATGTGAAAATAAAGTCGAAATAACAGAATGTCGTGTGCAAAAAGGTCTAAAAGCTGAGGAACGGAGTGCAAATGTTAATTATTGTGTCGTGTGAAAAAAAGGACGGGTCGTGTGAAAAAAGGCGGGAAAAAGGAGAAATAGTATAAATAGAAGAGTTGTGGGCGATAGGTAGCGATTTCAGGACTTATGATTTCAAGGATACCATGATTTTAGACTAGAGGATTTTTACAGATAGCGTTAGGTGAACTTCGTCTTTGAGGATACCAAGACAAGTTTTTGAGTAAACAAATCAGTAAATTATTTCTTGTAGATATACATATATTATTCTATCTGGATGTACCTACATTATTCAGTTGAATTACATATTTTTTTATATCGGATAACCAATCATCATTGTGAAATTTACAGTGTTTGTCTAATTACATCAATAAACTCTAATTGAATTTTTCTACATTGCTGTTTGTGGAACTTTACAATAATTTCTTGTGGATATACGTTGTTGTGCTGAAACTGTTTTGCTTATCACCAAACTCAAAGGGAAGAACATTCCTGGGTTGAATAAATAACAAAAGGTCAAGTATTACGATCTCTGGCGGAACGCCAGTTAGCACTTGAACCACCACAACATATGAAGGATTAACGCTGACTACATAAAATCAATATAACTACTAGTGCCGCATTCAACTGAGGCGGGCACATATCTTCTAATTGATGCCGTAACCAGCTCGGTTACATGTTCTAATTGGCGCCGTGACCTGCCCTTTTTTTGGTGAAGACAGACAGGCATAATCAATAAAATGGATCCAAGCCTAGAACAACAGCAGCAACAACAGGCGTTGTATACACTACAGCAACAACAGCAACAACAACATGCGTTATATGCACAGCAGCTACAACAGCAACAGGAAATGCAACAGGCAAACGTCCATCCTGCTAACATACCCTTACCTGTAGAGTCCGAACCCACAATGACCGCGTTGCAACGGATAACAGACACACTATCCAATGTAGATCATTATAATAAATATAACCAAATTCGCTCGGTTATAACCCCCTTCACGGGCGATTCTAACACATTTCGGAGATGGCTAATGAACAGACACAGATATACGAGCAACAATACATATTGCCGGAGTGAATCAGAGAGCACACCACATAACTACAATAGAAGATCGCAGATCAAGTATCGAGACAACAGCAACAACACGGGTCGAATAGCCACTGTCGACAGCCACTGGAACAGTCTCAATAAAAGACATTGTCGCATAGCTGTTAGAAATTTTATCAACGGAATCAAACAACGAAAGATATTCTTCTTCTTCTTCTTCTTCTTCTTCCGTCCTTAGCCAAAGACCGACCAAGCAGTCAGAGGCCATCACGCCTTGTGGCGTCTTAAGGGCAACAGCAGATTGATTTTCTCTGTTGCAGTTTCCCATCACGCCTAGCGGCGCCTTTAGGGCAACAACAAATAGATCCATCTGCCGTTGTTTCCGTAATCGGTGTGACAAGCCAACGGGTGATCAGCCCATTGGGCAACGAAAGATATGGGAAGTAAATAATGTTACAACGACTGACCAACAAACGTGTATAATAACAACAGACGATGGACTAAGGGCACATATCAGACCTCTAAGACAATGGTGAACACCACTTAACAGATATCACCAGGTCGGTTTTGCGAAAATAAATGAGACGCAATTGGCCCCCATGATTAATAGTCAACCTAAAGAAATAAACGAACTACAAGTGAAGAAACCAAAGATGATTTGTGGTGCGACACAAACAAACGTTGACAGGTCAAGTCAGGTCAATGACCCAGAACTACAAGGGAAGAAAACAACGATGATCAATGTTGCAACACAAACAGATGTTGACTTTAACACCGCCATAACAGATACTGGTACACCAGAAACAGTACACTTCAACACATCTGACGTACTCACTCGAACAGCATTAAAACAGTTGGCCAGGCAGACAAATTCATACGAAATTCCAGTTACAGAACCAAGCGTACAAGAGTTGAAGAAAGAGATAAAAGAAATCCTGAAAGAAGGTGACCTCAACACACTCACAACACGAAAGGCGCAGAAATTACTGGAGGACAGGTTTGCTGTTTCTTTGTTTGCAAGACGAAAAGAAATTCGCAAGTTGGTGATAAATACATTTGAACAAGATGACGAGAAAAACATAGTCACCAAAGCTCATGCAGCACAAATTAAGAAAGCTACTCGTCGCCCGATAGCACCACCAGTTTTATCTAATGGCAGACCCATGCATAAAGCCACATTGAACCACTATCATTCCACAGATACGTCCAAAACCTCACACAGAGAATCTGAGAACATAAATACATATTGCCGCAGAGAATCAGAGAGCAACAATAGAAATTGCGACGAACACACAGACAACGCTGTTTCACAAGCAGAACGGCACACCTCTGAACAAGATAATGATACTCGACACACAGCACCGCCTAATGATGAAAACGCAGACAGCGCTACATGCACACTTGCGGAAGATATTATTCTTCCATCACCTCCATTCCGACACGAATCTGACCTAGATACAGCAGATCCGGAGAGTGACCACGAAAGCATGAACAGTCCAGACAACATGGAATATCGCACTGCAACGGGGCGCCCACATTCTGGTGCAGCAGATGACTCCCCACTGTTAACGGGATTTGTCCGGTTGCCTCAGGAGCACATACGTAAGAGATTGCGTGGAGAACGCAGACAGCCCCACAACACGCAGCATGAGGTGCACCATTTCAACACTATTTCGTCCTTGCCCTCGACGGCTGCAGTCACCACCCACTCAACAGTGCGAAATACGCCATTCTCTAGCGATCAACGATTGACGAGGAAAAAAGTTATCTTGATGGAAATCGCCAACTTCCTCTTGTCAAATTCGTAAACGTCCAGTTCAACGATTATTGGTTTATTGGAGAATCAATCTTCTCTAATAACAAAAAGGTACTCATCCCAGCAATAGTACCCAACGAGTGCTCTCTCTACAAATAGCACTCTCCCTCGTTACCCCCATCATCTAAAGTCACTAGTGTCCATTTTTTTTTGGTAGGAAATTTTTTTTTCTTTTCAGAAAGATGTCAGCCTCAGTCAAGACCCTGCTGATGATACTGATGATACTGACGATATTGACAGTTACGACGTCTGCAACACCCACATATACTAACAAGTTATTATGGCGTGACGCCACTGTGTTTTAATGTTATATAATTATTTCAGATTCTTCGTCGTCATGGACTGTCATTAGGACTACATCTTTTACATTGCTATGTCAAGAAATTGAAGAACTTTTGCAAACATTCTATAACACTATATTATCCCGATTAAACAGAACTTTAAATTATCACAGTTCTCTAGTTATACAAAAATTTTTTTACAAGTGTTAGGTACGAAATCTTTATGATTAGAAGAGTACCCACTGTACAAATTACACCACTTTTGCTTTTGAAAATCTTTATAAATGACTTATGCTTTACAACGGTTTTTATTTTTTTGTTCTTTTTCCCCTTCTTGGTGAATCTTGTGACAAAATCAAACACACTATATGCACACACATATTTTTCCTTTTTGACACATCAGAGATTTTTTAAAAATGTGTTAACTCACCGCTTTCCTTTTGTGTTATGGAAAAGCCGTTTTATAATGTTCAATCGCATCGAGCATGTATTTTGGCGATTTTTTTTTTCTTAATGATGCTTTTTATAACCTGAATGATCGTATATGGCTTCTCACGTTATTCAAGCCAACGACCATTTCTCACAGATATACGACGAATCAGACGTCAAATTTATTCTTCCCTACACATCCAAACGCCTTTTCATTTCCTGTCACCTTCTCCGACATGCGTCATCACAGACGGACCGTTTCTAAATCGACGCTCCTTTCCGAGCAGTCAAAATACTCAACATGAATTTACCTATGTTAACGTGTCTATCAAATTCTATAAATACTTCTTCGTAGTCTGGGAAACACCCCTTCTCGCATTCCTGAATCCAGTGAGACACACCAGAGGTTATGACTTGACGAACTAGAGTGTCAGGACTATTGATTGTGCCTAGCATAGTTGGTGTTTTGAATTTTAAGCGGTTTAGTGTATAAATACCATGTGTACAAGAAGATGAAATGTCCACAGCGGACATCGGTAAAAGATAATGAGGACATTGTTACCCCCCCCCGGACACAGCTAACGCTCCTAAGACCCCCGAGTACATTCCCATGACTGACATTCGTTCCCCTCTGTTGAGGACTGTTTCGAGGTTTGCAAGCATGTGAATGTCTGCAGCATTTGCATAGTTGCACCACAACCACCTCAGCTGAATGAGTACTGGAAAATCGCGCACAAACCTCAATACCCTCCCACTGTGATAAACCATACTCCGTCATTTATCCTAATATACACCCCCCCCCCTTTCCACTCCACTAAATAACAGACATATATATATTTTCACCTAAATTTGACTTGGTGATATGCGAGTATTTTGCAAGTTGGGTAAAACTTATATGCTAATCAACACAGTTCGCGGATTGGCGAAATACTACATTGTTACATGCAAACCATGACGATTCCATGGGAAATCGCTAACATGATAACGGATATGTTCACATGTTGATAAACCTTGTATTGAGAAATAAACATCACATATTGATGTACCTGTATTTTTCTGACCATTTGTCACGTTGTAAGCGGAACGCTACAGTATATTTTCTTGACATCTTGTTGTCCATTATACCTTGTATTGAGAAATAAACATCACATATTGATGTACCTGTATTTTTCTGACCATTTGTCACGTTGTAAGCGGAACGCCACAGTATATTTTCTTGACAAATTGTTGTCCATTATTATGAACTTGCATTTGTATGCGGATTTTATATTTGATGACGAACCTATAAACAGTTTGGTACTTGGTTCATGGTAACTGAGATAGTTCATACTCCAACACCCAATAGTTTTTTTGTATCGGTATACTTGTCCTCCCTCATAGTAACGACTATTACATAGGTTGGAGATTAGAGACATTTTTAAATAAATACTTTGTAACTCAGTGTAACCAGATTAATAATGCTATATTTATATTTTACGACGAACACATAGACAGTTCACCAAACTTGTCCAGATTTTTGGTGTTTAAGACCCATATACATCCTGGTAAATCACTGACCACAGTGGCAGGATTGGGGTCGCCTGTATCATATGATTGTATTATATTTACCACGTTCTATATTGACAGTTACGAGAGCGTACTGCTCCAGTTCATATTTTTTATAATAAATTTATAGATTAACATTGCCATGTATGTTTATTCCCATATATATATATATATATATATATATATATATATATATATATATATATATATATATATATATATATATATATATATATATATATATATATATATATATATATATATATATATATATATATATATATATATATATATATATACGAGCTCGTATATTAAATTTTTTTTTGCGTCCCAAGGTCTGATGTTTGACCATTAGTTCTATGCTGTTAGGCTGATGTTCGTTGCAGCTACTACATTTTAAGATTGTTAAATACTAAATGAATATTAGTCAATTCTGTTAAATATTGCCAAAATATTTTTTTGTTTTGTTTTTATTTGTGTTGTTTGCACAACCCATGAAAATCGTATGCGATTATTTTTTTTTTTTTAATTTTTTATTTTTTGTTTGTTTATTATTTAAATGTTATCATTAAGTATGTTATCATTATGGTGATGACTAACGCACAGCGTTGTTCATATTGATATTGTTAAGAAGTAGTGTACATCAATACTGTTCAATGGCGAAGTGTATCAACAAATTTTATGTATCCCCCGTTTTACGCATTATAAAAATACTGGGATCCCTCGTTTTACGAACAAAATATTTATTATTATTTTTTATTTATTTATTTTAATGTTTTTTTCTCTCTGAGAGACTCTACCAATAGGTTAGACCTAGTCGTTTATAACAGTCACTAGCATGAGGTACTTAGTTGATAGTACGCAAATGTCTCCCTCTGGGATACATTTGTGTGGCCAGGGACGTATGTGACCGCTTGACCTTTCACGCTAGCTTTGTCCCTCCTACTTCACGATAAGCATTTATATGTGCTAGAAAATGCTACATGTAAGAATGACAGACATTAAAAGCAAATAAGACGTTTTTACACAAAACGCAGCATTCATTCAAAGTTCAGTTGCCGTTACTGCTCTGACAGGGTAAACGTAGGTCAGTCCCAGATAATAATGAATGGGTTTTATAAGCGCGAAAGTGAGAAATGAATGTTTGTGTGATCTGGTTTTTTTTTAAATATTATTGTTAAGTTGGAAAAGATCACACATGTGAAAATAAAGTCGAAATAACAGAATGTCGTGTGCAAAAAGGTCTAAAAGCTGAGGAACGGAGTGCAAATGTTAATTATTGTGTCGTGTGAAACAAAGGACAGGTCGTGTGAAAAAAGGCGGGAAAAAAAGGAGAAATAGTATAAATAGAAGAGTTGTGGGCGATAGGTAGCGATTTCAGGACTTATGATTCCAAGGATACCATGATTTTAGACTAGAGGATTTTTACTGATAGCGTTAGGAGAACTTCGTCTTTGAGGATACCAAGACAAGTTTTTGAGTAAACAAATCAGTAAATTATTTCTTGTAGATATACATATATTATTCTATCTGGACGTACCTACATTATTCAGTTGGATTACATATTTTTTCATATCGGATAACCAATCATCATTGTGAAATTTACAGTGTTTGTCTAATTACATCAATAAACTCTAATTGAATTTTTCTACATTGCTGTTTGTAGAACTTTACAATAATTTCTTGTGGATATACGTTGTTGTGCTGAAACTGTTTTGCTTATCACCAAACTCAAAGGGAAGAACATTCCTGGGTTGAAAAAATAACAAAAGGTCAAGTATTACGATCTCTGGCGGAACGCCAGTTAGCACTTGAACCACCACAACATATGAAGGATTAACGCTGACTACATAAAATCAATATAACTACTAGTGCCGCATTCAACTGACGCGGGCAGATATCTTCTAATTGATGCCGTAACCAGCTCGGTTACACTGAGAACGTTCCAGGGAGAGAACGAAAAACATATAAAAACGTTAAGTGCGGTGTTTACCGGACTACAAATGAGAATCTATAGAGGGTAACCCTCACCGAACATATACAACGGAAATTCAGACACGGGGAGACAGAGTGTTCTCGAAAAGGAAAGAAAAGGAGATAGTACAAAGAGAAGTTCCAGAGAGGGAACGGACATTAAGAAGTCATAAGAAAGGGACAAAGAAGAAAAAGAGAAGTGAGAAGGCACAGGAACATGATACAGATATGGAGTACTAAAGAAACAGTGACAAAAGAAGAAATATGGAGAAACCATGAAACAAAGTGATAAGGAGTGGACGTAAAAATAGAGTAAAGAGAAATAGACGTAAGTAGGAAAAGGAAGTCAAGTGACAGGTCAGCAGCAGAAAAACACGCAAGTAGGTAAAAACGACAAAATGGTTTAAGATGGGTAGACCTAAGAAGTTTCAAATATTTCCGCGTAGGAGACTATGGACAGAGGTCTAGTTAAAAAAAGGGTGAACAGGAAGATGGCAATTCAGTGTTGCCATGATAGTAAATGGCTCACGCCATCATGAATTATGTAGCTCTATACGACAAGGAAAGGGCCAAACAATTCACACCAGGTGTGTGGTGACAGAAAAGAATACAATATGATGAGTTTACATGTATGACAATAGGAATGACTGGATGTGTAAAAGGAAATAAACTTTGTATGGTTATGTACACAGTTGGTAGAATGTGAGTGAGAAAGACAAGGGTTAAGAACAGTCATAAATGTGAAGAGGAAAGGTCACTTAAGAAAAGTGACGGGATAAGAGTAATTCCTCAGTTTTGTTATGATAATATGTTGTAACATAAGAAAATAATGACATGTTAAGTGATATGAAAAAAAAAAATGAAGACCACTAAGGAAGTGGAATATATTACATGTCAAAAGTATGTATTTGAAACCATGTATACTGTTCAAAAAAAGAAACGCATAGCTATCCGAGGGCGCGTTTTTATGAGTTTGTAAGTAAAATTTGGTGCTAGGGTATATAAAAACCAGCTTCAAATGTTCTTTACAGTGTCAAATGCACGTGTTTATCTGAATTGCGTTCGTTTTTGTAATCGTTACAACGCAGTGGTCAATAGTGTTTATGACGCAATTTTTGACCACAGCTCATGTTGCGCGCACGTGAAAGCAACAAAATTTGGGGTGAACACTATTCACTGACTACGCAACTGAAACCCTATAAAAGGATAACGCTACACACACAAAATTCAGTTCATTTTCAAGCAGACATTTATGGCGTCTCTATCGATAAATTTAAGGAACATTGCTATTGGCCAACTGCATGCAGGCGAAAGTCAAAGTCAGGTTGCCAGGCATCTAAACGTGCATCAGAGTACCATCAGTCGACTTTGGCACCGATTCAAAGCCACTGGCTCAGTTGAAGACCGGCATCGCACTGGACGACCCAGAGTGACAACAGCAGCGGGGGATCGCTTTATTCGGCTTCGTCACCTCAGAGACAGGTTTACAACAGCTTCCTCAACTGCCCAGTCATTGCCTGCAGGACGTCATGTGTCTGATCAAACTGTCCGGAATAGACTGCATGACGCTGGACTTGGGCACAACGACCTCACCGAGGACCTGTCCTTACGCGCCGCCATCGCCAAAATCGACTTCTTTGGGCCAACCAGCATCGTCCCTGGGCAGCTGACAATCAATGGAGACGTGTCTGGTTTAGTGACAAATCTTTCTTTTTGTTGCAGCGTCATGATAGACGGCGTAGGGTCTACCGTAGGCGAAATGAACGTTTTGCCCAAAATTGCGTTGATGAAGCTCCGCCGCACGGTGGTGGAGGTGCAATGATGTTGGGAATGATCAGTTACAACGGAAGGGGTCAATTGGTGCACATTGAAGGACGCTTGAATGCGCAACGATACGTCAATGAAATTCTTCGACCCCATGTCATTCCACTTTTGGCTGCCCAAAGGTCTGTGTTTCAACAGGACAATGCCAGACCCCATTGTGCACGGTTGACCACGCAGTTCCTGACTGCCAACAACATTATCACCCTTCCCTAGCCATCCCTGTCTCCAGACATGAGTCCGATTGAGCACCTGTGGGATAGCTGCATAGACGTATTTGTCGCCGAGACGTTGCTCCAGCCAATCGTCGTGATCTGTTCCAGGCCCTCCAGGAAGAGTGGGCAGCCATCCCCCAGGCCCACATCAGACGTCTGATCGCATCCATGCCCAGGAGATGCCAGTCGCTGATCGATGCAAGAGGAGGCTACACGCCATACTAACGGCAAAGCCCGTACGCCAAAAAACTCTCGTGACCCAGATGTAAAACAACTGTCAATTGATTGGTTGAACCCCAAGGTATTCTTGTGTGCAATTTGAACAATTAACTCATTAAATTAAAAAAGTTATTGAATGTCAAAATTATGTCTATGTGTGTGCCTTCAGTAGCTATGCGTTTCTTTTTTTGAACAGTATAATATGAGCAGATTGGAATTGGTAATGTGCTGAGCTAGGGTTGTAGCAGCACATTGCTAAGGATATTTTTGTGTGTTTTTGTTTTGATTCATAGTTAAGTACAATAATGGTTGGTACAGTCATTAAAATAAATTTTTTATCCTACGGATACATAATTTTTTTTTAGAGGAGATAAGGAGATATATGTGGCAGTAAGGGAACGAATCATGAGAATCAGATATGGGATGGTTCAGATAGAGTACAAAAAGGGGATGCGCGAACAATAATGCGCAGGAAAGGGGTGAACGATAATCCAGTGAAGCACGCTTTTCTCAGCAGCAGTCCAGAGGCGTGAGTTAGTGTGCAGATGGCACGTACGCGAGTAGCCATGTTGAAGGCAGTACTCGAGTAGTTTAGGTGATGAATATTTCACGGACAAGAAGTAGTTTTGGGTAATGATTAACCCGAAATATTGAATAGTGAGAATTCTTGTCTAGAAGGAGAAACGGTGTGAGTTAGATTTTATTCAGAAAAGGAAAAGGTATGTAGAGTGAAATCTGATACATACATAGACAGTAGACCTATTCTTCAATGATGAAAGGGAAAAGAATAACCCCGGAGAGGTCCGGTCCACCAATAGATAACCTGAACACTGAGAGGATATATATATATATATATATATATATATATATATATATATATATATATATATATATATATATATATATATATATATATATATATATATATATATATATATATATATATATATAACAATAATCTATGAAATTGTAAGGAAGAAAGAACAGAAATAGAGACTTTAGTACCTGAGAGATCATCTATGGTTAAAAGGTCCGAAGGTGTAGATTCGATAATGAGAAAGAGAGAGAGAGAGTGAGGGAAGGAATAAATATTGAGAAAGAACTTACACATTGTATATTCTGTGATGGACCAGATGTGGAGGTCAGAGCAGACAGCAAACAGTATTTCAATTACTATGGCGTTATCGCATCACGTGCTGTGTGTGTGGGTGACTGTTATAATTATACAGCATATCATTGCTAGTTTAAGAGGTAAAAGGACCTGGGCAGACATTGCCACATAATATGATTCATGTTACAGCGACCAGGCTGTCACACATGAATGTAACATCATTTTAGATGGTTATTATTCAAGAGTATAAATGATCTTTTGGTGTTAAAAAGGCTAACTACAACTAACTAGTAAGACTGAACATTACTTGCATTGTGATAGATACACATCTGCCTTGAGCGTCATAACAGACTAGTTTCTGTTTGGATTAATTATCTTCCCTTGGTGTCTGTTTTGACTATAATCTAATTGTGTGGATTATCTTCCCGTTGTTGAAATTGAATGGAATTTAAAGCATCTATATATGTAGAGAATAATTGCTAAATTTTTGGGTGTACGGAGATACCATTTTAATGCTAATTTTTTATCGGAGTAATTCAATTCCAAAGTGTATTGGGTTAGAGAATCAAATCCAGCTGGTGCATTTTAATGATAATGATAATAATAATAAAAATACTATTAACACTGAAGTATGAATGGCTTTGTAAGATTGTACATTTCAATTCTTGATAATGAGTAGAGCCAGAAACATTGAATACTGATTGTAACAAGAGATTTGATTTGCTGCAATACTTTAGTGAACATGGTAGAGATTAAGCAGACACTATGTGTTATGAAGGACTATTAGTGATGGTGGCTAACTGTACATGTAGAAGATGTCCTTTATGATATATCTGATTTTTTGACTTAAGCAAACCGGTAAATACCCTTATGATGTGTAGTATGCGTACATGGTATTTGTCTCACATGCATAAACTGTAGGGCAGCAGTACAAAAGACAACTATTGATCTGTACTGTGAATTCTGACGGACGGGCGACACAAAGACTTAATAATTAATCTCTCCCAAATGAAGGATTATTGAAGTCGTGTTGTATCTTCCCCAGTTCTTTAGGGTGGTCTACACCAGGAGCTTCCGTCTTCATCGATGACGCGAAACCTGATTCAGGGAAAGAGAACTTCCAACCTCTGAGATAGATCTGCACCTAACACACAACCCTTTTCTTTCACCTGGAGAAATTAGGGAGTGACCGGCATTGCAGTCATAGACCCAGATAAGTGATACTACCAAGAACCAACCATTGTAGTCAACTTCTTCATAGTCCTAGTGATGAGATATAAATAGTTTTTGGTACTAAAATCAAGACAAATTCTATAAGTCCTGAGACAAATTGTCAGTAACTTTATGGACACTATTGCATTTTTGATTATCTTAAATTCTATACATTTGATTGAATACATATTCGATATATATGACATCTTATTTCCATCAGTAAAGTTTCATTGTAAATTTCTAAAATCAAGATTAGTTTACTGACTTTTCTTTGGTATTAAAGTAGTATCTAATACTGTAAGGTTATGTTATATTTGAATTTAATTAATGGGAGTTCTTTCTAATACAATTCAATATCTTAGGGAAAAGTGACCTGGATACCTACTAGCTCTTATTCTACTCAGAGGTTTCTCAACCTGCTAAGAGATAGTTAATTTCCAGTATCCCTATATATAGATCTGCCTATGTGAGATGGTATTGCCTTCCCTGCTTTGCAGTAGTGGTCCAACAGTGGCCAAAACTCAAGAGTATCTAATATGGGCTTCAAAGGTATTTACCTTCACACAAGATTACTCTTGGCAGAGATGTTGATAGAAGGGTAATGACACTTCTATTACAAAGGGAGTCTTCACAAGATATTCTGAATTAGCGAGAACAATACTGCGTTGGCTGAATATGTGAACTCTGTAATTCTGCCGACGCTTTTGTGAAGGATTAAAGCACTTATTACTTTCAGCTCGTTTAAGTCCCCACCCCTGATTTACTCAGTGGAATTCTATTATTCTAGTGTAGCTCTGTTTAGAGTGCGTGTAGTAATTTGACTGAGACAAACATGCAGTAGCTTTAAAAGGACTAAATCGAAGTTAAATTTGTAACATTACAAATAACAACATTTAATAATCACTTTAGGTTTTAACAGTTGGAAAATAATTTGAATAGTTTTGGATCAAGAAAAAGTTATCAACACAGTCTTCAGGGAATGTGAGATGTTATAAGAAGTACAAATGGCAGCATATATTTGAACTTAGCTGCCAGTGACGGTTCTGCTTCTTCTTATGAATTGGTTCTTTTCACTCTGCTCGCGCTCGTCTCTGATCGAGGTTGTCGGGGGTAGCTCGTTTCCCAGAAACGCAAAGGAGAGACTACCACGTGCGTCCTTCGTCTTAAAGCTTAGGCCACGGTTCCCTTCTTGTTCCAGAGATAGTACGTTCTGCTGGTACCACCAATAACTATGGTAAACGAATAGAACGAAATGCTATTCTAAGTATGGCGTTTTCCATCCCATAGTTATGGGTTCCTATCTTTCCATACCACCTTCCCTATTACTCAGACTTTACCCTCGATGAGAATTAAAATTAATCCCTCGGAATAAAGCTTTCTTTACATTTAAATAGAATAGCTTTCATAGTTAATTTATATTTAAATGAAAAGGTTAATAATACAGATAGAGTCTGTTTACATATACATCTCCACTGATTGAAAAGTGTTCACAATATAAATTGAATATGTTTTCATTTATGTTTTACACGGATTGAAAAGTTTGAAACTTCCATTACTTTAAAATAAATATTTTCACGTAGAAATTTACACTGGTTTAAGCTTGAGACCTTACATTACTTTTAAATGGCTATGTTTATAGGGAGATTTACATTGTTTTGAAAATGTAATTATTATACTTAGAAGTACATCATTTTTTTTATCTTTCCCTCCCTGCTCCACAGGGAACCTGGAACTACTTTATGCTTTCAGTTCTCTTTACGAAAGTATCAAAAATGCAATTACCAGCCCGTGCAGTAGTGGTTCATGAATCATCATTCTAGATACTGAGGTTGCCAGCCTCAAATGACTTAAGCGTCCTGTAGCAATTTTCACACATTAAAATTCACATGGTAATATATATATATATATATATATATATATATATATATATATATATATATATATATATATAGTAGTTAACTTGTTAGTAATGATACATAGAATGAAAATTGCACTACTTACGCCAATCTTGGCTACAGACTTGTTGCTCAGATGAATAAAAGAGACGAGTCGGTCTTTTACACGCGTCTGGGGGGTCTTTAATTTGACAATAGATTCCCTCTCTTACTCCGTGTGTTTCAGTTTTCCTTAGTGCTGGTTTTCCTTGTTACAATGCTAGAGATTTCCTGGGCTGTTTTTTTTTTAAGTCCTTTTGGAATACTCTATAAAAGGTCCAGTCCGATAAAAGGAATTCTTGAACTCTAACATGGCAAGTCTGGGTTCTTCTGGCGAGCGTGTCTTACAGCCGTTTTTGCACAGTGAAGTGGGTTTAAACAAACGCCAGGTTATATTCCCCTTAATGTTGTTCTGAAACAAATCAGAAAGATCCAATCATTTCAAATCATGCAGGGCGGGTGTGATATTTTCAAAATAGTCCCACGTTAAATAAGGTGCGTGCCTGCGAAGGTCACGTATTACCATATATGGACATCTGATGCATTGCATACACTCTCACAAACACATTTGTAGACTCATTGTCTCAAATGCTATAAATCCATGATTACTTTTAAACAAGTGACCGGAAGCGATTACGTCACACTTGTCTGTCCACATGTGTCACACAGACAGTAATCTCGTTATCTGTCGTATGAGTACGCCAAACTCCGTGTTTGCCCAGCTTGTTAACAAACGAGTCGCTTATCAGCGGTTTAATCTAAACACGCCGGCGCTTGTCTTATCTAGTTGCTTTTCGCAGGCTGGGATAAACATTATCTGCAAGGAGTGTCACAAATGTTTGAACATACAAACTACTTGCTCCTTAGCCGATAATGAGAAGAAATTGGTACTTTTAAAAGTACACTAATAAAAATCAGTACAATATGTGTCTCTGATCCTGTCGGTGTGAAACCGAGATCGTGAAGAGGTCGTCCATTTCGTCACACAGATTCTCACTCTATTTTCTTCCTGCGGAACATATACCTACATTTTCCGCAGATTTTCCTCCAGTCAAAATTTCAGTGAGAATATCTTGGACAGTTCTGGTCCTTATTCATAATTTAATTTTCTTCCATCTATCCATCTGGCATTCAATATAATCAGTCAGTCATAATGGCCACAGTTAAAATGGGGTCTTACGTTACGATCTTGTGGTTTTTTTTTAAAGGATTGGACACACGAAAGCAGTGCAAGATGTATGCCATAACACGGGCAAGACACTCTGCAATTGCCACGTAAACTAGTGTCTTTGTGATAAATTATGAATTGCACAACATAAATTATGCTGTAACTTTATGGTTAATGCACGGAACAAGAAAATTCTTTTGGGGATTAGAACAGCAACTACAAATAAATGTAATTATGGCAGTGGGAAATCATTATCTTTGGTATTACCGAGGAAATTGTGATTTTGTCGATAAATTCGCACAGCAGTGTTGAAATCCCACGAGCGTTTACACGAAGAAAAGAGAACTCGGACGCAGACCTCTGAGAAGGCAAGGGCCAGATCTAGGATTAGGTATGTAAGCCAGTCTCAGACACTGTAGACCTAAAAGTCTTTAATATTTTGACATGCGCCCTAATATAACCGACTATTCTGAACTGTGGGCGCGCCTCGCCAAAACGAGGCAAAATTTTATAAACAAAAAAAAAAATAATAGATCACTTCAAGATATGACACAGCTGAGAAGATACTCAGAGGGCTGACTCTTATAGTTAGAAGTTATAACCCAGAACATGACAAGATAACTGAGAAGAAGCCCGTCACGGGTTTCCTCCCCTTGCTCTGCAGTGATAGTCCAACAATGGCCAAAATCTAGAGTATCTAATGTGGATCTTCAAATGTATCTACCTTCGCAAAATATTACTCTTGGCAGAGTTGCAAATAGAAGAATGATGATGCTTCTACCTTGAGGGAGTCATCACAAGATATTCAGAAGTCAAGAACAATGCTAAATGTGTCTTAGCAAAGTTAACTTAGTATATCCCGCCGCCGCCTTTTGTGAAGAGAAATATTGTATGATTTAGCTCGTTCAAACCCCCAACTGAAATAACAGTAAAATTCTCCTTATTGGCTCTAAAGATGTAAATATATATGAAATCATGATTCAAACGCGTGCACTTCTCTCTGTAATAACTGAATCAACTATGAATTTGTAAAATAACATATTACAAATGTAATGCTCAATTATTATGTAAAATTCAAAATAAATTAGGTAATAGTTAGATGTAATGTAGAAAAATGTTATTTTCGTCATCGATAATTCATAGCGGAAGGTAAATGTTCGTTGCTGTTTAGTAAGCACTTAGCTCAAAATTGATGAGTATTGCTGCTGTTCTTCGCCAAGTCATCTCTCTGTGACAAAGGGCATGTCCTGAGCGAAGGTGCAGGATTAACCTCTCCTGGTGTCAGTACTGATTATCTTCACAAGAGCTTCAAATGTAGCCGTCTAATGTCGACAACCATTTTTTGAATCACAAACTCGTAGTGTAGAATTGTACCACAAATGGTCTTGTAGACTCGTACCACAAACCCATTTAGGAAATACAATCTCCGGGCACAGTTTATAATGGAAACGGCAAATTTATTAGATGCCTCTGGGGTAATTTTGTTGAATCCCTCTTATGATCGGAATTCACGTTCCAAGGATCTCAGGCTCTGTATTACTAATGTTAGAGTTTTTCTTCCTGATATTTCCTGAAGGTACTTAATACTCTGTCCGGTCCTTTAATGTAGAATTCTCGTCCTATTCTTCTCTGGCTTTTAGAATTATTACTTTGATGTTGCAATGCAGTGTGTTTTCGCCTCCGAATTTGCTTGGTTATATTTTACTTTTTGCTCCAAGCTTCAGCATGGCGTTTCCGACAAAACTTACAATCATAACGAATGTATATTTCCTGCTCTCATTTGATCCAATCCATGAGGAAGAATGAAGTAGATCGGGGCGTTAGTTATTACCTTCACTCTCGTGTTTTAAAATATTATTTTAAAATTTTATAAAGGGCCGGGCTGTTTAGGTAACCTTTCAAATCAGATTTGTAACCTCATCCCTGCAAGACAGTGTCTTCGCTAATTTGTCTCGCCTGATAGGTTTATCTGTAATTACACTGACAAACAACATTTTTCTTTCTTATATAAGAATAAGTGTTCTTAGGTCAGTTTCTTGCGCTGATTTCAAATCTGAAATCCGTTTATCTCTATCACGTCGGGTTCTTAAGATATTTGTGAATAAATATATTTTTGAGAAACCGTTATTTGCTCCGTTTCATTTTTACTATATAACTTATTAAAAATTAATAAAAAGCAACATAATTCTACTTTTTATACTGCTAAAAGATGCATGACATATGTTACGCGATTTTTCGAATAGTTACTGTATTTTGAAATAATTCTGAGCAAAATATGGCTTCTAGAAGTTGTAGAAATTCGGCTGATCTGTTCTGTTACGTGTGCGGATATTTTACCGATCTTGTTGACCAGAAAAACATTACACCATTACTAAAGAAAACATATGAACTTTATTTCGATTCGAAAGTTGATGATGCAAATAAATCTTGGAAGCCAAATGCAGTTTGTTCGATACATTGGCAGGTTGGTTACGAAAATCGCCGAAGCATAAGTCGATGCCTTTTGGAGTGCCAGTAATATGGCGTGAACATGCAAATCACACTACTGATTGTTACTTCCGCTTGACAAATATCCATGGTTTCACTTTTAAAACTAGAAAGTCTGTGGTTTATCCAAATATTGAATCGGTTTCGAAACCAGATCCTCATGATCCAATCACGTGTCCGATCCAAGTACCACCAGAACAATATCCGTTGGACGTAAATGAACCATCAGAAAGTGATAGTTTACCTGCTTTAGAAATTAATTCTGACTCAGATTATATACCGGTGAATGATGGTGTTTACTTAATTAACCATTCAGAACTTTCAGATCTAATACGTGATCTCGCTCTTACCAAAGGACAAGCGGAATTACTCGGTTCACGACTCAAAGAATGGAATCTTTTAGCGCCCAATACTCCGATATCTAAATTTCGTCATAGACACAGAGAACTTGTTCAATACTTTGAGATGGATGATGACATTTGCTATTGCAAAGATGTAAACGGTCATGAGCACATAGTCAACGAATGGCGATTTTTCATCGATTCTTCCAAGACTAGTCTAAAAGCCGTGTTATTGCATAACAGAAATTTTTTTTCATCAATTCCAGTCGCCTACTCTGTTCATATGAAAGAAACTTATGACAATATGGCTAAACGTTTGGAAAAAATAAAGTACAATGACTACCAATGGCGGATTTGTGGAGACCTAAAGGTCATTGCAATTCTCACGGGTATGCAGACTGGGTATACTAAATTTTGTTGCTTCCGATGTGAATGGGACAGCCGCAACAGACAGGAACATTATGCAAGAAAGGTGTGACCTATCCGGGATCGTATGCAGCTCGGGCATAAAAATGTAATACTCGAGCCATTAGTTAACAAAGACACCTTCATTTTACCACTGTTACATATAAAGTTGGGGCTCATGAAGAATTTTGTAAAAGCGTTAGATAAAACGAGCAAAGCTTTCACTTATCTTCGAGAAAAGTTTCCGCAAGTTAGCGATGCAAAGATAAAGGAGGGTATCTTTGTAGGACCTCAGATTACGAAAGTTATTGCAGACAAACAATTCGAGAACTTGTTACATGGTAGTGAACTTCGCGCATGGATGGCATTCAAATCGATCGTCGATAACTTTCTGGAAAATCACAAATCTGTCGACTATGTTGCATATTGTTAAGCAGTGCATAGATGCATACATAATTATGGGCTGTAACATCTCCCTCAAAATCCATTTGCTCGATTCGCATCTTAACTTTTTCCCTGACAACCTTGGCGAAGTCAGCGATGAACATGGAGAATGATTCCATCAAGATATCGCCGTAATGGAGTCACGTTATCAAGGACGGTGGAGTGTGACCATGCTTGCCGATTATTGTTGGATGCTTCATCGCGATGTACCACATGCCATTCACCGACGAAAGTCGACTGCAAAGAAATTCAAGCCTACATAACTGTTATACTTCTTGTACGAATGATGTTGTAATACTGTATGCATTGTTAAAAAACTTCAATTGCGTATTTCTAGAGATCCCGACCTGATAGAGAAAAACGGTTTGCAGATTTAAAAACAGCGCATTAAAATTGACCAGAAAAACATAGAAATGTTAGAGAAAGAAAAAAAAAGTTTTTTTTTGTTAGTCAGTGTTGTTATCACAGACAATCTCTGGACGGAAGTGATTATGCATCGCCTCTCCCCTGTTTACAGGTGGGGTAATCTTAATGTGTCGCTGATGCAGACACACCCAACCTGGCTTTCTTTGTATTGTCCGCCAAAGTGTATGACTGCTTTTGCGATGAACACGCACCTAGATGGACATTCTTGTCTGTCCGAAATGAATTACGTAGACAATCAACAAATACTTTCACGTTTACTGTAACTTGGCCGTCGTCTATCTGTTTTAGGACAAAACACTCGGCGGTTACACTTTTAATCAGCCAGCATGTCTATTAGCAGTGAAATGACACGATCACAGTATGAAAAGAGGTAAACAAATCTAAGGAATGGCGGGGGCACAAATTTATGCTTGAAAAAAATGAAGACATAAATGGATAATGCAGGAGAGAAAGATGAGGCATACAAGGACGCGACCAATGCCGTCATAGAGCCACAACTGACCGCAGATTGAAGTTTAAAACATCCGCACACTTCAAAGGAACACAGTTTCTGTGTGTGTATGTCTGTATAGATCGTTAAGCGTACAAAATATCTTAGTAAATTAATGTACCTTTAAAATTGATAAATATTTAAAATAACTGGTATACTTAACATAAATCCTCATCTATATCTTGCCTTGTGCCCGAAGGAAAATGGCGTCCACCACTATGTAACCTCACTCCTGGACAGCATTGGCTCAGCTAGAAGTCCTTGTTAGGACTGTTCAACCCTTGCAATAAAAGCTTATGGTCCTTTTTAGGGCTTTGCTTTGCCTTTGTGCTCTGTGCTCAAAGAGTTCGTCTTCTCTATTTCTTTCTTGTCTTTTCTTTCTTTTGTATTTTAATGGAAAGAAATGTGTTAACTTTGTCCTAACGCTAAGCCAAAGATGAGTAATTATGACTGGATTTGGAAAACGTCTTTAATTGATGTTAACATTTTGTGGTGGATTTGATGTTAATAGATGTTATCTTTCAATGTTTCTAGTGTACTGAATGAGGTCAGCTGTGAAGGTCCCTGATTATAACAAATTTTGGGTTGAGTTATCAGAGTACCTTTCTGCTACCACCTTATGACCTCAGTCAGACCTATTCTTGACTAGTATGTATGATAGTTACGTATGATGTCTAGGTGTTGTGTAATGGCTATCAAGGAATGTTATATGCGGGGGCAGTTAGGTTCTGGCTTGGTGAGTATGTCTTCAATAGTTGCTGATGTTTACGCGAATGCTAGGTTGAGTAGACGAAGGGTTAGCATCATACTTTTCACCTGAACACAGCCACACAGTATCGTTCTTAGCTCATACAACAGTGTTAATGATTAATCAATGAGTTGGTGAAGACTGGTCCACATCCAAATTTATTCACAGTAGCTCCAACAATAATTCAGCATAAATAACATTAAGTAGATTGCATTCATTAAGGTCCAGTGTCAGTCCATCGTGGTAAACAATGTAAGAGGCATACAATTCATAAATCTCAATTCTGGCCGTACGAGACTAGCGTTCCGGTTAAAGCAAGCCGTGAACGAAGTATGGCGGCAAATGTAAATATATGCTGACGATCGAAAATGTTTACCTCAAAATACAGTCACAATGCTTCCCATGGAAGCTGTAACCCTTGACGGCCCATAAACACATCTTATACAATCGTGGCGACCAAATCTCATTACAAGCCACTGAGAAAATATATCGAATAACACATTCACCACGGGAACACAACCATGGCACGTCTCGTCAGGGCTGTTTACATTTTATCAATTGCACTGGACACTGACCGCTCGGCTGCGCATGGGCAGACGATACATACGTCACGTTATATATTTATAGCTAATGCAGACAGCTGTATTTCAGCAAATGATTGACATACGCCTGTGCGCAAAAGCCGTACACAACAACCACCCCGTCCTCTCGGGAAAAAAAAAACAAATGTATTTTTTTTTCAAACATTCCCCGAATGAAAGAACGGCCAAAATTAAGTACATCATAATAAAAAATCGTCAACAGTAGAACAATAAATTCTCAAAGTCCAGTCGAAGTCAAATCTACTGGAAATATTAATGAAAGTGCATGAAAAAGACTGTCATCAGTCAATACATTATCATAAGAATATGAGAGGCAGAAACAAATAAATGTAAACTAATAATGCAATAAAGATAAGATCATCTTGTAATGTATATGTTAAAGTAATGATATCACTATAGCATAAGAGAATTGTTACATAAAGAGAATCAAACTAATAAACATGCGAAATATAAGTAGGGTTATGTCTTTTATGGAACATTAAGAAGGAAAAAAAAAAAAAAAAGTTACAAGAATTTATACATCATGTAGATTTCATACTGATCTATTGGTAAATATGGTACTGTATTGTTTCCAATTGGCAACAATATGTCTTTAACATGTGCTTATAGCACTGAAGTAGAGTTATCCATTTGACACGAAAGTAGATTGTTACTAAGCAACAAAATGTTCAGGTCCTCATAGAATGAAGGTATCGAAAGTCAATCATCCAATGTAAATGAGTGGATCACGTAAATTCATTTGAAAGTCACGCAGCAGTACTGAATGTCAACCACGCGCTTATATTTGGGTCACATAATAATGTTAATTAGTATCGTTAAAGTCTTGTTGAGGGCAGCGGGAGAATAAATCAGCTAACACATTTTCAGTGTCCGGAATAGCTTGGGCATCAAATCCGAACGATTGCATCAAAATAGAATAGCGCGCAACTCTAGGATTCTTAGGGTTCGATTTCATGAGGAATGACAGGGAGCGCTGGTCCGATTGTATAATAAATCTTGATCCAAGAAGGTACCTCTCCAGTTTCAAAACAGCCCAGACGATGGCGAGCAATTCGCGCTCGATTGCTGGATATTTTCTTTCTGCATCCATCAGCTTCCGTGATATGTACAAGTTAGGATGAAATGTACCGTCAAAATTCTGCATCAATACAGCACCAACACCTTTGGAAGACGCATCAGTGCGAAGATAGAATGTCAAATTTTTATTTGGTAACCTCAATATTGGAGGGGTTGAAAATAAACTTTTAATATGAGCTAAGGCTGCTTGGCACTCTTAAGACCAGTGCACATGATTGGGACAGCCCTTTCTTAATAAAGCAGACAGATCAGCAGTGAGATTGGATAGATTCGAAATGAATCGACTGTAAAATTGAATAAGGCCGAGAATACTGCGCACTTGTTTCTTAGTTGTGGGCACATATATGTTCAAAATCTTGGACACATTAGATAGTTCAGTTTTAAGCAAACCATGACCAACTCTATGACCAAGGAATGATATTTCTCCAAAACCGACAAAAATTTTAGAAGTTTTGGCAGTTAGATGGTGTGAACGTAAAGTGTCCAGCAGTGAAGTGAGACCTAAGAAATTATTTTCCCAAAAAGTAGTAAAGAGACATATGTCATTGTTACGTACATTTATTACCTACGGGGGTAGTCTTCGGTCCTGCCAAATGTACGCACCAGTTTTATATAGTTATATTATTTGGGCGTTCGATTGATTCACGCACTGACGTGCACAATGCAGGGTGAGTTGCTTTGGACGCACGTGTAACCTAGTTGAGTAGTTTCTGACGTCATGTAAGGGGCAGCTCGGACCATATTTATGTCCGCTGTGTTATCCTTTGATTCTTGGCAAATGTGAAGTAGCCATCAGTTGTATTCGTATCTATTGATCTTCATGGCGAAGTCAATAGTGGAAGTATAAAGTAAGTGTCGCCCCATTTCTTATGGCATGTTTATTTATGTACATTAAAGTATCAGGCCGCTCCTATTAATGGTCTAGCGGGAATTCATCGTAGATGACATTCCTAGAATTGGACACACGGAGTCGATAGCCTTTGAATCTTTTCGTAGAGGGAGAATACCTACAAGAAATCAAGTTAACGAATTTATATGCTTCACATGTTTCATATGCTGTTACTACCATGCCAGAAGCGTGGCATAGAATGGGAGAGGTTAGTCAACTGGAATCTCTAACCTGTTCGTATTATCATGTATGACTTTGTTTGAAAACTATATACTATATCTAACGGGATGTATGGAGAAAGTCTGGGATTATGAAGTATGATATGGAAGAATTTTATCCTGGAGTATGAATACGTTACCATGATGTACGTCCTTGAAGGAAGGTCAATGGACTTGAATGAGCGGAATAGTATATGGTAACAGTTTTGTGATCCTCAGTCACTTGAGTCAGAGGACTTTATTAGTAGAGAATCTTCAGGAACTTTAAAAGTAATTATCAACATGTTGACGTATGATTTCTGCGCCTGTGACGATGTTAGTCTTGTCCACTCCGTATGTGCTGTGTTGAATAAAATCTATGTACAGTCACCACCGACTTCTGTACTGCCAGTACTTGCCCAGTTCACCCAGTTCAATACTACTTGTTGAAGTTCGTTTGAAGAATATTGTTGACATTCGTTCATTTTAACCATTCGCGTTTTAAGCTACCACTTCACCAGTATAAACTGAACTCAACGATAAAACGGAGTCAACAGTCATCTGTATATGTAATAATATCAGACCTGTTAGAAAAAATTTTACGCATCATCCTGACAAATGTGGCAGGAGCATTCATCAGTCCAAAGGACATAAAATTCCATTGAAATAACCCCTTAGGTGTTGTAAAAGCAGTGAGGGGCTTAGCAGTTTCAGATAAAGGAACCTGCCAGTATCCTTTAGTGAGATCAAACTTAGTGAAAAAAACAGCTGTAGCAAGTCTTGGCAAAAGGTCTTCTAATAACGGTAAAGGCTCAGCATCAAAGACAGTAATATTATTAAGTTTGCGATAGTCAATACATAGTCTTATATTGTTATCCTTCTTTCTAACAATGACCATCGGGAAAGCAAATGCAGAATTTGATGGTTCGATAATACCCAAACGAAGCATGTCGTCAAGTTCTTTATTAACCTTATCCTGAAAATGGATAGGAATGGGGTATGGTCGAACTCGAATAGGTCGATCATCCGTGAGAAGGATATCATGAGTGATAACCGATGTATGACCAGGGATGTCTGTCAGAACATCGGGGAAAGATTGAAGAAGATCAGACACCTGCTGACGTTGGTTGAATGATAAATCCGTACAGATAGAAATATCCTTCAACGTCTCAGTAGCAGTTAAAGGCATGACAGGAAGATCCATAGGTAAGTCAGGAAAAGCAGATTCTTCCTCCTGAATCACAGACAGGGAAGAAAAATGAGTAGTATGCCTTGTGGGCTCATTTACTGCATGAAAGTCAGCCTGAAGATATTCAGGTCGAGTATGGAATTCTTTGAGCATGTTTATATGGAAAGTTTTGTTTTTTCCCTTATTGTCAAGTACATAGTCAACATCAGAAATGCGTGAAATAACTCTGTAAGGACCACTCCAAGCAATGAGTAGTCTGTTGTTCTTTCTAGGAAGAAGCACAAAGGCTTCATCCCCAGGCACCAGGTGTCTTAGTCGTCTGTTACGATTCTGAAACTGACGAGCTTTTTCTTTAACAGTTTCAGAAGATGCTGTTGCCAACTGACAAGCATCAATTATCTTACGTCGGAGGTTCACGACATACTCGTAAGATGACTTGGTGTCTTGAGTCATTTCTGAGTCAGTGAGCAAATCTTTAATAAGAGACATAGGACCTCTAGGTTGAGCTCCGAAGACAAGCTCGAATGGCGAGAAACCGGTCTGTTCATTTGGTACCTAACGGTACGCAAACAGCACGGCGGGTAAAACCCTGTCCCAGTCTTGTGGATAGCTGACTGTAACTTTGCCTAATAATTGTTTAAGCGTCCTATTTAGCCGTTCTACCATACTATTGCTCATTGGATGGTACACGGAGCTAAGCGATCTGTCAATGTTTAGTTGTTGCATAACACCAGTCATGGCATCGGAGACAAACTGAGTACCTCTGTCTGATAGAAGTTTTCTAGGGAAACCTAGCCTGGAAAAGGTTAAGAAAAGAGCATCAGCCACGTCTGAGCTGGTGATATTCTTCAGAGGTATAGCCTCTGGCCAGCGCGTGCACATGTCAATACATGTGAGGACATACCTGTGTCCTCTAGCTAACATAACAGGAAGTGGGCCAATAATGTCTATGGCCATCTTCTCAAAGGGACGTACAGGTATATCTGAAGCCTGTATCGGTGCCATGTGATAGTCTCCCTTTGCTTTGACTTCCTGACAAGTAACACAGGAGCGACAATACGTAGCAACATCTCTAGATACACCAGGCTAAAGGAAGGAAGAGAGCACTCTGGACCTTGTCCTAGAGTAGCCCATGTGGCCAGCACAATGAGAATCATGGGCGTGTTGCAGGATATAAGTTCTAAACTGTTTAGGAACCATGACATGTTGTTTAAGAGAAGAAGAATCTTTAAACATTCTGATCAGGATACCATTCTTAAGGATGTACCATTGACGAGGGGCATTATTTACAAGCATCTCCTCACCACTTACAAAACGAAAAAATTTCAGCAAAGAATCATCATCTCTTTGCAGCGTTGCAAAAGATTCTTTGTTAATAGTAGCATGAAAATCATAATCCTGATTTTCAGGCACAATGTTATCAATCGCTTGAGCTTGTGCTTGAGCCCTTGTTGTTACTGCATTCGCAGTTAAAATGTTTTGTCGTTCCCATTCGATAATTTCACCAGGTGTGCAATCTTTGCCACCGTGGATACGGCCAACAATAAGGTCAGTGATTGGGTTTTTTAAAAGACACACTTTAATTCTCCCTGTGAAAAATGGAGTCGCTATGTGAACGATAGCTGTGGGATAGAACTCTACCGTACCCCCAAATGTGACACATTTAACAAAATCTCCAGTGGAGCATGATGGGTGCACCAGAGATTGGCGAACTCCCACCGTTGTTCAACCAGTATCTCTGAGCACAGATACCTGCGTTTCGTTTAATAGGCCCTTATGAAAGTTTAAGGTGCCTGTGCCATCATGAGCAGCATGTGCTGTCATCGTAGGAAGTGGATGACTGCATCTTAATGTAGATACCACATTAGGCTGAAATAAAATTCGGCAATCAGGACACTGCGAAGCAGCATCAAAGTAAAAAAAAGAACAAGCAGCAGCCTGATTTACCGAAGGATTAGTTTGAGTAGCACCAGATGTATCCGCAGATTGTGCTGAGTTAACATGATAGTTTGTACGTTCAACGCTCCGAGAGCGGAAGGGATGGTTATCATTCTGATTATTATAAGAATAATTCCGGTTTCTATTGTCCTGTGAATAATTAGACCTTCTAGGAGTTGCATACTGGTTACTGTATCTATTACCATTCCAATTTCCTCTACTCCTGAAAAAATTATCATTTCGTTTCCATCCTCTCTGTGGTTGGAATTGGTTCTGTTCTGGTCCCCGAAATTGTCTAAAATTTCCTCTAGACGGGGGAGATTGATTATCGTAAGAGTTACCACCTTGAAAGTACCCATAGTTATTACCTCTACCACGACCAAAATTCCTGTCGAGACTCTGAGACCTTGGTCTTATGTTTTTGTTGTTCCAAGATGACGCTAATGCCACAGGTAGAGCCTCTTTGATGTGAGAGTTACTCACACATGTGCCTGGGTGAGCGGTAATAAACTGTCTTCCCAATTCTTCCACCAATGTCAAATCCGTAGGTTTCCGTTCATGAAGGTATGATAGGAACTGCTGGTTAACAGAAAACAACACTTTGTCTCTGAGCATTAAGTCCATTAGTGCCTCATATGTTTGTGGAATTTTCGCTAATTCAACCCATCTGTTGAATGTTAATTTAATGGCAGCAATAAATTCCGAGAAGTCCTTCCCTGTTTCTGGCAACATGGTCTTAAAACGCATGCGATAGCCATTTTCATCCAATTGGTAAAGTTTAAGCAATAAAGCTCTGGCAGCTTCATAGTTATTCCTACTGGGACCGTCCATGGTACAAACCGAAGTTAGTGCATCCCCTGTGAGGAATTCCATCAATCTACTACACCATTCAGATTTATCAATTTCATGTGCCTCACACACAGTCTGAAAGCGATTAAGGAAGCAAGAAATATCGTCTACGTTGGGTTTGAAAGTAGGCAAACGAAATCTACCAGATCCTGAAACATGTTTGTTTGAGGAACTTTGACTCTCAGAATTGTTTTGTTTAATATTTAGCAACTTGAGTTTTTCACGTTCTAAGGATAACATCTTTTCATCATGTAATCTTTTTTTATCTTCTGCTTCCATCGCAAGTATTTTAAGTTTCTCTTGGCTGGCTAAATCTTCAGCTCTTCTCTTCTCAGCTAATTCTTTATTTCTTTTTTCTCTGGCCAATTCTTCATTTCTATTTTCTCTGGCCAATTCTTGATTTCTATTTTCTGTGGCCAATTCTTCAGCCCTATGTTTCTGATATTCAGTCATAGCAAATTCTTTTAGGGCTTCTCCTTCAATGGCAAAGGCCTTGCCTTGTTTAACAAAATAGTCCAAGGTAGCCATTTTGTATCAATGTTCATCAAGTATTAAGTAATTGTCAGATTTGTATAATCAATAATATTAATGGCTATTAACAATGCAATCAATGAATGGTAAGGAAAAAAAATAATGAAAAAGACAACAAATATAAATATAGATAAGAGAAAAAAAATATTTTGGAGCAGGATAAAGCACTAAGCGACAAAAGACATCATCAGTAAGCAACAAAAGAGAATATAAATGTCAAACTAAAGAGGAAAAATACAGCAAATTGGAACACGCTTACTGCTAAGTCAGAACAACACAGGACCAGAGACACGGTGTATAAACATAAAATTTGTATGTAACTGAGAGACAGCAAGGAGAGACCAACAGATACGAACAAAATTAGTGCAACTAAAGCAGAAATACTATACAATGACAACGCACAGAACACAAGACGGCACACCTATACAGACAGTGGTCGAAGAAAACCAGACAGAGGACCTAAGTCGCACGGCGAATATCAGCCGGATATTCCACTGTTGGAAATCTACAAGCAAACCTAACGAAACATCCGGTGTGAGCCCATTGAATCAATGAGATGAACCTCTTGCACCGAATCACCTCCCAACCAAACCCACAGGGACAAACAAGCTAACAGAAAGGTACAGATATAACATGCAAGAAATAAGAACGAGCTCAGACCAATTTAGCACAGTTCACAAAAAGTGCACATAATGCCACTTAGCTTGGGGCCAAGGATGGTGAATCTGTCGCACAGCATCTCCTGGACAGGTTGTCAACGTAGCAAGGGCACATCACAGGTCGAGCAGCAATAATGTAGTTATTAGATATCCAAATAGAGCCGGAAGCACGACATCATTGCAGTTTTTCTTACAGAAAGTTCAACTTGATAATGTTGGGCTTTGAAAACTTCCCAAAACAGGTGTGTAGCAGCCTGATCTATAACACGTAAATCAGAACTTGATTTAAACGAGGAGCATTCACTGGGACTCTGCTGTAACGTCTTTCTTAAAAAACACAATGATTTGAACAGTTGTACAATGAGCAGAAAAATTTCGTCACAATCATGTATTTCCACCCGCATCAATTTCATGACATGCGCAGAGGAAAGTATGCAAAACAGTTCCAGAAATAGTTCATAATGCATAAACAATAGACAACATGGTGTGGTTTCACTTTTTCCGATGTTGTTGAACAGTCCACACACAAAAATTGTCCCCATACTGGCCACCAGAAATCTGTTGTGTAATGGCTATCAAGGAATGTTATATGCGGGGGCAGTTAGGTTCTGGCTTGGTGAGTATGTCTTCAATCGTTGCTGATGTTTACGCGAATGCTAGGTTGAGTAGACGAAGGGTTAGCATCATACTTTTCACCTGAACACAGCCACACAGTATCGTTCTTAGCTCATACAACAGTGTTAATGATTAATCAATGAGTTGGTGAAGTCTGGTCCACATCCAAATTTATTCACAGTAGCTTCAACAATAATTCAGCATAAATAACATTAAGTAGATTGCATTCATTAAGGTCCAGTGTCAGTCCATCGTGGTAAACAATGTAAGAGGCATACAATTCATAAATCTCAATTCTGGCCGTACGAGACTAGCGTTCCGGTTAAAGCAAGCCGTGAACGAAGTATGGCGGCAAATGTAAATATATGCTGACGATCGAAAATGTTTACCTCAAAATACAGTCACAATGCTTCCCATGGAAGCTGTAACCCTTGACGGCCCATAAACACATCTTATACAATCGTGGCGACCAAATCTCATTACAAGCCACTGAGAAAATATATCGAATAACACATTCACCACGGGAACACAACCATGGCACGTCTCGTCAGGGCTGTTTACATTTTATCAATTGCACGGGAAACTGACCGCTCGGCTGCGCATGGGCAGACGATACATACGTCACGTTATATATTTATAGCTAATGCAGACAGCTGTATTTCAGCAAAGGATTGACATACGCCTGTGCGCAAAAGCCGTACACAACACTAGGGTTATGCAAGTGTGTAATGTAGTGTAAGTATTACTACAAATACATTTTAATTTTAACACACACATATATATATATATATATATATATATATATATATATATATATATATATATATATATATATATATATATATATATATATATATATATATATATATATATATATATATATATATATATAAGACAGGGTCAATACCACAACCACAAACAAACTAACACTCTATTATACAACTTATAGAAATCTGTGGCTGAAAATTATATAATATGCTAGATTACAATTTATTTGCCCTGATTCAGAATTTTCTGAGTCAGGACCAACAACAAAATGAAATTTATGGTTTTATTTACATAAATATTAATAATACAATGGATCTTCTGTCCATACAAAAGACTATTATAATCAAATTATATTTAGGTATTTCTCTACACTGGGTGACACTGGTAACTAATGGTGGGGTGGGGTGTTGGCATCATTGCCCTTCTTTATATTAGTATCTTGGGGAAAAGTTATTTAATAATCACAGATTTTATGTATCTGGTAATAAAGTCAGTGGATGACCGTTGTAGTGCCGACACATAGGTACTTATCTGTAGGTTGATAGTAGATATGATGCTGACAATTTCCTTTCGTTCACTCGAATGACCAGACTGACACAGTCCCTGGTGTAGTATAGTATAGTAGACCCCTTGGTCCAGTAAAGTTTCACTTTCTCTCTCTCTCTCTCTCTCTCTCTCTCTCTCTTGTAAATTCACCATGGTCCTGGTACTACCGTAGCACCAGAACAAAAAAACCCCCCCCCTGAAACAAGGATATGATTCTGTATAACATATCTACAATAACATTCCACAATTAATACATGGCATAATTCAATAAAAGAAAAGGGTCAGATCTCTCTGACCAACCCATGTCAACCATTTTCCTCTGAGATAACAACTCATACCAGTGCTCCTGTTCTTTTCCCTAATGGCTACAACGCCTCTGACACTGCAACAATGATTCTCTCCCATAGAATAATGTGGGTTAGCCTTCCCACTGGTAACTGTGGAAATCATTTTAAGTTATACAACTCATGTCAATGTTTACTACTTGTGTGCAACACCACAGGCCCTGCCTTAGTCTGCTGGGGACATCTGTACTTAGTCGTAAAGCCTTCCCAAACAAGCAGTATCTCATATTCAAAATTTGGTTGTAATAATAAGATTAATAAATTCATTCTTACCACAATTCAAAGAAATATCACAAACATACGTTGTCTGGCATTAGCATTAATATGTAGGTTCAGCTTTGCCCCGGTCCAGACTGCCAAGGTGTATTATTTCACTCTAGGCACTGCTGTTCTCAACGCAGCTTGCTTTCAAAAACTTCTGTATCAACTGGCGACAAGCCTTTGAAAGCTTTTGCCAATATTATCAGACCAGCCCAATCTGCGAGGGTCTAGCTTTTCAATTCAAAATTTAAAAAAACAAAAGCCAAACTCCAAACTTCTAGGAGTGAGTCTTCAAAATATATTTAGCTTTTTGCCTAACCAGTACCCTCCTTCCTATACTCTTCTACCATTCAATCGGATTTGAATCAATCTAATGCCTCTTTTTAAACTGGCGTCCCCACTAACGTTATGGATAAATGAGCACAAACAACAGTCCGTCCGTCTTAGTGTTCGTAGACATATAGTATTATTTCAATAACTTGGCTAATAATTAGACTACCATGTATATTAAAACATATTATTGCTCATGGGACCCTAAGCTATCTTTATATATGATTTTTATGGCTATATTCTTTGTCGTTTAGATTTTCAGTTTTGTCACTGTTAATCGTCAATTTCAACTTTTCCAAAAGTCGGCCATCTTTCCCCCACCTTTTTCTATCATTTTTTCATACAAATAAACCAACTAGTTGTGTTACGTCAGAAATACACTACTCAGCGAGAATAGAACACTGTCTGTGTGTTTATGTATTCTGGCTTGTCCAACAGAGAACTTATAATATTAGTCTCGCGTGCAGAGCGAAGAGGGGTTTTTGCCAAGCGTTGGTAGTATTGGCGTTAATTATTACAGTCGTTTCGTTCTTACTACTGGAAAATGTCCGAGTTACTACTAATTTAGGCGTTAAAGTTAAAATCGTACGTTAATTCAGACGGTAGGTTGGTGTCACAGTTCTGGCAGATCGTTAATTGTAAGTCTCAAAACAAAAACTAGGAAAGCGGGTTAGATTTTACGGCGGGATTGTTTTATAAGCATTTCCTTTGCACCAAAGGCAGCGCTATACTGGCGTAGAGACGATTTTAAGCAGACACTTACGGTTGGGTTTATTTATTATCATAGGATTAAAATCTTACTGAATTTAGCGATTATCTCACAAACCTCGCTACACACCTCCCTTCCTAAAACATGCATTCATTGCAGGTTATAATCTGTGAGATAACTTAGCGCAAATGAAGTCCTACGCGTTTTTCTGATTTTCATCATAAGGATGTCTACTCAAAAAATCGGCACCCACGTTCTGAGAGCCGGGAATATATTCAATCATAAATGAAAAGGGCTGTAAAAGTAATGACCATCTTAATAATCTGGCATTTTCATGCTTTGCCTGTGATAAGAATACGAGAGGCTGATGATCTGTTTGGATCACAAATGTCCTACTATACAGATAGACCTGGAATTTTTTTATAGCCCAGATTAACGCTAAGCATTCCTTTTCACTTGTTGAATAATTTTTTTCCGCTTTGTTCAACTTGCGGCTTGCATAAGCGACTGGACACAATTCCCCGTCTTGTGAGGAGGACCTTTGCAACAATGTAGCCCCTAGGCCCACATTGCTTGCGTCACTTCTCACGATAAATTCTTCATTTAAGTCAGGAAATTTCAATACTGGTCTGCTTGTGAGTTTTTCTTTTAACTCTTGGTATGCTAATTCACACTGTGCTGACCAATTAATTGTATCAGGTTGTCCCTTACGCGTTAAATCCGTCAGAGGAGCACATATAGAGTTAAAGTGTTTAATGTACTTTTGGTAGAAACCACACAATGACACAAAAGATCGCACATCTTTTTTTTGTTTGTGGCCTCGGTGCTCTTTTCAATTTCTCCAGATTCTTGGGGTCAGGGGTCATGCTACCCTGATGTACGGTATGTCCCAAGAATTCCAACTCTTTACATCCAATACAACATTTTGTTGGTCTAGCAGTCAAGTTAGCCTCTCTAAGTCTATCAAACAGCATATTCAAAGAGGTAACGTGTTCCTCAAATGTTTCAGTAGCGATAAGAATATCATCCATGAAATTCGAGATGCATGGATTTTTCAGGGGATCCAACAATTTTCGCATCATCCTAGAAAACACACTCGGGGCATTTTTCAACCCAAACGGCAGCATGTTGAACTCATAATGGCCTTCCGAGGTGCTAAAGGCTAAGTAAGGTCGAGCCTCAGGCTTTACTGGAATTTGATAATAGCCTTTGCTAAGATCCACCTTAGAAAAATATTTTGCCTTGTTCAGCCTGGCAAATAGTTGATTTGTATCAGGTAATGGATCCACCTGACCTTCTGTGACAGCATTCAGTTTCCTGTAATCTATGCACAGTCTATGTTCCCCAGATGGTTTTCGCAACAAAACCACACTAGAGCTGTAAGGAGATTCACTGTGAGAAATAATCCCTTTTTGTAACAAATAATCTATCTCCTTTTTCAAAGCTTTTTCCTTAGCGAAAGGAATAGAATAGGGCCTCATACAGATGGGTGTTGGGTCTAGTAGTTTCATATCATATTCCAACAAATTGGTGTGCCCCGGCTTTTCCGTTAACACGTCTGTATGTTTCTCTAGGACCTTTTGGACCTGCTCCCTCTGTCCTTTTGTCCGGTGATTACTGATCTTCGCCTGTGCAAACGTTTCACTGGGCTTCAGTGTATATTCAAATGATGTGAGCGGGTCATTTTTCATTTCGGTTGCGATAGATAAGGCCATTAAGTGTGTTCCTTTCTGGATTTGCCTGTCCAGATATTTCTTCAGAAGATTCACATGATAGACTTTTTCCTTTCCCTTATTGTCTATCTTATAGTTTGTTCTGGATACCTTTTCCAAAACTGTATATGGACCTTACCATCCGATTTGAAGTTTATTGCTGCTGCCGGGCAATAGAAGAAGCACTTCTCTCCTACAGCAAGCTCCCTATCCTTCGCTTTTTTATTATAATAAGCAGCATGTTTTTTCCTGGCTTGACTCAAATTATCATTTGCCAGTTTCCAACTAATTTCTAAACGAGTGGTCAGTTCGTTCACATATTGATATGATGAGGAAACAGTCTCTTCTGCCTTCTCATCGGTCCACGTCCTCAACAAGGCTTCCAATGGACCTTTTATTGGCCTCCCAAATAACAGGGTTGCGGGTGCCATCCCGGTTGAATTATGTGGAACTTCCCGATACGCAAACAACGCAGCGGGCAAATATTGGTCCCACGTATCAGGTTTTTAATGGGCCAGCTTTCTCAGGATAGAAATGAGAGTCCCATTGAACCTCTCCACCTGGCCGTTCCCTTGGGGGTTATGCGGACTACAATGAAAGTGCTTGGCTTGAAATAACCTAAAAACTTCTTCCGTTAGTTCCCCTTGAACTGTGAGCCGTTATCAGTCAAGATTTGATGTGCGAATCCTAACCTAGTGAATATTGTAAGTAATGCCTCTGCGACATGCTTCGAATCGATTGACGACAGGGCTACCGCCTCTCCCCACATAGAACAAGTGTCCACCAGAGTAAGGATGTAACTGTTCTTCCTCTTGGTTCGAGTGAGAGGTTCCACAATATCCACGGCAACTCTCTCAAAAGGTGTCCCCACTATGAGCATTTCCCCTAGAGTTGCTGGAGCAGTCCAATGCTTTGGAGCTACTCTCTGGCATTCTGGACAGGATTTTACATATCTCTTTATATCTTCCGTTATCCCTGGCCAGAAATAATGACAAGCTATTGTTGCGTGATAAATTCTCGCAACATCGTTTTATTTCAATATCTGTTTTATAACGCAAGGGCAACAACTGCTTGGAATTTATAGTCACTTTTCTCGGTAAGCATTTGTCTTCTCGCGTTGGTATCGAATGCAGTTAAGTTTGAGCTGTGGTCGTTTTGCGCTGGAATGCGCATGACTTGTCTTGCTTCTTTGTCGATCGGTTTCCGCCCACCACTAGTGGGAGTGAGCGATTTGGAATGGCGAAAGAGATGCCTCGTTGAAGAGGGGATCTCCGCTATTTTTGTTCTGTCAGGGATGTGTAGTCCTCTTAATGGATATTTCGTTTATTCGAGATAATACCTCTAGTGTTTCCCACATGTCGGGAGGCGTGATATTTCTGTGTATTTCATGAAAGCAAGGTAAATTGACTCTTTCATTAACTCTATTGATTTTGGGTCGTGAGCGATTTCGATTCATAGCCTGTCTGCGAAAGTCGTCGTCACGAGATGTTTTTTTCCCAGCTCACATGTCGCTGCATTGTACTGCATCGGTTGATGCAGGTACCAAGGACCATTACTTGCTACTCTGTTAAATGAACTAGGTTTGGAAAACCTTTATTATCTAGAGGATATTTTTGAGGACATTATTTATACTTCGGCAGACGTGTCTGTCTTGCTGAAGTCAAACTAAGGAGAGTGAACTGATCTCATACATCTGGTTATCTCCTGGCTGTTATAGAAAAGGATGGAGTTTTCCACCTGACTACATTTACAGCACTATGAAATATAACATGCATCTGACTCATCATTGTAATGCTGTCTACCGTTTATTGCTGTATTGAATGTTGCTGTGATAATGACTGTTTGATGTGCCTACACATTTGCGTAACCATTTTGTCACTGTGGCGTCCACAATAAATAATGAAGAAAAACGTCAACGGCTGTTTCAAGACTCATTGACTTTATACGTCGTGAGTTTACTGACGTCCTATGTGGATTGCCCTGTTATTGTTGCATGAACATTGTTTTGACTGAACACATCTACACACTACACAAAACCAGACATGCGGATGCCATCCATCATCATATGGCATCACGCATCATTTGGTGGCCATAAGCTGGTTTGATTCTGGTACCAGCAAACACGGGGTCCCTTACCCACTTCATTTTCAACAAGAATTCATCAGCATCCTTCAAGAAATTAACATTCTTCAATACAGTCAACATCTTCAAAATTTTCAAAGTACTCGGCGTTGCCCGGTAAAAGTCAAATTTCAATTTTTTGACGGAAACAAGAATTTGACAGTACCCGGCGTTGTTACATGTTGCCGGATAACTCGGACTGCTGTTATCTTTTACGCAAGTCAAGCAAGTTGCTGCTGTCAAGGTTCCAGTGCTGTCGTTTTTTGAGAAGGTCAAGTGCCGGTTGAAACGGGTTGTTTTCTGAAGAAGGCCAAGTACCGATTTCCATCAACTTACTTGTGGATTAGAAGGTCAAGTGCCGAAACAACTCAACACACAGTATGTCAGAAGCTCTTGTACCATCGTGTTAGCAGTGGAAGCAGTTCAGATGTGCCATCATCGTTGGAGCTTCGCTCTTTAGGACGTTGATTGACATCCGTTTTTCTGCTGTTCTACGATTGGAAGCCTATAAGTTAAGTGGCCTGTTTGTATGTAAACTGTGCCCTTATACTTCTGCTGAGTCTTCTGTGTATCATCTCATTCTATATGTTATATGTTTATATGTTATTTGTATATTTATATGTTTATATTTCAGCGGGTTCTCGGTTGGGTGGTGTCTCCGTTAGATTATGCCACGTCATAGAGGTCGTCTATTGTGAGCGTTTTCTGTAAGGTTTGCAAATTTCCAATACTGGAATTTGCTAAGCGACTTCTGTTGCTATTTATGTTAGCTGTGATGACATGTTTTAATATTGTTTTCGTTATTATTTCGCATTCTTTAGTTTTGTTTTGATTTGTTTGTGTTTGTTAGCCTACTCTTGTCTATAATTTAGTTTCATACAACATTTTTGTTTATACACTGTGGTGTCATGTATTTTGTTTAATTCTATCGCAGATATCGTCACATTTTTTGTGATATTTCATTAATTTCTGCTTTATTTTTAGTTGATTTCTGCGAAAGTTTTTGTATTGTTGCTGATCTTTGTTATTGTTTACATTGTTATTGTTTACATTGTTTGTATTGTTTACATTTTCAATGTTTACATTCTGCATGTGTTTACATAGTCATTGTTTACAGTTATAGTAATTAGTTAATGGGCTATGCTAATGCACTGTTACTACTATACTGATGATAAATGAATGATGAATAGTGTCGTGCACTATTGAATGAGAAGTGCACTTATGATCAAGAATTGAGTGCTGATATTTCATATACAAGTTCTTTGATTGGGGACTTGTTTCCCACAGAGACTGGGATAATATAAGGTGATGTGAATATACAAGTGCTTAATTAAGACTTGTTACACTTAGGTTTGAAATAAATTAGTTAATTATTTCAGGTTTTGGACTCATATGTTAGACAACATGTCTACATTTGAGCACTTTATTGAGCAGGGTAAATTGCTTGGGAAGACTGGTGATAAGTTAGAAGAATTTGCAACTGCTCGATATGATAAAGCAATGGAAGCTGAACAAAAGAAACTGCAGATGCAGGTGGATGAAAAAAGATTCCAAATGGAAATGGAAAAACAAAAAAAGGGAATCAGAAGCTGAGGAGAGAAAACTCCAGCTACAGCTAGAAGCTGAAAGACTTCAAAAAGAGGCTGAGAATAAAAGACTTGAAAAAGAGGCTGAGAATAAAAGACTTGAAAAAGAGGCTGAGAATAAAAGACTTGAAAAAGAGGCTGAAAATAAAAGACTTGAAAAAGAAGCTGAAAATGAAAGACTTCAAAAAGAGGCTCAGGCTGAGGAAAGAAGATTACAGAGAGAGTCTGATGAGAGGAAAGAGAAAGCAAAAATGGAACATGAAGAAAAGGTCTTAGCTTTAGAGTTGGAAAAATTGAAATTGACAAGCATGAGTAATGGTAATGATTCAAACAAGGGTTCATCTTCTGGTAAGGCTAATAATGATACTTTTAAGATTAAGTTACCAACATTTAGTCCTTCCAGCGATGACATAATGTTCTATCTGGACAGATTTGAACAAGCATGTACAGCTCATAACATAGACAAAGCAAAATATGTTTATCAGTTATCAGGGATACTGACAGGTAAAGCTCTAAGTATATTAAATATGGTGGATGAACCTGACAAGAACAATTATGAGGTTGTCAGGGCCGCTTTGTTAAAGAAATATCAGCTTAACGAAGACGGCTATCGTCTACAATTTAAAAACATGTTACCTGAAAATGGAGTTGAATTCTCCGAGTTTATTGCAAGAATACGCATTACTTTCTCACGATGGGTTGAACTATCTAAGACGGAAAAAACTTATGAAGGACTTATGGACTTAATACTTAGAGACAAAGTCATGTCGTCTGTCAATGAGTCTTTCCTTGCTTTCCTTCATGAACGTAAACCTAAAACAATAAAAGAAATGGAAGATTTCTGTTGCCAATACGTAACTGCGCACCCACACATAACCATGGGTAACTCTAAGGTGAAAGAAGGTTTACCAGTTGCTTCCGCAGCTCCGTATGGTCAAAACTTTGCTCGTAGATCCCAACAAAATTTTGATAGAAAGAGTAGCGGTAATTTCTGTCAAAATCATGGAAATCAATTTCATGGTGATTCTTCTTCGAAGAATTGGAGACAACCTGATAGTACTCGTTACTATCACCCTAATAATTATAAGCATTTCAAAAGAGGATATGGTAATAGAGGTTATTCCTGCCGAAGACCTCAGAACCAAACAAATAGATGTTCGCATCAATGTGAACATGATAGTAATCGTGGAAACTGGAATTCGAACCAGTATAACAATTACAATAGAGACAATAATAACTGCAGAGATAATAATAACTCTGATAACTTCAGAGGTAATAATAGTCGGGGTAGATCTCAACACAAAAAAAAGAGATATCAGCAGGCTAATGCTGTACAACAGGAAACTGAGGCAGCCTGTAATCATGTTGTTGATAGTAAAAACTTTGACGCTGTCACTAGTTCTGCTTTTGACTTTGAGAGAGCAAACAAATGCCCCCAATGCAGTACTTTATTCGAACCGGGTACCATAACTACTTTGAGTTGTGGTCACCCACTTCCCGCTCTTCCTGCTGCTGTTGCGCATGACGGGAGGGGTTCTTTAATTCTACATAAGGGTCGTGTTAATGATACTCCGGTCTCACTACTTTTCGATTCCGGATGCACCACTATTGGTGTTAGACAATCGCTTGTAGATCCATCTTGTGCTACAGGAAGGGTTATTAAATGTGTCACATTTGGCGGCACTCTAGAAAAATATCCTACTGCTGTAATTCGCATTGCCACTCCTTTCTTTACTGGAGATGTGCATGCTTGTCTCTTACCTAATCCTATTGCGGACCTTATTATTGGTCGTATTCACGGAGTTAGGGAGTGTACCCCACAGCAGATTGCTGCTTGGGAAGATAATAACATGCAAGCTACAAATGCAGTAGTTACAAGAGCACAAGCTCTACAAACACCCGAAACTTCACTGAATAGTGATAATGAAGTTGATAGCCAAGATAGTCACTTAGTAATCACTCGTGACTCTTTCATAAAATTGCAAGAAGAAGATTCTTCTTTAAAAAAATTCTTCGTTCTTGCGAAGAAAAGTGATCCGAATCAGGATACAAATAGAAAATCTTGGATTGCAATGAGAAACGGCGTACTTGTACGTATGGTACAAGATTCGGCTACGTCGGCACATTCGCAAATTCTTGTTCCCAAGAGCATGAGAGTCCAAATATTGCAACATGCTCATGACTCGCAATGTGCTGGACATATGGGTTTTGCCCGTACGAAGTCGAGAGTCCTTGCGGCTTTCTTTTGGCCTTTTGTCAATAAGGACATTCGTATTTACTGCCGATCATGCAAGGTATGTCAGGAGGTCAAATCTAGAGGACCACGACATGCTGCGCCTATCCAGGCTGCTGACATTCCTATTCGGCCGTTTCAGAAAATGGCCATAGATATTATTGGCCCTTTTAAGGTCCAGTCGGCCAGAGGACATCAGTTTATCCTTACATGTGTCGATATGTGCACACGTTGGCCAGAGGCTATTCCTCTTAAGAGCATATCTACTACAGATATTGCAGATGCTCTTTGGTTGATATTTTCTCGCTTGGGGTTCCCCAGAGAAATATTGTCAGACCATGGCACTCAACTCATATCTGACACTATGTCACAGGTAATGTCTACCTTACATATTGAACGATCTCTCAGTAGTATCTACCATCCTATGTCTAATGGGTTAGTTGAGCGTCTGAATAGAACGCTCAAGACTTTGCTTGGTAAGATAACTGAAGATCATCCTCAAGATTGGGACAGGGTTTTACCCGCGGCTCTCTTTGCCTATAGAGAAGTCCCTAATGAACACACAGGATTTTCTCCCTTCGAACTTGTCTTTGGCGCGCGTCCACGCGGCCCTATGTCTTTATTACACGATCTCATCACTGCCGATGATATTAGCGATGAAACTCAATCCTCATATGAGTATGTCATTGCTCTTAGACAAAAGATCATTGAGGCATGTAAGCTAGCAACTGCTTCATCAGAAATTGCTAAAGAGAAGGCAAGGCAGTTTGCTAACAAGAATAGATGTCTACGACAACTTTGTCCAGGTGACAAAGCATTCGTCCTACTCCCCAGTAGGGAAAATAGACTTCTTATTGCATGGAAAGGTCCGTATGCAATAGTCTCTCGGATTTCCGATGTTGACTATGTGGTCGATATTGATGGAAAGCATAAAACTTTCCACATAAACATGCTTTCGGAATTTCACGAACGTCCGGACTATTTGCTGCCTATTTTCCAGGCAACGGATGATGCTCCTGCACCTCACGGTCATTATTCATCCCTGTCTGTCATTCAGGATGAGGAAGCTACCTTCTCTGATGTCAACCTTCCCCTTCCAGTGGTTCCATTACATTCCACGGAATCTTGGAAAAACGTTTCTGTTTCTCCTAATCTTTCTGGTGACGAACATCGACGAGACTTGTCGATGTTACAAACATTTCAGGATGTTCTCACTGACATTCCTGGACACACAGATGTCATAGAACATGACATAATTCTTACCGACAATAATCCAATTAGGGTTAGGCCGTATCCTATTCCTATACACTTTCAGTCGCAAGTGGAAAAGGAATTGGATGAAATGATTCAATTAAATATAATTGAACCATCGACTTCACCATATTCTTCTTCCATGGTTATTGTCCGGAAGAAGGATAAGAACATACGAATTTGCGTTGATTATCGCAAATTGAATCAGGTCACAAAGTTCGACGCTGAACCGATGCCTTTGTTAGAAGATCTACTGATTAGACTTTCTAATTCTAGATTCTTCACTAAACTTGACTTGTCTAAAGGTTATTGGCAAGTGCCTTTAGCAGAGCATGCCAAACCTCTTACTGCTTTTTCTACACCTAGGGGTCTATTTCAATGGAATGTTATGCCTTTTGGTCTCATGAACGCCCCTGCCACTTTCGTTCGCATGATGCGTCGAATTCTGTCACATCGTTCGGATGTCATCGCATACTTAGATGACATCTGTCTCTTCAGTGATACCTGGGAAGATCACTATTTAGGGTTATATGACTTACTGTCCACTCTACGTGAGAATAATTTGACAGCAAAACCTTCTAAAGCTTTTGTTGGTTTTGGTGAAATCTCTTTCCTGGGTCATCGTGTTGGTCATGGTCTCTTGAAGACAGAAGACCACAATACTTCCAAAATACTGAACATCTCTGTTCCTAAAAACGAAGAAACAAGTTAGGAGTCTCTTAGGTTTAATTCAATTTTATGGGAGATTTATTCCAAATTTATCTTCGATCATGGCACCTCTATCAACATTGTTGAAGAAAGGTTCGCCTAATCTGGTCCGTTGGTCTGAAGAATGCCAATCTTCACTAGACCAAATCAAGAATATATTTTCTTCTCCTCCCATCTTAAGATTACCTACTCTTGATAGGACTTTTGTTCTTCGGAGTGATGCTTCATCCACTGGGATTGGAGCAGCACTGATGCAAGAATATGCAAATACTCTGCATCCTGTTATGTACATTTCTAGAAAACTAAATGCGGCAGAGAGGAACTACTCGGTTTTAGACCGTGAGTTGTTAGCGATGGTTTGGTCAATTCTAAAGCTACAAAGATTCCTCCTGGGCGCACATTTCATTCTAGAGACTGATCAGAAAGCTCTTACAGCTATTCAGACTAAGAATTTGAAGAGTTCGAGATCCACTCGATATGCTATAGCTCTTCAACCTTTTCACTTCACGGTACGAGCTATCCGTGGTGCGGATAATGTGATGGCTGACATTTTGTCTAGATGCCCACATGACTCCAACTAATACTTCTGTCCTATATTTCCATATATTACAGAGTCATAACACACCTATATTTCTACAATAGATTAGCACATCTGTACTTACTTTATATGTACACACTATCGTGCTTTGTTGTCATCTTCTTCTGTTCGTTTTTTAAGATGATAGAGGAGGACTGAGTAGTTAATATAAGGGCCGTTAGTTTACTAAACAGCCACAATTATTAATAATGTATTGTACCTTATGAAGCATATTAGTTATTAATTAGCATTATATTGCTTGTACTTTCTCAGAATGTCATTGTTGAGCTGAGGACTTACCTTACGAGTTCTAGATTGTGTACTTACCCTCGGAATACCAGAGCATATGTCCTGGATCGTCATGTAGTTTAACTTTACTATGTACTTATGTCATTACATGTCAAAGAATGTACTATTTAAATTTTCCTATCAGATTTGTACATCCATTTTTAAAGACAATATTAGAGTATGCTGTTTAATGATGATTATAGTAACTTGCATACGTATATTGTGTTTACATGCTAACGTGATGTGTGTTGGTGACACCTCCCCGATGTGAATATTTTTTGAGACATATTTATTTTTCTGTTGAGGTATATCCTCACCAGACACTCTATAATTAGCCTATTGTTTGGCAATTTAGTTAATTATCAGCGCATAATTCGTGCGTTTTGAGCCGCTTATCGCTTGCTCTTTGATATTGAAAAAAAAATATGTTCCACATTTTTTTTTTTATCGGGAGGAGGTGGTGATATGTTGCGTGATAAATTCTCGCAACATCTTTTTATTTCAATATCTGTTTTATAACGCAAGGGCAACAACTGCTTGGAATTTATAGTCACTTTTCTCGGTAAGCATTTGTCTTCTCGCGTTGGTATCGAATGCAGTTAAGTTTGAGCTGTGGTCGTTTTGCGCTGGACTGCGCATGACTTGTCTTGCTTCTTTGTCGATCGGTTTCCGCCCACCACTAGTGGGAGTGAGCGATTTGGAATGGCGAAAGAGATGCCTCGTTGAAGAGGGGATCTCCGCTATTTTTGTTCTGTCAGGGATGTGTAGTCCTCTTAATGGATATTTCGTTTATTCGAGATAATACCTCTAGTGTTTCCCACATGTCGGGAGGCGTGATATTTCTGTGTATTTCACGAAAGCAAGGTAAATTGACTCTTTCATTAACTCTATTGATTTTGGGTCGTGAGCGATTTCGATTCATAGCCTGTCTGCGAAAGTCGTCGTCACGAGATGTTTTTTCCCAGCTCACATGTCGCTGCATTGTACTGCATCGGTTGATGCAGGTACCAAGGACCATTACTTGCTACTCTGTTAAATGAACTAGGTTTGGAAAACCTTTATTATCTAGAGGATATTTTTGAGGACATTATTTATACTTCGGCAGACGTGTCTGTCTTGCTGAAGTCAAACTAAGGAGAGTGAACTGATCTCATACATCTGGTTATCTCCTGGCTGTTATAGAAAAGGATGGAGTTTTCCACCTGACTACATTTACAGCACTATGAAATATAACATGCATCTGACTCATCATTGTAATGCTGTCTACCGTTTATTGCTGTATTGAATGTTGCTGTGATAATGACTGTTTGATGTGCCTACACATTTGCGTAACCATTTTGTCACTGTGGCGTCCACAATAAATAATGAAGAAAAACGTCAACGGCTGTTTCAAGACTCATTGACTTTATACGTCGTGAGTTTACTGACGTCCTATGTGGATTGCCCTGTTATTGTTGCATGAACATTGTTTTGACTGAACACATCTACACACTACACAAAACCAGACATGCGGATGCCATCCATCATCATATGGCATCACGCATCAGCTATACGCTGTCCTGTTGCGTTGATCTCCATATGACCATTGAAGGGGATTGCATGTCCTAATTCCAACACTCTCTCCCGATATGAAGTTGGAAGTACCAGCTGTGCATGGCCAGTTGTTCCAGTCCCAGTCTTCCAATACAACAATTTGTTCTTCATATAATAGTCCCCTTTGCTTGGAGGTGTGTGGCATTTAGGTAATTTTTTAAAGCAAGGCTTGGGTGTTCTGTCCTCAGCCTGTGCTTTCGTCATCTCTTCTGGATGAGTATTTATTGGTTCATCTTCTTCCTGTCTGGATTGTGAACAGGTCTGTACTGCTGCCAAGACCACAGGTCTCTTGGGATCCCCAAGAAGACATAACGACACCCCAATATCAGAGGGTAGATGGGTGCGTCTAACACTGCTGCTGTGATTACCCCTTCCACATAGCAAGTTTTCACCGTTATCCTGGCAATGAGAAGTGTCATAAGTGGTATGTCCTTGGTCGCCCCTTGTATCTCCACTGTTTCTGTGGTATACTGATCCGGGTTCACCAAGTGCGAACTCACAACAGAATCAAAATCCAAACCGGTATCGTAAAGGCACCTAATGGTGACCCCATTACATACCACGTCCTCACACACTGGGGGGTGATAAGGTTCCTGCTGTCCAGTAGGTTTTACCTTTACCTCCTGTTTCCCCAACTTCATAGCAGCAAATCCAGCAGGTTTCCTGTTACATACTTTGGTGTCATGTCCTTCCCTCTTACACCATCTACAATATAATCTACCTTGATGAAAAGATTTTCTTTCCTCATATTTCCTGTCATTGAAATGTGGGTTTTTATTTTTCTAATCATTGCATGGCCTATCAAAATTTTGCTTACCCTTATTACCCTGATCTTTGTTGTCAAATCTATTAGAGTTTTGTGGAGCCTTATAATTGTCTACATGTTTCTTTTTGGCGCCAGCTACCTATGCCTGGGCTGCCTGATACCTCTCAGCGACATTAAGTAATTCACTCAGCCTCTCTGCACCCTGTTCCATGAGAAACTTTCTCAAGTCTGGAGCCATGGACTCTCTCAATTGCTCAATAAGAATCATTTCTTTAAGATCTTGGGTTTTCCCCAGAGCAGTCCATTTCTCCAAGTACGTCTCTAAACGTGCAGAGAACTGGGGATAGGTCTCACCCGTCAGTAGATTGGCATTTCTAAACTTTTTCCTGTAAAATTCACCATTCTTTTCATATCTTAACAAAAGAGCCTGCTTTAACATGTCATAATTGTCTTGGTCATCCCTGCTCATTTTTGAGAAAACTTCATAAGCTGTTACCCTAAGACCTTGGGATAACTTCAAGCTCCATCTTTCTTTTTCTAGCCCATAAGTTGTAACTAATACCTCATACCTACTTAAATATGATTCAATATCATCATCTCAACAAAATAATCTAAGTGGAACCCCATAGCTGAGTTAGAGGCCCCCTGACTAACAGTAGCATCAGAGGTAGAGGGGCTGTGACCATTTTCAGGAGCATGACCTTGCAACTCTAACTCCCTTAGTCGCAACTCATGCTCCCTTTGTAATCTTTTATCTTCTGCTTCTGCTTCCCTCTCGGCAGCCAATCTCTTTTCTTCTGCTTCCCTTTGCTGTCGTTTTTCTTCAGCCTCAATTTTTCTCTCCTCAAGCTGGAGCCTCTTGATCTCAGCCTCTCTATCAGCCTCAATTTGTAAACGTTTTATTTCTTTATTAGCCACTCTATCTAACTCTAATTTCTTCATCTCCCTAGCATCTTCTAACTGCATTCTCCTCTCTTCAGCTAACCTATGTTCTTCCCTAGCAATGAACTTATCACATTCTGAGGTGACATAGTCAATCAAGACTTGACCCTCCATGTTCATGTCTCTGGCAGTCTGCACAGTAGCAGATCTGAATTTTACCAAATCAGCCATATTGTATCAAGCAACGTTAACAATATACTAAGGTAACTTATTTACTCTAATTAAACAACAACTACAAGCACCAACAGATCATCCACTATTTAAATTCCACAAAAGAATACTTTTAATTTTATTATATGGGATTCCTATACCTGAATTAGGAAAAGTTTAAAATCCAAGAAGCGAGTTACCCAATATAGCTGGTGTTGGGAGTTAACCTAATGAAAAGTTCAAATCTCGGACAAGCCTACCAATATATGGGGTGGATTTGATGTTAATAGATGTTATCTTTCAATGTTTCTAGTGTACTGAATGAGGTCAGCTGTGAAGGTCCCTGATTATAACAAATTTTGGGTTGAGTTATCAGAGTACCTTTCTGCTACCACCTTATGACCTCAATCAGTTCTATTCTTGACTAGTATGTATGATAGTTACGTATAATGTATAGGGTTATGCAAGTGTGTAATGTAGTGTAAGTATTACTACAAATACATTTAAATTTTAACACACATATATATATATATATATATATATATATATATATATATATATATATATATACATATATATATATATATATATATATATATATATATATATATATATATATATATATATATAAGACAGGGTCAATACCACAACCACAAACAAACTAACACTCTATTATACAACTTATAGAAGTCTGTGGCTGAAAATTATGTAATATGCTATATTACAATTTATTTGCCCTGATTCAGAATTTTCTGAGTCAGGACTAACAACAAAATGAAATTTATGGTTTTATTTACATAAATATTAATAATACAATGGATCTTCTGTCCATACAAAGGACTATTATAATCAAATTATATTTAGGTATTTCTCTACACTGGGTGACACTGGTAACTAATGGTGGGGTGGGGTGTTGGCATCATTCCCCTTCTTTATATTAGTATCTTGTGGAAAAGTTATTTAATAATCAAAGATTTTATGTCTCTGGTAATAAAGTCAGTGAATGACCGTTGTAGTGCCGACACATAGGCACTTATCTGTAGGTTGATAGTAGATATGATGCTAACAATTTCCTTTCGTTCACTCGAATGACCAGACTGACACAGTCCCTGGTGTAGTATAGTATAGTAGACCGATTGGTCCAGTAAAGTTTCACTTTCTCTCTCTCTCTCTCTCTCTCTCTCTCGTAAATTCATTAGGGTCCTGGTACTACCGTAGCACCAGAACAAAAAAAACCCCTGAAACAAGGATATGATTCTGTATAACATATCTACAATAACATTCCACAATTAATACATGGCATAATTCAATAAAAGAAAAGGGTCAGATCTCTCTGACCACCCCATGTCAACCATTTTCCTCTGAGATAACAACTCATACCAGTGCTCCTGTTCTTTTCCCTAATGGCTACAACGCCTCTGACACTGCAACAATGATTCTCTCCCATAGAATAATGTGGGTTAGCCTTCCCAGTGGTAACTGTGGAAATCATTTTAAGTTATACAACTCATGTCAATGTTTACTACTTGTGTGCAACACCACAGGCCCTGCCTAAGTCTGATGGGGACCTCCGTACTTAGTCGTAAAGCCTTCCCAAACAAGCAGTATCTCATTCTCAAAATTTGGTTGTAATAATAAGATTAATAAATTCATTCTTACCACAATTCAAAGAAATATCACAAACATACGTTGTCTGGCATTAGCATTAATACGTAGGTTCAGCTTTGCCCCGGTCCAGACTGCCAAGGTTTATTATTTCACTCTAGGCACTGCTGTTCTCAACGCAGCTTGCTTTCAAAAACTTCTGTATCAACTGGCGACAAGCCTTTGAAAGCTTTTGCCAATATTATCAGACCGGCCCAATCAGCGAGGGTCTAGCTTTTCAATTCAAAATTTAAAAAAACAAAAGCCAAACTCCAAACTTCTAGGAGTGAGTCTTCAAAATATATTTAGCTTTTTTGCCTAACCAGTACCCTCCTTCCTATACTCTTCTACCATCTAATCGGATTTGATTCAATCTAATGCCTCTTTTTAAACTGGCGTCCCCACTAACGTTATGGATAAATGAGCACAAACAACAGTCCGTCCGTCTTAGTGTTCGTAGACATATAGTATTATTTCAATAACTTGGCTAATAATTAGACTACCATGTATATTAAAACATATTATTGCTCATGGGACCCTAAGCTATCTTTATATATGATTTTTATGGCTATATTCTTTGTCGTTTAGATTTTCAGTTTTGTCACTGTTAATCGTCAATTTCAACTTTTCCAAAAGTCGGCCATCTTTCCCCCTCCTTTTTCTATCATTTTTTCATTCAAATAAACCAACTAGTTGTGTTACGTCAGAAATACACTACTCGGCGAGAATAGAACACTGTCTGTGTGTTTATGTATTCTGGCTTGTCCAACAGAGAGGTTATAATATAAGTTCCGCGTGCAGAGCGAAGAGGGGTTGTTGCCAAGCGTTGATAGTATTGGCGTTAATTATTACAGTCGTTTCGTTCTTACTACTGGAAAATGTCCGAGTTACTACTAATTTAGGCGTTAAAGTTAAAATCGTACGTTAATTCAGACGGTAGGTTGTTGTCACAGTTCTGGCAAATCGTTCATTGTAAGTCTCAAAACCGAAACTAGGAAAGCGGGTTAGATTTTACGGCGGGATCGTTTTATAAGCATTTCCTCTGCACCAAAGGCAGCGCTATACTGGCGTAGAGACGATTCTAAGCAGACACTTACGGTCGGGTTTATTTATTATCATAGGATTAAAATCTTACTGAATTTAGCGATTATCTCACAGGCCTCGCTACTCATTTTTCAGTGTATTGTATTGTTGCACACCATACCCCTTTTTGACTGACTTAACCACAGTCTCAAGACAGTGTTGTTGAAATGAGGAGACTGATCAGCTGTGGCCAGTCAGCATCAGAGGGGCATCTTAGTTATAAACCACAAATACCATACCCTGGTCATATTTTGCCCGTACATATATATTTATTCTCCTAATCTTTTGGCCGAATACTATCACTAACCAAGAACTACTTACTCGGAATAACCAAGAGGACATGCATACAATCAAAGCTGGCAGACGCCGGAGTTGGGTTGGCCACGTCCTCAGAAGAGACCCAGATGCCATCACAAGAACAGCTATGCTTTAGACCCCCGAAGGGAAGCGACAGAGAGGCCGACCCAAAAGAACTTGGCGGAGAACTGTGGAGGCTGAGATGCAAAGAATGAACCAGAGCTGGCGCACTCTACGAAAGATGGCCGCCGACCGAACAAAGTGGAAGCAGTTTGTTGCTGCCCTACAAGAAGTATATATTCCAATGCAATGAAAGCTCTTAATACCTTTTGCATTCTTATTGTATTATCATTATGGGTTATTCTAACTATTTTCCTATATTGATGCCAAGATTTAATGTGTGATTTCATTCTTCATCTTCTTCTTCTTCTTTGATCCACTGTCACTGAGCGTCAGCTCTTGGTGACCTTGATGCCATTATATGGTACTGCGCAGTTCGTATAAGCTGTTCTGAGCTGCCATACAGTGTATTGTCTATGGATGGGTTGTGTGGTAGCAGTTGTTGTCTCAGTCCCTGAAGTGCAGGGCACTGTAGTAGGTGGTGTTCTACTGTCTCCAACGGGTTAGGGCAGTGTCTACATTTTACTATATTTTGAGAACTTATTCTGTTTCTGTGGCCATTTAGTGTAGAGTGGCCTGTTCTCAATCTGAAGATTTTGGTTTGGTACCTTCGTTCGATATCGTTCATAGCATCTTTCTTATTTGGGGCTGTTTGGTGAATGAAGAGTCTTCTTCCTGTTTCAGCCTGTGCCCACGTGTTCAGCCAAACTTCTTTACAGTTGTTTTTGACTATTTGTTTAACTGTTAACATACTTAGTGGGTGATCAATCTGTGGCATTTTTGCTCCCTTCTTTGCCAGTCTATCAGCAACTTCATTTAATGTGATGTTTATGTGGCCAGGTATCCATTGCATGTATATTTCTGTTCCGTACAAGTTCATAATTTTGTGGCATGTTTCTTGAACCTTCTGGATATTACTGATTGAGTTGATTTTCCAGTTTCCTATTGCCAAGAGGGCAGCCTGCGAGTCTGAGAACACTACAACATCATTTGGTTCCATTTCGTCTGATTCAAAGAGTTCAAAAATTCTAGTTAGGGTTTTCTGGATGGCGACTACTTCGGCTTCGTAGTTTGTGCACCAGATACCACAGGGACCTGCAATTTTGACGGGTTCTTCAGTACTGGGTGGGATGATTATGGCCCCGTATCCAGCATTTATTACTGCTTTGAAAGCTGACCCGTCTGTATAGGCATGGATAATGTCTTCATCGTACTGACAGATGGTTTCCATAGCAAGTGTTTTCAGCAGCGTAGGTATGAGGCTTTTATTTGCGGGTTGTAGAAGGTTTGTACGTATTATTGGTCTTTTTAGTTCTACGTGAGGTGGTAGGTCAGGCACAACTTGAGTAGGTAGTCTAGACTCTGGTATGTAGTGCTTACCTGAAAGCTCTTGGTACCTTCTAGTGAAAGATGTCTTTTTAATTCGGTACCGGGAGTTGAGGTCACCGATAACGTTTTTGCAGGGGTCATCTTTGTCAGCTCGCAAGAATCTTTCTGCCGTGATAATGACTGATTTCTCTCTCCTTAGTTCTAGGGGTTCCACATTGGCGGAAATCTCACATGCGCTGGTCGGAGTAGTTCGCAAGCCTCCACAGATGAATCTGAGTGCCTGGTTTTGTATGCGATCTAGTTTCAGTCTGAGTGTTGGGCTAGCAGTGGCTTGCAGGGGTAGAAAGTAATCCATAACTGAGTGCATGTATCCCAAGTACAGTTGTCGTAGGGTGCTCTGATTGGATCCCCAATCAGTGCTTGCCAAACGCTTTTTTATGAGGTGATTTCATATTGATTTCATATCTTGTGTGGGACCAAAGACGCATCAAAAGTGAGGAATGCAGTAAGCGACCCATAGCGTGACTGCTTGCGTCAGGGTCAGCGAACCAGAGCTGACCAAGACCCTATTCCACCTCCAAGTGGTGGTCCTGGAAACAGGCTGCATCACTGCAGTCTGACTGAGAGAGTAGGGATCGAAGAGGGAAGGCTAACCTGGTCCCAAAAATGGTATGCCGAAAACGGTAGTGTCGTGCCGAAAGGCGCAGTTATCGCAGCTTTGTGTAAACGGCGACACAACGTAACAAACGTCCTTTTGAGAACGAACGCAGAAGAAGAAATATCTTGCGTAGATGCATTTCCTCGTGCAACCTGGCTATACCAAGGCGCTTTTTTTTTCCTTACAATATTTGTCTTGTGTAGGCCTATTTTCAAACATATTGTTGTGACCTTTCATCACGCAATACTATAGGACAACGGACCGATACAATAACCAATGAAAACGCTCCATTCTCTAGTGTGTATAATGAAATCTTTTAGGCTTATCTTAGAGGCCCATTTTGTGTAAATGGTAGTAAGAATTTATTAAATTTCATAAGAACTAAAGAAGTATCACCGGAAAGGATTATATAATTCATAAACGGGAATGTTACTTTAGAGGTAGGTGTAAAAACTTTCTCGAATAATATTCTAGAAAGATAGAAATATGGAGTAAAAGAGCTGTGTTACATCAGGATTAGTCCAACCTAGCTAGTTAAAGCATGCATACATGTAAATGCATAATAAATAAATAGATCGATACAAAATAATGCACAGTATAATTCAAACTTTACTTGACCAAAATCGGCCCATAAATAAGGAAGATAAGTGAAAAACTAGATTTTATACATTGAACAGAGAGCAAAATTTTGTATCAGTTTGAGATTTTTATCACCCCTTTTTGAGTATGCCATCCGATACGCTGGAGACGTGACTAGAAAAGACCTTGCCCTTGGCCATTTGACGCCACTAACAAATTCCACACCACTAGCTGCCCAGAAAGAAGCGGTAAACTGTAATCGTATTGTACCTTTGCAAACCGCATCTGTTGCGCAGACCATAGAAGCCATTAGCAGCCTGTGTGTTTTGCCTGAGGGTAAGAATGACTATATATATATATATATATATATATATATATATATATATATATATATATATATATATATATATATGTACATATTTATGTATTATTCCTGTGATTTAATCCATGTGTGTTTGAAAGTGAAAAGGCCTGTGTTAAAAATATTCCAGGACGAATGTGTTGCTTGCTGGAATGCAAAGCATGTGTTGGTTTTAGAGGCGAAAGCCAGCGTTGTAAAATGTGTAGGGTAATTGAAAATGATGTCAAGAATACGACTGTAAGTTTGATAATACAGTTGAGAGAGTATTTGTTAAAGGAATGACATGTATCATGGAACCTAAGGAAGGATTAACAGGAATTGTTGTAATGAATCGATGAAGATATTACTTAGTAAATTTATGCCATACCCAATCATTGTATGAAAGCAAATCATGGATAAAAGGAATCAACTTAGGAATTATAAGGAAATTTTAGTCACAGTGATGGGTGGTGAGGTAAATTGTCCTGTGCATATGTTAGCACAATGTCTGACGCTGTATGTTATGTCCTTTGTGTGTAAAGGCAGAGTAGTGCTGGACCATACAGAGGTTCTGATTATTTGAATTTCAGGTTTTATCCTGCAAACGTTGCACCTTGCACATTACCCGAAGTATCGGATTCCTATAACTCGATTGGATTCTGAGGTGTGAGAGCTCGTGAAGTTGTGGAAGCCAGACACCATTGTCCACTGCCTGGCAATTCATATAAGTATTCGTCCACGGCAGAAGAGTGTGGGATTTTCGTGATTTAAAGATAAGTGGCCTTATATAGCCACTGGTCAGTATATTCAACCAAGATAGCACTACAATAAAATATAAATATATTTCTAACATTTCAGTGGAGGATAATTCTAAGGACAATATAAATCCACTCTATCCTCACAGTCAAACTCATTTTACATTGTATTAAATTTAAAATTATTCATCAGTGTGGAAGACCATATAAACTTCAATACGAGATTATGTTTTATAAATTAAGTTTCTATGCTTATTTATTTCAAGCTGTAAATACCTAAGAGTTTTCCTAAGTTACCTAACCAAAAGAGAACAGGGTTAGGTAAATAAATTGTAAATACGTAAATATCAACAAATTTGATGAATTATTTGAATTAAAGTTTCAAGTTTTGTTTGATATTTAATTTAGATTGATAGAAAGACTATATTATATACCCCTAGAACAACTTGTCAACATAAACAACACATAATACCAAAGGAGAATCTTCGAAAGGGGCAAATAGATTTTCAGGACATAGCCTTTATACGCGTGGAGGTTTATACAGCTGGATTCTACCTTTGAGGTCAATACACCCTTTTTCTTTTCCAGAAAAGGGGATATTTCTTTTAAGACCAGTCTCTTACCTGGCACTATCCTGGTATCATCTGATACATCTTTTGGTCCAGGATATGTTACATTTTTATAACATCTCAAACCTTTCGTGACAACAGCATATTTGACAATAAGCCCATCACTTCAGTTGTTTTTCTGTTGTCTAGTTTTCTACTTCTTTATTTTCCCACAAGGGCATGAAACATACCTTTATGTGTTATTTATTTACTACTTACAGGTATCGTTTCCTTCTAAATTTTTAAAATGTTTATACAGCACGAACCTACCCACTATCCCGTACTGTTCTCATCTTCTATCATTTACTAGACATAGTGTTAAGGCCTTTGTCTTGTGTAATCTGGCCTATACTGTTAAATAGAAAAACTTCGGAATGTTTATAATTAGTCTGGATCGTTCCAAGGTCTATATTCGGAGTTGCGTAGAAAAGTTGTGCTCATGACTCATGTCCATGAAGCATTATTTTTTGTGATGCATAGTTGGCAGGGTGGATAGTCTCAATTCACTTCCGTAGCGAGGCGATGTTGCTGTTCGGGTGGTCCTGGGTTCAAGTCTTCGGTGTCCTTTCCCCTCTGTTGTTATTCTATTGTCTAGTTTTATACTTCTTTATTTTCTCACGAGTACCTGAAACATAGCTTTATGTGTATTATTTATTTACTTCTAATGGTAAGGCAAATATACAAATTTCTTACACAACAGATATAATTTGATTTTAAATAATGTACAGAAATGCAAGTATAACTAGGTTAGTGCTAAAACTTTTGTCGACAACTTGAGTAAGCATAAAACACTGTAACCTACTTTTTCTGCAGTCTGATTTCCAGAATTTGGTACAGTTCCTAAATGGTTGATGGCACCTTCAATGCAGTCATTTCTGCTTTGCTATTTAAACTCGCAGTAATAAAAATAGATCGTAAGTCGCTGTAATAAAAATAGATCGTAAGTCGCCCTATTTTCGTATGGCACAGTTGTATTTATGACTCTCTTCACGGCAGATCATTGTTTTCATTGAAGCTTGTTGTCCTAAAAATACTTCGGAGGTCGTAAATTAGCTCAGCAAACACCATTTCTAGCTCTCCATGCTTTTAATAATTTTTTTTTTTTCACGTTTAAATAACAAGCTGTAAGATGCTGTATAAGGGTTACGAGTGCACTGAAGAATGGGGTGTATTTCCCGAAAGACAAGCAAGCTAACAAAGAAGTAAGATTAATAACAAAGATTCAGAAAAGTGCAAAAAAAAAAAAACGTGTTGTAATTTAAAAATAATGTAATAGTTTGTTGACAACTTTTGAAGTGGAAGAATAAATGTAACTGGCAACAGGTAAGCGCAACAAGTTTGAAGGAAATGTCATAGATAAAGGCAGTCTATTGGAGTTAACCTACAGAAGTGGCATGACATTCTTTCGATTTCAAATATTTATTTATTTATTTGTTTATGATTATTATTATTTTACATATTTTCCCACCAGCTGCTCTTTCTATTCAGTATTTTTTTCTAGTTTTCCATCGTGTCGGAGGTGGTTGGGGTGACTATGAGGTATGGCGCCCGCCTCTAATTCTAAAGGTACCGGGTTCGCGCCCAGTACAGGGATTTCATTGATGGACAATTTATTCCAGAACCAGTGGTTCCTAATACTGTATTATTATATTCCCCCCCCCCCCCCCCCCTGGTCTCCTGGATAGTGAGATCTCCTGGATAGTGAGATCTCCTGGGTAGTGAGATCTCCTGGGTAGTGAGATCTCCTGGGTAGTGAGATCTCCTGGATAGTGAGATCTCCTGGATAGTGAGATCTCCTGGGTAGTGAGATCTCCTGGGTAGTGAGATCTCCTGGATAGTGAGATCTCCTGGGTAGTGAGATCTCCTGGGTAGTGAGATCTCCTGGGTAGTGAGATCTCCTGATAGTGAGATCTCCTGGGTAGTGAGATATCCTGGGTAGTGAGATCTCCTGGATAGTGAGATCTCCTGGATAGTGAGATCTCCTGGGTAGTGAGATCTCCTGGATAGTGAGATCTCCTGGATAGTGAGATCTCCTGGGTAGTGAGATCTCCTGGATAGTGAGATCTCCTGGGTAGTGAGATCTCCTGGATAGTGAGATCTCCTGGATAGTGAGATCTCCTGGGTAGTGAGATATCCTGGGTAGTGAGATCGGATGCCAAGCTTTCTCGGATAATTGTGAAAAAATAGGAAGTTCTGTGTGTAAGTTGCACACGTTAAAAATCGCTCGGCATTTTGAAGTCGTAAAGAGTAGGTCATACGGCCACTGCCCTGGCAAAATTTAAAAATTAGGAAACTTACCTACCACAATATTTATAGAATGATTAATGTATACAAACATTAAGACACTCGGCGTAGCTACAGAGTTTGTGATCTTTACTGAGATCCTCCTTGTGTGATCTACGGGAGGAGATCGGAGCTGTCTGTGTGCAATGAAGATTGACTTTAAAACTAAACCAAACCAAACCAAACCCATCTCCGTGGCTTGAATCGTGGGTTTTAATAGTGCAGGAAACACGATGCTTGTGATTAGTAGATACATAAATGAATGTAACACCAGACCGTGGAACAAGCAAAGACAACAACAACAGAATGAAAAACGCGAGAACAGCCCTTGCCAAGTCTAAACAGCATGTGCAAGTCCTCTCAGTACAGCACAAACACCAAATTAAGATTATATAAGAGCTATGTACTTTTTGTGCTTCTCTATGGTGCGGAATGCTGGAGTGTAACAGATAAGGAAATGTCTAAAGTGTCCTCTTTCCACACATGTCTATGGAAAATTCTCCGAATCTTTTGGCCGAATACCATCATCAGTCGAGAAATGCTTACTCGGCGCAACCAAGAGGACATGCACACCATCATAGCTGGCAAACGCTGGAGTTGGGTTGGCCACGTCCTCAGAAGAGACCCTGATGCCATCACAAGAACAGTTATGCTATGGACCCCTGAAGAAAAGCGAAAGAGAGGCAGACCAAAAACAACATGGTGAAGAACTGTGGGAGCTGAGATGCATAGAATCAACCATAGCTGAGGCACTGCACGAAGGAGGCCGCCGATCGAGCAAAGTGGAAGCAGTTTGTTGTTGCCCTACAAGACGCCACCAGGCGTGATGGCCACTGACTGCTTTGACAGTCGGCGGCTAAGGATCACAGAAGAAAAAGAAACGAATATGAGACAAATTAGGCACTCGTTAAACAGAAAGAATGAGGACATTATTGAAACAGAAAGGCAGCAGAAGTGTTTCGCTTAGCGGGAAATCGAACCAGAGACCGTGTGAGCGGCACTATCGTCTTGCTGCAAGAGTGAATCGTGAACGGACACACAACCAACTAAGGGCCATCAAAAAGTGCCTCATTGGCGTTGTTATTTTTCAGGACGCTATACACAACTATGAAATATAGGGCCTGGAAACGACCTATACGTTTATAGACTCAGTTCAGTCTATGTATTCTAAAGTTGCGTGTAGTGTCGCGAAAAAATGACCATCTTTAATGAGACACATTTTTGGTGGTGCATAATAGGCTGTGTGTCCTGTCACGGTTCACTGCCGCAAGGAGGCGACGGTGCCGTTAGGATGGTCCCTGGATTCATTCCCCGGTGAGCCTAGAAATTGTAATACTTTTCTGTTGCTCCTTCTTAATGTCCTACGACTGCTCACGAATTTACACGAGTGACAACAATGATTTCCGTTTACGGCTTGTATCATTTTATATTTTATGCTCTTAGATTAGTTCTCACTTTCTTTTCTCTGCTGTTTTCGACCGTTCGTCCACGACGAAGGCTTTGTTGTCATCACGGAGCCAACTTTGCATACTAAGACGTACGCTATTTATTATATATATATATATATATATATATATATATATATATATATATGTGTGTGTGTGTGTGTGTGTGTGTGACAGCGCCATCTTGTCAGCCATATTGTCTCCGTGGTTCACCCATCTTGTCAGCCATATTGTCTCTGTGGTTTAGTGCCTTTTCACCACATTATCTTCAAGAAGAAGATTTATTACAAGGCCACAATAAAGCCTACAAATTAGTTGTGTTATATTTGTGTTTTTCGCTATTTCTAGAGCGATAATCGTGTGTGTTATTTGCGTGGCGCGATTAATACGCGCAGCGGATTAAGTTGAGTGGTTAGCCTAGAGTAGGGTTCCCATTCGTCCCGTTTTTCCCGGGACAGTCCCGTTTTTTGATAAAATTTCCCGGTGTCCCGAATTTATTCCAAATGTCCCGCTTTTTAAGGGTCCTTCCTGAAAAAACAAATCTT
>JAMPIV010012809.1:0-352500 GCA_024509875.1 Oreohelix idahoensis | reverse complement strand
AGGCCAAAACACGTTTTCTGTTACAAACTAAAGAATCAGTTCCATGTTTAGGGTATGCCTTTTAAAACATTCACCACACCCATCACATGGAACTGAATGCAGGCAGGTCAATGGGTAACCTGAATGAAGAATCACAAAAAACCAGTCACCTTTTTACGTCATCACAAAAAATAAATGTAAAATTAGTGAATGGTGAATTATGGTACAAACATACGTATAGAATGTCGGAAATTAATTATCTGCCAATGTCTTTAAGCTAAAAGACTAAAACAAAGTAGCAATTAAAATAGCAGTCAACGTAAAAAAGTACAAAATAAAATAGCAATATACGTAAAAAAGTAAAAATTAAAATAGCAATAAACGTAATTTTTTAAAATTAAAATAGCAATAAACATAAAAAAGTAATAATTAAAATAGCAATACACGTAAAAAAGTCATAATTAAAATAGCAATACACGTAAAAAAGTAATAATAAAAATAGCGATACACGTAAAAAAGTAATACTAAAAAAAAGCAATAAATGTTAATTCAATCCGTTTTATACAGTGATTCTCTTTTACGAAATTTTCAAAAGGACAAAAGCACATGGGAAAACCTCTTATAGAATGGGTATAGAACTGTTTACATAAAGTAATTTGTATTACGATTTTTGTCTGACAGGTTGAGATTTAAAATGTGAAATATTATGTTGAAATCTTTTAATGTAGCACTCTTAACTGTGACGTAAAGAACATTAGAACATTATTTCCTCATACTGACGATGTTAAACTATAATTATTTTCAATTCATGTCTTTGTGTCCTAGATCCCTCTATAACGTTTAATGCACGTGTAATTGTTCCTAATTTGAATATGAAAAAAGCTTAAAAACTACTTACTCTTTCATAATTGCGCGTTTCTTAGTTCACATGCTATTGGTGAGTTAGCTCTGGAGAAAGGAAATTGTGGCATATTTAAAAGACATTGGTTCCTAAAAAATGAGGATCACTGTACTTAAATGAGTGTGCTGTTCTCGTTAAAAAAGAAAAAAAGTTATGTTTTACAAAGTAAAGTTCAACTCCACGTTTAGCAGATGCCGTTTCATTCATTCACCACACCCATTACATGGAACTGAATAGAGTCAGGTCAGAGGTGAAGCCTGAACTAACAGCAGACACGTTCTTGCGTCATCACTAGAAATGAATGTCTAGTGAAGAGCGAGTTACGATTACATTTATATATTATTATTTTCCTTTTTGATCCTTATGGGCCATAGAGTCACGACTGCAGTCAGTTCCCTTGTAGGATACCTACATCCATCAGTTTTGTTGAAAGCTTTCTCACTACTTGTAATCTGATATAAAGTCCTCGCGTAAAGAATAGTGTTTCCTCATCGCGACACGGTAAACAAACTGCACTTCTTCTCCATTCACGTCATTTTTCCTGGGTCCCTGTGGAGTATAAGGCACTTGCAATTTTTCCGTATTTGAATTTAACAAGGTACCAGGTCTGACGTATTTACAAACTGCTTAATTTCTGTAGCTAATGAGCACTTACTTTTGGCGAAAGAAAATAGTGTCCTTCTCAAAGTCCTCACATTCTGAAACATGAGAAACACTGCTCTCAAATTAAAGTGCAATCCGACATAGTTTTCTGTTACAAACTAAAGAATCAACTCCATACTTAGCATATTCCTTTTGAAGCATTCACTACACCCATTACATGGAACTGAACGCATTAGGTCAGAGGTTGAGGTGAATTAAGAATCATCTGACTGCAGACACGATTTTGCGTCATGAAAAAAAGAAATGTAAAACTATTTGTAGTGTGTGTAATACGTAAAAACATACGTTCACCATGTCCAAAATTATCTATCTGCTAACGTGTATGCCCTGAGAAAAATTCTCCGAATCTTTTGGCCGAATATCATCACCGGCCGGGATCTGCTTGCTCGGAGCGGGCGGGGGGACATGCACACCGTCATAGCTGGCGGACGCTGGGGCTGGGTTGGCCATGTCCTCGGAGGGGACCCCGATGCCATCACAGGAGCAGCTATGCTATGGAGCCCTGGGGGAGAACGAAAGAGAGGCCGACCGGGAACAACTTGGCGGAGGACTGTGGAGGCTGAGATGCAGGGAATGAACCAGAGTTGGGGCACTGTGCGAGGGATGGCTGCCGACCGAGCAAAGTGGAACCAATTTGTTGTTGCCCAACAAGACGCCACCAGGCGTAATGGCCACTGACGGCTTTGACGGTCGGCGGCTAAGGATCAAAGAAGAAGAACGTGTATGCACTTATAAACTAGTAATAAGTAAAATAATAAGCATCAGTTCCAACCCACATATTACGGAGATTCTCATTTAACACATTTCCAATAGGATATATGATCTAATGTGACAGTATACGATTTAACATTTTAAGTATTATTAAATAATCTATTAACATTATAGAACCAGTCAATCTACTGCTAGATCACAAGGGATGAATTGGTAGATCTCTGTGGCTGGCCGTTTAAAGGAATAGAATGACAGTAGAAATAGAATGTATTAAAGAACGTATCAAATCTTTCCCTGAATGACTCACTGAATATGACTCGTAATATTGGGCGAAGGTTTCCCTAATAGTGAGTTTCAAAAGAAAGATAGTGAAGAAAATGCAGCAACTTGAATTCCTCCTGCATAAGAGTGAAACCTGCCATCACTGGTGTCAATACCTTGTCGAGGTATGGCGGCTTGTGTACCCTGATTACCCCCAGAGCCATGTCAGCGGGAGTTTTACTCCTGGAAGGTTCTACCAAGCTGGACAGGTTTGCGCGGGCAGGGGTCAGACTAAAGCAGATACCCTGGTCCTTCAGGTTGGGGGTTTTAGCATAGGGCTGACACCCCTGTCTATGTAAAAAGAAATGAAGTTACGGAAACGACAACAAATGAACAAACCTTACTGCGGGACGGACATCCGGAGTCTGAGGCTCGTATGACTGTCAGTGGTGAAAGCCGAAAGGAAGCCACTGACATGAAAACGGACGTCCTGACCGCAAAACGTGAAACAAAAATAGGATTTTGGATTGTCAGGACAATGAACGAGACGAGTAAACTAAAACAGGTCCCAGCAGAAATGAGAAACTATAGATTACACATTCTAAGGATAAGCGAGAGCAGATGGACGGGGGCAGGAAAAGTTAAAACAGCAACAGTGGAAACAGTACTTTACTCTGGAAGAGAGGATGGACAGCACAATAAAGATGTAGCCATTATTCTACAGAAAGGAATAGAAAGGACATTACTGGAATGGAAACCCATCAACAACAGAATGATAAGAATAAGATTGAGAGGGAGATTCACCAACACTACAATAATACAATGCTACGCACCAACAAATGACAGCGATGAAAAGATCAAGGATGAAGTCTATCAACAACTGCAGTAAGAAATGGAAGACACACCTAGATTTGATCTTATCAAAGTAATGGGAGACCTCAATGCGAAAGTTGGAACACACAATACATATAATGAAAGAGTAATGGGGAAATGCGGCAGCGGAACATCAAACGAAAATGGTGTCGTAACTTTTATTTCAGATAGGTCTTAGAAATAGTGGTCCCGTCTGAGTGGAGGATGATAGTGAAGGCTCTGTGATAGTAGGGGTTAAGAAATAGATAGTTGATTCACAAGGGTGCTGAGTAAGAGGAAGGACAGTCTGAATCGTGTAATTTCTCCGATTCGCCTATCTTTCGACATTTATTTACCTGCAGACTCCTTACTCTCCTGGCTAAACAATTTTTGCAAGCTACCCTACACTCATGTACACACACCAATTTGGTGATACAAACGCACAGACGTGAATACAAACTATATATAACAGATATGGGTTTATGGGTCGGCCAACACAGTAATTAAAGGTTTATGGTGTTCATTATCATTTAAACCAAAATCACAACATACAGCATGTTACATTAAAAAAAAAATTATAGTTACAAAAAATAAAACTGGAGATGGGGCGGGGGCGGGGGGGGGCGGTGGGTGTTTAGAATAGTAGTATCCCAATATGCCCTTCCCTCTTGTATAGGCAAAACCCCAGTCCAAAGACAAGTGCTATCATAGAGAGACAATTAACCCAAAGATAGATTATTTTATTCTGATAGGGGGTATACAATACTCAGTATGGGGTATAGGAACAGATTCCTATTATTCTCAAAGTTATCCCTTGACTACGCAGATTAAGGGAGGGGGAATAAGAAAATGTCAGCAACCCCACTTAGAGAGAAAATACAAGGAATTAAGTATATTGATATTTACCAAGTAAAGAATCAGTTTAAAGGTTATCTAATTGTTCATTTGCTCAATACACGCTCACTGTGGGCCCACTCTTTCTCACTTACCGCTCGTTGAATCCGGCATTCCATGAAAGTAACAAAAAACATCTAACAAGTACTCAAAAATTATTCTGAGTCTGATTCTTCCTTTTTCAGCCCCAGACCAGCGGGTTTTGCGTTCCGCTATTGTTCCCGTAGTCGCTGAAATCGAAGCATTAGTGTCTTTTGCTGTTAACTAAGAAAAAGAGTTCTATGGGATGGCACTGTTCTCGGGATGTTACTGATGTAGATATATATGAATAGATGGATCCCGTGGGTCTCGTCACTAATGATTAAGAGACTTCTACAGCGTGATGAACACAGAGTGATGGCAAAGGCTGATCAGTGAGTTTTTACTTTCGGGGGGTAATCCAGTGGAAATAACGTTTACTGTCAGTGTAAATAAATGATATATATTTTTCCACAGCAGAGCAGTAATAATTAAAGTATCGCTTCTGGCAATTGTTCTTCTCCAGTTATCTTTAAAGAATTTTTTGATTTATGATTTAAAGTTCTTGGTTGGATTACTCTCATGAAATTGAGAGCTTGACCGCATAGGGGTCACAACACGAAAATTATATTTTTATTGTTCATAAATCACTGGATGGTATAAGAACCAAAGTTTGGAGGACTCTATGTAATTGCTAGGACGCAAAGGTTTTTGTTCAGCCTATATGAAAAATAGAAAACATGTAATCAAAAACCCAATACGAATCATATTCTGACGCTCGTTAATTTACAGGTAGGACTATTTTAACCACTCGCGTATTCAATTATAAATATACTTAAAAAACTTCCCGCGAGTGTCTAGTCGTTAGAAAAACACACATATATACAGAACTAAACTGTATTAATCGATTATCCATCGCCTAGCGGCTTATAAATTATTTTAAGCATCTCTCACTGGGGAACAAACGGGTAATTAAATTTACGTTATATCTAGAGAATTTTCCTAGAGGTTTATTTAATACGTTTTCACTACACACAGAATCCCAGTGAAATAAAAATGAAACATCAGACGATTAAAATCACTTAGATGCTAATAACTATATTATTTACCGCAAAACACAAGACTCTTAGAATTTCTCCACAAATTTCTTGTAGGAAATCTGATAAATTTAGACTCCGAAACTGCGCGCTAGACCATTCCAGAACTCTTGGATTTGCAAACTAACACAGAATTTAATGCTCCGGACTATATAACTGTCGTAAATTTATTTTGAGAGAAAGAGTCTTAGAAATAGTAGTCCGGTTTAGAGTGTAGAATGATGGTGAAAAGCTCAGTGATAGAAATGTAGAGATTAAATATGATGCTCCACAGAGTGCTGGAGGAGAGTAAAGACAGACTTATTTACGACAAATCGTTTCTCTCAATCTTCTCTTCCACTCTCCTGGTCAAACAATTATTTGCCAGTTTTCCAGACACACACCTGCTCTCCCACCGATTTGGTGCTTCAAAGACACAGACGACGTGGATACAACTATCTTAAACAAATAGGGGAAATTTTGGGCTTTGGGTATTTCAACACAGTAACAATAAAGTTTATGTTGTTTATTAAAGTTAAAAAAAAATCACTACAACAATCATGTGTTTACAGCAAAAATTATCATAAGTACAGAAAATGCAAATAACAAGGTAGGGAGGGGGTGAAGAAGATTGCTATCGACTAAGCCCGTCCCGCTTATTAGACAAAGATAAACCCAGTCCAAAGACAGATAGTTATCAGGAACGTAGGTAAGTTAACCTAACAGTGAAGTTAATTGCTCTGAAAGAGGTGTTTCAAAATTAGGTATAGGTGGTAGAACAAAAATTCTGTTCTTCCCAATTGTTCTTCCCTTTACTAAGCAAAAGGAAAGGAGGGGGGTTTAAAACAGAGTTTATCAAAACTATCCCACTTAAAGGAACAATGCCGGGGATACAGAAAATGTATTACCCGGTGATAAGGGTGGAATTAGGATGCCGTCAAATTACCACCTCTATCGACACCAGGTATTACAATGCAAGATGTGGGTGTCTTATCTGGTTTAGATTGTTGCGGTGTGTGTGTTGCAGTAGAACAGTTCACAAGGTACACCACAGGCAACATGACGTGTAGAGTCATAAAAATGGTAACTTCGCTTTAGGTTTATACCATTTATTGCACGCCACAAAACAGTCATGATACTTATGTTATCATCGGCATAGCACAACGAATGCAGCATTCAAACTCATGTTAACTGACAGTCATGTAGGAGTCAATACTCAATAGTTGTATGGAAAACAAATATCATAGCGAAGCTTGATAAATAATACATATAACTTCTGCAACCGTGGTCAGCTGCAGATCCTTAATGTTCATAGACAATAATAATTATTCCTTCCTGATGCTAGCAGATCAGATGTATACAATACGTCCGTTTACTGTCTGCACGTGAGTAGCATACATGGATTACAGGTCAGCTCGACCTTTATAACCTTCCTAAGTCTAACCATCTGACTTGGACGTGATCTCTGATATAACGAATCCTGGAACACAGACAATAGTCTTGTTGGTCTAGAGCGACCCATAGATATATAACTAGTTCAAGTATAAAGATACCGATGACTTAATCCCAGTCAAAGTACCTCTCCATTTTGAATCACACAGGCGAGCAAAAAGGCGACAAAATGACGAACCTCTAGATGATAGCCTAAAGTTCGATACAAGAGGAATTACCTTATTTCGGAAAATCAACCATGAACATATGCCTCCAGGCAGGCTTGAATAATACGGGGAAATAGTCTAGTTAGCTAACTAACTCACAAAGACAATGTATTTCCCTCAGAGAATCACAAGACGCAGTCGCGTCCGCTCGCTAATCAGTCCATTTCTCAACTGCCCGACCTGGGCGGAACAACAAACGACAACCAAGTCGAGACATGCGCAGAGTGACAATCTCTGAGTCGCTGTTCACAATAAGACGATTCTAAGAACATTCGAGATAAAAGTCTTACACAGTCGCGCCTTTTATGGACATGAACAGAAGCGTTAAGAAAGGTTTCAAACATCTACAACAGTTGACTGATACTACCAAATAAGGAGATATGGTCACGCTTCGTTCAAGACATTATAGACCGAACGTGTCTCTATACAAGAGGAGGTAAACTCATAAAAAATAGCAGTATCGATATATCGGGTTCTGTCCCTTTGACCATAAAATATATATAACATGCATTTCAGTCAAATAATGATCATACATACGAAAAACGATCATACAAAGACTTTGGAAAAAAGTAATTATTTGTGCGTAACATTACCGCACCCTCCCGGGAAAAAAAAATGAAACATTTTTTTTTTTAAATCCTGGAGCCGGAAAAATCTAGGCTCCTAACGCACGTATGATGCGCGGATATACCTAACAAAATAGCTCAACACTTGGAGCGAAACTGAGATCATATCCCAGGTCCTTAGAGAAAAATTTATCTAAGTATACGCGTATATATCCCAGGAAGGTGCCACCAACACAAACCACAATGCTGGCAACATCATAATAAAAGTCAAATTATTCTCATACCAATATATGAAATCAAATATATTATTATGATATCATACAATGTGTTGCAAATAGCGGTGTAATATATTAATATACCGCACTATTTTATTACATTATGTAATGCATCAGTAACTAATAAGTAATACATGTGTTGATCTTCGTTGACATAAAACATTCAATAGAAGAAGATGTGGACATCATCCGCTCCCAATCTAGGACAGGACTTGATATACTCAAAGTTCCAAAATGGACACAATTTCGCATCTTCAATGATGTGCTGCGAAAATATCAATAACACAAATCTTAAAGACAACTGGTAAATCTCTCAATACAATCCTGAAAATAATTTATTTAAATGTGGCCAAGTGATCTTTTGGCCCGTATATCACTAACTAAGCCTTCTTAGATAATTACATGGTACAATGTTATAAATTCCCCCTCAAAAAAGTGAGAAACAAAAAAAACTACTAACATGTCATTATAACATTGGACTGTATATCAGGAAATATATATATATGACAGAAGAATCATGTGGAATCGTGTGGGCATCTGGACAGAATGTCCGCCATTACATTATCCGAACCACGGATAGCTCGAACCGAGAAATGAAATGGTTGAAGAGCTATGGCATAACGAGTGGACCTCGAGCTCTTCAAGTTTTTGCTCTGAATAGCAGTAAGCGCTTTCTGGTCGGTTTCCACAATGAAATGTGCGCCTAGAAGAAATCTTTGTAACTTCAGAATAGACCATACCATAGCCAATAACTCACGGTCTAAAACCGAGTAATTCTTTTCTGCAGCATTTAATTTCCTAGAGATATACATCACCGGATGCAGAGTATCAGAATACTCCTGCATTAGTGCTGCCCCAATCCCAGTTGACGAGGCGTCACTTCGAAGAACAAAAGTCTTCTCAATAGTAGGTAACCTAAGAATAGGTGGAGATGAAAATAGGTCTTTAACCTGGTCCAATGAGGATTGACATTCTTTTGACCAGCGGATCAAATTAGGCGACCCTTTCTTCAATAAAGTAGAAAGCGGTGCCATAATGGAGGACAGATTCGGAATGAATCGTCCGTAGAATTGGATCAAACCTAATAGACTCCTTACTTGTTTCTTTGTCTTAGGGACCGAAATGTTAAGTATTTTTGAAACATTGTGGTCCTCTGTCTTTAAAAGACCATGACCAACACGATGACCTAGGAAAGAAATCTCACTAAATCCTATAAAGGCTTTAGAGGGTTTTGCAGTCAAGTTATACTCGCGAAGAGTAGACAGTAATTCGTCAAATAGTTCTTCCCAGGAATACTGAATAGACGCATCTAGAATGCTATGACATCTGTAGATATGCGAGAATTCGCCGCATATGCGTACGAATTAGCAGGGGCGTTCATAAACCCAAAATATTGTAAACCCCTAGGTGTGTAAAAGGTTTGGCTGTCTTTTTTTTCTTGTTGAGGTGATCACTGGCCCAAGACAGTTTACATGTTGTTAGATGTGTAGTGCGAGCGTATGATGAATTGAGTGTGGGTGCGAATGAAGACGCGAATGTGTTTAGGCTCGTATAGATGTAGATCCTGCAACCCATACTCTCACATGCAGTAATCAAGGATGCTTTGACACTGCAGGCATGTTTCAAGACATTTATTGACGGGAACACACATAATATCAACAGGAACAGTCAGTGTAACAAGGTCATGCTGACCTGACATCGATAGGTATACATTTGGCATTCAAAAAGGTAAACATCAGAATAGACGTGCATGGTCAATAGCAAAGTTCTTCAATAATGACAGTTCGTAGCGTCGCCCTTGGCGTCTCTGACTAAACGCGTCAGATGCCTTAGTTACCTTGACACACAGGTGCAACTTGGCACTCCCTGCCAATTGCACATATCAGGCTGTAGTATAATAGCCGGAAGCACAGGCCTCGTCCTAACGTCGGCCGTGTACTTCTGTTAAATAGGTTATCATCAACCCTGCAGTAATACTTATTGTAGATAGAAGTTCCGCCAATCTGCGGCTCCCACAATATATCTTCGTCACTGGATTTCTGGACAATATAAGACTAACAGTCTTGGATGGCTACCTCGAGCACAAATATATAAGTTCTGAAATGGCGGATCAGTGAACTGCTGTTCACCCTAGGTAATCCTTTACATGTTCTGCCACCGAAAAGCGTAATAATGCATAAAGGTCGGTATTACCTGGTAAATGAATCCTCAGAACTACACAAGGAATTCTGTCGTCATCCCGACGCACAGAGATTCACTGGGGAAAACTGCCATAGCAGTTACTTCGAAGATTCTCCCCGAAAAACAATGGACTCTTGGTCCCTTCAGAAAAACAGGACCTCCCGGCTTCCCGGAAGTATATCTCACTCCCGCTTAAAAAACCTTCCCATAGGCCCACGCCGAACTGTCAACCTCTGACCCTAAAGGTCAAACACAATGAATGAATAAACAAGGGAAGACAACCCCTAATCAACCTGACATCGCAGGTAAAGACACAATTATACTTATGATACAAACATAAGCAAATAACTTGACAGATGACTCCGTCGAAAATGACAGCAACATTACTACCACCCCCCTGTAAAAAAAAAAATGCAATTTTTTTTTTTTTTAATATGTTCATGAGCAAGATAGCACCAGTATCACTTCTGTGCTCATGCAAACAATGAACCTAATATCAGGTACAATAGAAGAGGGTACAAATCATCTCGCAACATAAGAGAAAATATTTCCTTTAAACCAAACAAACTAAGGGATACCATTCAAGAAACCTAAGTTGCTGGCAATACCAATCATATATCAAACATTACTAAATAATATAATCATAGCAATATACAAATGTCAATGCTATTTTAGCAACATATCACTGATGGATGGACAAAATGAAATTTGTTAAATTATCTAAACATCATCCAAATACATTTGTATTACAACATATTATGATATTAAGGACAGACCTAAGTCTGAAAATATATCAGGAAAAACTAGGACACAAGATTTAACTGGAATCATGTGGGCATCTAGACAATATGTCCGCCATCACATTATCCGAACCACGGATAGCTCGCACCGTGAAATGGAAAGGCTGAAGAGCAATAGCATAACGAGTAGATCTCGAGCTCTTCAAATCCTTACTTTGCATAGCCGTAAGAGCTTTTTGGTCGGTTTCCATAAAGAAATGCGCGCCCAGAAGGAACCTTTGTAGCTTAAGAATGGACCAAACCATAGCCAACAATTCACGGTCCAAAACCGAGTAATTCCTTTCTGCCGCATTCAGCTTCCTAGAAATATACATTACAGGATGCAGAGTTCCTGAATATTCCTGCATTAGTGCCGCTCCAATGCCAGTGGAAGAGGCATCACTACGAAGGACAAAAGTCTTATCAATCGTCGGTAGTCTTAAGATAGGATGAGATGAGAACAAATTCTTAACCTGATCCAATGAAGATTGGCATTCTTGGGACCAACGCACCATATTAGGAGAACCTTTTTTCAATAACGTTGAAAGTGGTGCCATAATGGAGGACAGATTCTCAATGAATCTTCCATAGAATTGTATCAATCCCAAGAGACTACGCACTTGCTTTTTTGTCTTCGGAACCGAGATATTTAATATCTTTGAAATGTTTTGGTCCTCTGTCTTCAACAGACCATGACCAACTCGATGACCTAGGAAGGAAATTTCACTAAACCCAACAAAAGCTTTAGAGGGTTTAGCAGTCAAACTATGCTCACGTAGAGTAGATAGCAATTCCTTCAGACCCACATAGTGTTCTTCCCAAGTATCGCTGAAAAGACAGATGTCGTCTAAATATGCAATGACATCTGCACGATCTGATAGAATTCGTCGCATCATGCGTACGAAAGTCGCTGGGGCGTTCATAAGCCCGAAAGGCATAAAATTCCATTGAAACAGACCCCTAGGTGTCGAAAAAGCAGTGAGAGGTTTGGCGTGTTCCGTCAGTGGGACTTGCCAATAACCTTTCGACAAGTCTAGTTTAGTAAAGAATTTAGCTTTAGAAAGTCTAATAAGTAGATCATCTAATAACGGCATAGGTTCAGCATCGAACTTCGTAACTTGATTTAATTTGCGATAATCAACGCAAAGACGTATGTTATTGTCTTTCTTTCGAACAATAACTATCGACGAAGAATAAGCTGAAGTGGATGGTTCAATTATTCAGTTGAATCATTTCATCCAATTCTTTCTCGACTTGTGCTTGAAAATGAATAGGTATTGGGTATGGTCTTACTCTGATCGGATTACGATCAGTAAGTATGATGTCATGTTCTATGACATCTGTGTGTCCAGGAATGTCGGTAAGGACATCCTGATATGATTGTAACGTAGAGGATACTTGACGCTGTTCCTCAAAAGACAAGTTGGAAGAGACTGTAACGTCTCTCCACGATTCCGTTGAAGTAAGTGGAATCGCAGGAAGAGGTAAGTTCACGTCAGAAAAAATAGTTTCCTCATCCTGTATAACGGACAGGGATGAGATGTGACCATGTTGAACTGGAGAGTCGTCCGTCGCCTGGAAAATAGGCTGTAAATAGTCTGGACGTTCAATAAACTCTGTTAGCATATTTATATGGAAGGTTTTATGCCTTCCATCCACATCGACAATATAGTCGACATCAGAAATTTTCGAGACTATAGTGTATGGACCCTTCCAAGAATGAGAAGTCTATTCTCTCTTGAGGGCAGTAAGACATATGCTTTGTCTCCAGGACAAAGTTGACGTAGGCGTCTTTTCTTATTAGCAAATCGCCTAGCTTTTTCTTTCGCAAATTCGGAAGATGAAGTTGCTAACCTGCACGATTCGATAATCTTTTCCCTAAGAGCTATAACATATTCATATGACGATTGTGTATCATCGTCGATATTATCGGAAGTTATCAAATCGTGTAACAAGGACATTGGCCCGCGCGGTTGCGCGCCAAAGACAAGTTCGAAAGGAGAAAACCCTGTATGCTCGTTGGGAACCTCTCTATAGGCAAAGAGGACTGCAGGTAAAACCCTGTCCCAATCTTCAGGATGATCCTCCGTTATCTTGCCAAGTAAGTTCTTTAGTGTCCTGTTAAGACGTTCTACCAATCCATTGGACATTGGATGATAAATACTACTGAGAGACCTTTTAATGTCTAGCGTAGCCATTACCTGAGACATAACGTCCGAAATTAACTGAGTGCCGTGATCCGACAGTATTTCTCCGGGGAATCCCAGACGAGAAAATACGAGCCAAAGAGCATCAGCGATATCGACAGTTGATATGCTCTTCAGAGGAATAGCCTCTGGCAAACGCGTGCACATGTCCACGCAAGTGAGGATAAATTGGTGTCCTCTGGCTGACTTAATTTTGAACGGACCAATGATGTCTATAGCCATTTTCTGAAACGGCCGAATCGGAATATCTGCAGCCTGAATAGGAGCAGCATGTCTCGGACCCCTAGACTTGACCTCTTGACAAATTTTGCAAGATCGGCAATAAATTCGGATGTCTTTATTCACGAATGGCCAAAAGAATGACGCAAGGACTCTAGTTTTAGTTCTGGAAAAACCCATGTGTCCCGCACACTGAGAATCGTGTGCATGCCGAAGAATTAAGGCTCTCATACACTTAGGCACAAGAATTTGCGAGTGCATAGACTTGTCCGAGTGTTGTACCATTCGTACCAATATACCATTCTTCATAGTGATATACGATTTGTGATTCGTATTTTGATTGGGATCCCCTTTCTTTGCAAGAAGGAAGTATTTCTTCAAAGAAGGATCCTCTTCTTGACGTTTAACAAACGAGTCATGGGAAATCACCAAGTGCTCGTCTTGGCTATCAACTTCATTACTATTATCAGATGAAGTTGGGGGATTAAGAGCTTGAGCTCTTGTCACCACTGCATTGACCGTTTGAATGTTTCTTTCTTCCCAACTAGAAATTTGTTGCGGGGTGCATTCCTTAACCCCATGAATACGACCGATTATAAGATCCGCAATAGGATTAGGAAGAAGACATGCATGGACATCTCCTGTGAAGAAAGGAGTGTCAATCCTAATAATAGCAGTAGGATAGCTTTCCATAGTACCACCAAATGTAACACATTTGATTGTTTTTCCAGTGGCACAGCAAGGATCTATCAGAGACTCCTTAACCCCGACGGTAGTACATCCCGAATCGAAAAGTACTGAGACTAGCCTATCATTTATTAGACCTTTATGTAAGATGAGAGATCCTCTCCCATCATGCGCAACTGTAGCAGGTAGAGCAGGAAGAGGGTGACCACAACTTAGCGTAGATACAGTTGATGAGTCAAACAATGTTAAGCATTGGGGGCATTCAGTTGCTCTCCCAAAATCGAAAGCACAACCAGTGATAGCCCTAGAGTTACCACTATCATTTACTGTATTACAGGCTCCATCAAACTCTTGTTGCGCAGAGTTTGCCTGTTGGTAAGGTCTTTTTTTGTTAAACCTAGGTCTACCTCGATTATCATTTCCCCTGTAGTTATTTTGACTATCATTTCCCCTGTAATTATTTCGACTATCATTTCCCCTGTAATTGTTATCATATTGCCTATTGTAATCATCATTCCGGTTTGAATCCCGGTTTCTAAATTCACCATCGTCATAATCTTGACGTCGAGAATGATTACCTCGAAAATTTGAATAGTTATTATTTGGATAGCCTTTACGAAAGTGTCTCAAATTATTACCACTAAAATTACGAGAACTACCATCTTGTCTCCACTGCATAGACGAAGAACCATCATGTGTTGGATTACTCCGCTTCTGAGTGTAATTTTGATTACTTCCCCTATTCCAATTTTGTTGAGCACCCTGAAATTTTTTTCTGAAATTAGGGCCATATGGTGTTGCCGAAGCAGCTGGCAACCCTTCTTTCACTTTAGAATTGCTAACTGTAGCATGGGGATGTGCTGTGGCATACTGACAACAGTATTCCTCCATTTCTTTTAAGTTTTTAGGCTTACGCTCATGAAGGAATGCAAGAAAAGAATCATTAACAGATGACAAAACCTTATCTCGCAATAATAAGTCCATTAGACCTTCATATGTTTTCTCAATCTGAGACAACTCAACCCATCGTGTAAATGTACGACGTATCTTTGTAACAAAATCAGAGAAATCTACTCCATTTTCTGGCAACATTGTCCTAAAACGAAGACGATAGTCTTCTTGTTTTAATTGGTATTTCTTTAGTAATGCTGCCCTGACAACATCATAATTAGTCCTCTCATGTTCGTCTATTGTCATAAGAGTAGTCACTGTGTCACCTGTAAAAAATGGCATCAGTTGTTCAACATATTTTTCCTTTTTTATGTTATGCGTATCGCACAAAAATTGGAATCTATCTAGATAATCTGCTACGTCATCCTTTAAAGGATTGAAATGAGGCAATTTAATCCTACTAACAAACTCCTTTGTCGTACTCGAAGTTGTTTGCTGAGCACCCGTACTCGCCAATTTCAATTTCTCTAACTCCAAAATTGCGAGTTTTTCATCAAGTTCCATCTTCTGTTTTCTTTCCTCATGTTCCATTTTTCTAATTTCAGCCTCAGCAGCAGCTTGAAGTTTTTTTTTCCTCTGCAGCAGCTTGAAGTTTTTTTTTTTTCCTCTGCAGCAGCTTGAGCTTGAATTTTTTTGTCTTCCATTTCCATCTGGAATTTTCTTTCATCAGCTTGAGCTTTTCTCTCCTCAGCCTCTCTTTGATACCTTCTTTCTTCAAGTTCTAATCTTCTATTCTCAGCTTCTAGCTTCTTTAGTTCAGCTTCTGCTTTCAATTTAATTTCCTCTTTTTGTTTCTTTTCTTCTGACTTTAATGCAATGGCGAATTGAGCAGATGAATATTCTTCCAATTCTTTACCAGACTTACCAAGGGTCAACCCTTGCTGGATGAAGAAATCCAATGTAGACATTCTGTCTAATGAGATCAGAAACCTGAAAAAAAATTAAATAAATTACCTTATCCCACTTCAATGGGAGACAAGTCTGAAATGCTAGACTTGTATACTCACTTCACTCTATTTTACTGTCTTAGTCTTAGACAAAGACTTTGTATGTTCCTCTTGTTTATAATGTACCCAAAAAATCACTTGAGTACCTGTGGGAAAAAAAAAAATTCCCTTATATCCCACTCACTATGGGCACAAGTCTTTTTTATAAAGAACTTGAATATGTATTTTACCTTGTCTCAATCTTTGTAGATAACAAGTCTTTTATCAAAGAACTTGTATAAATATCTTATATAATATTATTTAACAAACTCTATATGAAGAGTCTACCTTATCAATAATATCAAAACATGACCAAGTATGTGTATGTAGACTGTGCATGACAGTAATGTAGTACAACCAAAAAAAAAATACAAAGACAAAGATACAAAACAATACAAATGGCAACACTGTTTTAACCAAAAATGTGTAGAGAAATACACAAGAAAGGAGAGACCTACAGAATACAAACAAAACAAATCGACAATCAAAACTGAAAAACAGACAAAATATTACAAAAACAACGTTAAGTACAATTACATCACAGCTAACATCAATAGCGACCAATTGTCACTAGCAAATTTCCAAATTAAGAAAATTTGCACCTACAGACCGCTTACAGTAAGCCTCGATCAAGTGGCATATTTACCGTAAGACCCACCAACCGAAAAACCCGCAGAAAAATACACCAAAAACAGTAGAAGTGACATAAACATATAGCAATCAATTTCAATGTGTTGCAGAACAAGTTCAGTCACAGCTGAAACTAAAATAAATTTCTTGCTCCTTGCGAACACAGAAACGAAATGTCAAACGCGCACTGAACGTCAAATCCACTGTAACATAAAGTGGTATTCACGAACCAAAGTTACTATGACCTTCTCAAATTAGGGCTTGCACATTGAATGTTTACAATTTCACGTACTGTTTACAGACACTTGACCTCCAACAATGTAGCTTGAATGCTCTGACCTAGAAAAGTCTGTTGTTGAATGAAACGTGTCACAACCCGCAGTACTGTTTACAATAGGAACCCGCCTTCTATGCAGTTATGGTCCACGTAGCAAATGCCTAGTAGTTCACTTCAGTACTTGTCTTGTTATGCTTTATGTAGCATTATAATATAAATGCTCGTACTGTTTATTTGTGTCAACCGTTGATGACCTATATCTGTCCTGTTGTAGCCAAAACTTGCAAGTGTAGAATTAGCACTGTGTTACGGCTGTCCCGTGTGTAGCTTAGACCCACAGATCAGAAGTGTAATGTGTACTTGTCCTTCTTGTAACTTTCTCGACAAAACTGGAGACATCATACATGTAACAGCCAACCAGGAATGTAAATTTCTGGATCCATAAATGTCAACAATAATGTCAAATGCTCGCTCTGTTCTTTTTAAACCCACAGATCTGGTCCATCCGAAATGTAAGTTTCTAGGCCACATTGGCGACAAGAAATGTATCATAAGAGCCCACGTAACTGGTCCACCAGAAATGTAACTGTCTTTTTTTTTCTTGTTGAGGTGATCACTGGCCCAAGACAGTATACATGTTGTTAGATGTGTAGTGCGAGCGTATGATGAATTGAGTGTGGGTGCGAATGAAGACGCGAATGTGTTTAGGCTCGTATAGATGTAGATCCTGCAACCCATACTCTCACATGCAGTAATCAAGGATGCTTTGACACTGCAGGCATGTTTCAAGACATTTATTGACGGGAACACACATAATATCAACAGGAACAGTCAGTGTAACAAGGTCATGCTGACCTGACATCGATAGGTATACATTTGGCATTCAAAAGGTAAACATCAGAATAGACGTGCATGGTCAATAGCAAAGTTCTTCAATAATGACAGTTCGTAGCGTCGCCCTTGGCGTCTCTGACTAAACGCGTCAGATGCCTTAGTTACCTTGACACACAGGTGCAACTTGGCACTCCCTGCCAATTGCACATATCAGGCTGTAGTATAATAGCCGGAAGCACAGGCCTCGTCCTAACGTCGGCCGTGTACTTCTGTTAAATAAGTTATCATCAACCCTGCAGTAATACTTATTGTAGGTAGAAGTTCCGCCAATCTGCGGCTCCCACAATATATCTTCGTCACTGGATTTCTGGACAATATAAGACTACCAGTCTTGGATGGCTACCTCGAGCACAAATATATAAGTTCTGAAATGGCGGATCCGTGAACTGCTGTTCACCCTAGGTAATCCTTTACATGTTCTGCCACCGAAAAGCGTAATAATGCATAAAGGTCGGTATTACCTGGTAAATGAATCCTCAGAACTACACAAGGAATTCTGTCGTCATCCCGACGCACAGAGATTCACTGGGGAAAACTGCCATAGCAGTTACTTCGAAGATTCTCCCCGAAAAACAATGGACTCTTGGTCCCTTCAGAAAAACAGGACCTCCCGGCTTCCCGGAAGTATATCTCACTCCCGCTTAAAAAACCTTCCCATAGGCCCACGCCGAACTGTCAACCTCTGACCCTAAAGGTCAAACACAATGAATGAATAAACAAGGGAAGACAACCCCTAATCAACCTGACATCGCAGGTAAAGACACAATTATACTTATGATACAAACATAAGCAAATAACTTGACAGATGACTCCGTCGAAAATGACAGCAACAGTGATCTTCCCAGGAATCACTAAATAGACAGATATCATCTAGATATGCTATGACATCTGTACGATATGCGAGAATTCGCCGCATCATGCGTACGAATGTAGCAGGGGTGTTCATAAGACCAAAAGGCATGAAATTCCATTGGAATAAACCCCTATCTGTAGAAAAAGCTGTAAAAGGTTTGGCACGTTCAGTTAGCGGGACTTGCCAATAACCTTTAGACAAATCTAGTTTGGTAAAGAATCTAGAATTAGAAAGTTTATTGAGTAGTTCTTCTAATGAAGGCATAGGTTCAGCGTCGAACTTCGTAACTTGGTTCAATTTGCGATAATCTACGCAAATGCGAATGTTATTATCCTTCTTTCGAACAATAACCATAGACGAAGAGTATGCTGAAGTGGATGGTTCAATGATTTCCAAACGTATCATTTCATCCAATTCTTTTTCGACTTGAGACTGGAAATGGATAGGTATTGGATAGGGTCTGACTCTGATAGGATTATGATCAGTTAGCACAATGTCATGTTCAATGACATGTGTGTGTCCCGGGATGTCTGTAAGAACATCCTGAAATGTTTGCAACATCGAAGAAACTTGTCGATGTTCCTCAGCGGAAAGATTTGGAGAAACGGTCACGTTTTTCCAAGATTCCGTAGAATAAAGTGGGACCATAGAAAGAGGAAGATTGACATCAGAAAAAGTAGTTTCCTCATCCTGTATAACTGACAGCGATGAGTATTGACCATGAGGTACTTGAGAATTGTCCGTTGCCTGGAAAATAGGCTGCAAATAGTCTGGTCTTTCATGAAATTCCGTGAGCATATTTATGTGGAAAGTTTTATGCTTTCCATCAATATCGACAACATAGTCGACATCAGAAATTTTGGAGACTATTGCATATGGACCTTTCCATGCAATTAGAAGTCTGTTCTCCCTTGAAGGAAGTAGAACGAGAGCTTTGTCACCTGGACAAAGTTGTCGTAGACATCTATTCTTATTCGCAAACTGCCTTGCCTTTTCTTTAGCAAATTCGGAAGACGAAGTTGCTAGTCTGTATGCCTCAATGATTTTTTTCCTAAGAGCAATGACGTACTCATAAGAAGACTGAGTCTCATCGCTAATATTATCGGCAGTGATTAGATCGTGAAGTAAAGACATAGGGCCGCGCGGTTGCGCGCCAAAGACAAGTTCAAAAGGGGAAAACCCCGTATGTTCATTGGGGACCTCTCTATACGCAAAGAGAGCCGCGGGTAAGACCCTGTCCCAATCCTGAGGATGATCCTCAGTTATTTTACCCAGTAAAGTTTTTAGAGTCCTATTTAAACGTTCGACCAACCCATTAGACATTGGGTGATAGATACTGCTGAGAGACCTTTTTATATGTAGCATAGACATTACCTGTGACATAGTGTCTGATATCAGTTGAGTGCCATGGTCTGACAATATTTCTCCGGGAAAACCCAAGCGAGAAAATATCAGCCAAAGAGCGTCTGCGATATCAGCAGTTGAGATGCTCTTGAGAGGTATTGCCTCTGGCCAACGTGTGCACATATCGACACATGTAAGAATAAATTGATGCCCTCTAGCCGACTTAATTCTAAAAGGACCGATAATATCTATTGCCATTTTTTGAAAAGGGCGAATTGGAATGTCAGCAGCCTGAATAGGCGCAGCATGTCGTGGTCCTTTAGATTTGACCTCCTGACATACTTTGCAAGAGCGACAGTACATTCGTATGTCCTTGCTCACAAATGGCCAAAAGAAAGCCGCAAGAACCCTCGACTTTGTACGGGAAAAACCCATATGTCCAGCACATTGCGAGTCATGAGCATGTTGCAATATTTGCACCCTCATGCTCTTAGGCACAAGAATTTGTGAATGAGTGGATGTAGTCGAGTCTTGTACCATACGTACAAGTACGCCGTTCTTCATAGAAATCCAAGATTTTCTATTAGTATTTTGATTAGGATCACCTTTTTTTGCTAGAATGAAGAATTTTTGTAACGACGGATCTTCTTCTTGCAATTTGATAAATGAGTCACGTGTAATAGTCAAGTGACTATTTTGTTCATTTACTTCATCATTATTTGTTAATGAAGTTTGAGGTGGATCCAGAGCACGTGCTCTTGTGACCACCGTATTGGTAGCTTCAATGTTTTGCTCTTCTCAAACAGCAATCTGCTGTGGGGTACATTCCCTAACTCCGTGAATACGACCAATAATAAGGTCCGCAATAGGGTTTGGAAGTAGACACGCGTGGACCTCTCCCGTGAAGAAAGGAGTAGCAATATGTATTATGGCAGTAGGATATTTTTCCAACGTGCCACCAAATGTGACACATTTGATGACCTTTCCTGTAGCACAGAATGGATCTACAAGAGATTGCCTAACCCCGACAGTAGTACATCCAGAATCAAACAACACCGAGACTGGATTACTATTTACAAGCCCCTTATGTAATATAAGAGAACCTCTCCCATCATGAGCAACATTAGCAGGAAGAGCGGGCAAAGGATGACCACAGCTTAGAGTACTAATGGTTTTCGGATCAAATAAAGTACTGCATTGGATACATTTATTCGCCCTACCAAAGTCAAAAGATGAGCATCCGATAGCATTATGGTCTTTATCATTATTAACCTGTTTATCTGCTCCCTGAGATTCTTGTTGAACAGAGTTTGTCTGTTGATATCTTTTTCTCTTCTGTTGCGATCTACCGCGACCATTATTGCTTCTGCAATTATCATTAAAGTCCCTACTGTAATTTTTATCCTGGTTTGCGTTCCAGTTTCCATAACTGTCATTACCATCTCTATGCTGTTGAGAACCTCTATTATCTTGGTATTGAGGTCTCTGCAAATAATATTTTCCTCTATACCGATTACCTTTATGAAAATTTCTAAAGTTACCGGGAATAGAATACCGTGTAATATTAGGTTGTCTCCAGTTCTGGGAAGAAGAATCTCCCTGAAATTGATTACCATGGTTCTGGGCATAATTACGGTTACTCTTTTTATTGAAATTTTGCTGGCTACCCTGAAATTTACGCATAAAATTCGGGCCATAAGGTGCTGCCGAAGCAACTGGCAGACCTTCTTTTACCTTAGAGTTGCTAATGGTTATGTGAGGATGTGCAGTAACATACTGGCTACAGTATTCTTCCATTTCTTTTATATTTTTAGGCTTACGCTCATGAAGAAAAGAAAGAAAAGCTTCATTAACAGAAGACATAACCTTGTCTCTAAGAAGTAAGTCCATGAGGGCTTCAAATGTACTTTCTGTCTTAGAAAGCTCAACCCATCGTAAAAAAGTAAGACGTATGCCTGAGATGAATTCTGAGAATTCAACTCCAGTTTCTGGTAACATGTTTTTAAATTTAAGACGATATCCGTCTTCGTTAAGTTGGTACTTCTTTAACAATGCCGCCCTGACAACCTCATAGTTGTTCTTGTCAGGCACATCTACCATACCCAACAAAGTCAAAGCATCACCTCTAAGTATCTTGGACAGATGATAAACATATAATGTTTTATCTATATTATGCACCTTACATGCACTTTCAAATCTATCTAGATAAAATGTTATATCATCAATTGAAGCATTGAATGCTGGTAAATTAAGCTTGAAATCAACAGCATTAGACTTATTAGCAGATGATACCTTATTAGCATCATTAGCATTACTAGATAACTTCAACTTTTCTAACTCCAAAGCTAAGAGTTTTTCTTCATGTTCCATTTTTGCTTTTCTCTCATCAGACTCTCTTTGTAACCTTCTTTCCTCAGCCTCAGCCTGTAACTTTCTTTCCTCAGCCTCAGCCTGTAACTTTTTTTCTAATCTTTTATTTTCAGCCTCTATTTCAAGTCTCTTATTTTCAGCTTCTTTTTCAAGTCTCTTATTTTCAACCTCAGCCTGAAGTCTCTTCTCCTGAGATTCTGCTTCTCTTTTTTGTTTTTCCATTTCCATTTGTAATCTCTTTTCATCTACCTGCATCTGCAGTTTTAAATTTTCAGCATCTATTCTCTTTTGTTCAGTTAGTTCTTTCATTTTCTTTTCCTCCGACTTCAATGCCTTGGCATATTGAACAGTCGCAAATTCTTCTAATTTATCACCTGTCTTCCCAAGGACTTTACCCTGCTCAATAAAGTACTCAAATGTAGACATGATGTCTAAAATGTGAGTACAGAACCTGAAATAATTAATTATCTTATTTCAATCTTAATAGCAACAAGACTTAATAAAGTGCTTGTATAATTACTATGTTTACTCCAATCTCTGTGGGAAACAAGACTTAACACCAATTTGTATTATCAGTTGTACAATAATATCACAAGTCACCTCTTAATTATCAGTGCACTACCCAAATCAGTGCATAACCATCAGTTATTTATTATAACTGCACTACAATAGTGCATAAGCAACAAACCACCAGCTAGTTATGATAAGTGCACTATAGATCAATAGTGCATGAGCATATATGTAACAATAGTGAAAGCTAACTATGCAAGAACTATGCAAACAATAACAAGACAATGTAAACAATAACAAAGTACCAACAATGTAAACAAAACAAAGATCAAAGTCAATGTAAACAATAACAAAGATCAGAGTCAATGTAAACAATAACAAAGATCAACGTCAATGTAAACAATAACAAAGATCAGAGTCAATGTAAACAATAACAAAGATCAAACAATACGAAAACATTCGCATAAGTCAAATAAATAAACAGCGAAACTAAAAAGAATATGATGACAGAATGCGAAGATATGACAAACAAATGACGCTACAGTATATACACAACAATTTACGTGAAGAACTGAATAATAGAAAAGAGGAGACCTACAAATACAAACAATTGAAATCGAAACTAAAAAACAGAAAGAAAGAGAGAAAACAAAAAAAAATATACAAAAAACGAAAATAAAGCACAACTCGTCACAACTAAACAGATATAGCAACGATTGTCGCTAGCAAATTTCACAGTAGGAAATTCGCACAGTCCCTAACGAAAACGCTAACAGTAGAACCTCTGTGGCGTGGTATCTTCTACTGAAAGACACCGCCCAACCGAGAAAACCCGCAGAAATATAAACATATAAATACAAATCCAAATAACATATAACATGTAAACATATAAAGAGTGCAAAAAATGTGATAGACAGAAGGCTCAGTTAGAACATAAGGGCACAGTTCACAAACAAAACAGGCCACTTAACTTCTATGTATCCACAACGTCAGCACAGTTCAGAACAGGATGTGATCAGCATTCTTAGGACAATGATCCAACGTTGATCCATATCTGCTCTCGTAAACTGCCATGACGAAGGAAATGAGCTTCTAACAGGAAACAGCTTCTGACAGGAAACAGCTTCTGAACTTGACCTTCTGAATCTGCAACAGTAATTCTGAGACCGGAACAGTTGTTACGGCACTTGTCCTTCTTCTCAACAGATCAGGAAATCCATTCGCTCGGTACTTGTCCTTCTATTTGTAGACAAACTTCAATACCGCCGAGCAGCGCCGGGTAGTTTCAAAATATCAACAACTGTCAGTACTGCTGCGTCTTTCAAAAAATTTCATCAAGGTGATGAATAGCAACTGCAATGTTGCCTTGTAGTCTGCTGATGATGTCTGGGTTTGTTGACCCCCTTGAGAGTTGGTACCAGAATAAACCAACTATTGGCCACCATGAATTGATAAGGGTGGAATTAGGATGCCGTCAAATTACCACCTCTATCGACACCAGGTATTACAATGCAAGATGTGGGTGTCTTATCTGGTTTAGATTGTTGCGGTGTGTGTGTTGCAGTAGAACAGTTCACAGGGTACACCACAGGCAACATGACGTGTAGAGTCATAAAAATGGTAACTTCGCTTTAGGTTTATACCATTTATTGCACGCCACAAAACAGTCATGATACTTATGTTATCATCGGCATAGCACAACGAATGCAGCATTCAAACTCATGTTAACTGACAGTCATGTAGGAGTCAATACTCAATAGTTGTATGGAAAACAAATATCATAGCGAAGCTTGATAAATAATACATATAACTTCTGCAACCGTGGTCAGCTGCAGATCCTTAATGTTCATAGACAATAATAATTATTCCTTCCTGATGCTAGCAGATCAGATGTATACAATACGTCCGTTTACTGTCTGCACGTGAGTAGCATACATGGATTACAGGTCAGCTCGACCTTTATAACCTTCCTAAGTCTAACCATCTGACTTGGACGTGATCTCTGATATAACGAATCCTGGAACACAGACAATAGTCTTGTTGGTCTAGAGCGACCCATAGATATATAACTAGTTCAAGTATAAAGATACCGATGACTTAATCCTAGTCAAAGTACCTCTCCATTTTGAATCACACAGGCGAGCAAAAAGGCGACAAAATGACGAACCTCTAGATGATAGCCTAAAGTTCGATACAAGAGGAATTACCTTATTTCGGAAAATCAACCATGAACATATGCCTCCAGGCAGGCTTGAATAATACGGGGAAATAGTCTAGTTAGCTAACTAACTCACAAAGACAATGTATTTCCCTCAGAGAATCACAAGACGCAGTCGCGTCCGCTCGCTAATCAGTCCATTTCTCAACTGCCCGACCTGGGCGGAACAACAAACGACAACCAAGTCGAGACATGCGCAGAGTGACAATCTCTGAGTCGCTGTTCACAATAAGACGATTCTAAGAACATTCGAGATAAAAGTCTTACACAGTCGCGCCTTTTATGGACATGAACAGAAGCGTTAAGAAAGGTTTCAAACATCTACAACAGTTGACTGATACTACCAAATAAGGAGATATGGTCACGCTTCGTTCAAGACATTATAGACCGAACGTGTCTCTATACAAGAGGAGGTAAACTCATAAAAAATAGCAGTATCGATATATCGGGTTCTGTCCCTTTGACCATAAAATATATATAACATGCATTTCAGTCAAATAATGATCATACATACGAAAAACGATCATACAAAGACTTTGGAAAAAAGTAATTATTTGTGCGTAACACCCGGTAAGCAAGTTAACAAATGGGTTACAAAAAAAGATTAAATTTCCTGTCATTCATACACGCGCTAGTAAAGGCCTTCACTCATCTTGCTCTCACTTACCGATTGTGAAAAAATCTGGCACTCCATAGAATAACACAACAGCAGTTACACCTCAAACTAAATGTATGAGTGTTAGTTCAAGTTCCAGCCCCAGATTAGCGGGTAGGCGGTCAGCACATAAAAAGGATCCCGTAATCGCTGAAAAATGAATCTGTATTTGTGTCTCTTTTCTTAATAACAGTTTCTATGGGAGGGCACGGTCTCTGATACCGGGGTGAGGATGGTGTGGTCTATTTGACTTTGCCGCTGATAAAAAAAATTCTTACGCGTGCTGATACATTTTATCCGTGAGGTATGGTTTAAGTCCAGTGAGAAAACTAGTCACATCACTGTTCGGTAAATATGTATTCTCTCTCTGTGTCAGTAAACTAACAAAAAGCTTGGGCCAGTGTTCTTCTTCCCGTTACACCTTAGTTTGCTTGATGGTGTGTTAAATTTGTCTTTGGGTGTGCTTTCTTTGCTATAAGTTAGATAGCGGAATTCCAAACATAGAATCGCCTCAAAGATTTACAATTTACACAGTCTCAACAAGTTCTGAGTCAGGGAGAATCTACACACTGTTTATGCTTTGCTTTGCTTAGATTGATTTGCTTTGTTGCTTTCTTAATGCTGGGATCGCACAGGTTACGATCACTCTGTATGAAAGAAAAAAAGACATGTAATATACCGAAAAACAAATAACCTTCTAAAGCGCGATGAATTTCCCTTTAAGACTATTTTATATACGCTCGCGTATTTAATTATAAATTTAATAAACACTGCGCGAGTTTTAGTGGTTAAAACACACATCTATAAATATAGGACTTACTTACTTACTTAGTCGTTCCTCTTCTACCGTGAGGTGTAGAGGTTTGGAAGAGAGAGCGCCAGACTATCCTATCGGCTGTCTTTTTCCTGGCCTGGTTCCATTCTAGTCCTCGGTCCTTCAAAGATTGTCTAATATTGTCCTCCCAGCGGACTCTGGGTCGTCCTGGAGGTCTGGATCCCTGGCTCTTTGTTTCCCATGCTTGTCGTGGTAGCCGATCTTCTCCCATTCTGCAGACATGGCCAAACCATCTTAGTTGGGACTGTTCTATTTGGGTCTGCAGCGGGTGGGATTTTAGGCCTTGACGTATCGTCTGGTTGCGGACCATGTCTCTTCTTGTTACTTCAACCACCTTCCTCAGATACCTCATTTCTGAGGTTTGAATCTGGCTTTTGTGGGTTGTAGTCATTGCCCATGACTCGCATCCATATGTCAAGACTGGGACATAGGTGGAGCGGTATACAGCCATCTTCGTTTTCTTACCAACCTCTTTCTTGCTGAGGAATCCTCGATTTATGGCCTGATAAAGTCTCCCAGCCGCTGCTTTTCGAGTGGCCAACTCTTCTTTGATGCCCCCCTTTCGGTCTATAATAGCTCCGAGATATTTAAAGTGGTCGACCTGCTCCAGGACCTGTTCTCCCAACTTAATCTGATGTTTTCTTTCTTCTCGTGATATCACCATGGATTTTGTTTTAGAGCTGCTTATGACCATCCCTCTCTTCTCCAGCTCTTCCTTCCAGACTTGCAGGTTGGATTGGAGATGTGTCTCTGATTTAGCAATCAGGACAACATCATCAGCAAATGCTAGCTCTGAAATACAGACCTGTCTCATCTTCCAGTACCCCACTGAATACTTTCTTGTTCTCTCCTTACATGCCTTGATGACATCGTCCATGAGGAGTATGAAAAGATAAGGTGACAGGATATCGCCTTGTCTTACACCAGTGGTGGTCCTGAACTTTTCTGACTTATAGTTTGCTGTCCTCACATAATTTCTGCAAGACTTGTAGAAGCTCTGTATAGCATGAATCAGAGGTGCTGGAATGTTCTTCCTTGCCAAACAGTCCCAAAGTTCGCTCCAGGGGACCCTGTCAAACGCCTTTTCCAGATCTATGAAACAAAGATGGATCTCACTCTTGTACCCAAGGGCCTTTTCACTCAGCTGCCTGAGTGTGAAGATTAGGTCTTGAGTACTTCGGTTTGCTCGGAATCCGCACTGGGCTTCATCCAATTGTGGCTCAGCTAGGCATCGGAGTCTCTGCTCTAGGATTCTAGAGTAGATTTTACCAGGGACACTGAGAAGGGATATGCCTCTGTGGTTTCCACATTGTCGATTGTCACCCTTTTTGAAAATCGGTGTTATAATGGCAATCTCCCAATCCTTTGGTATGGCCTTGTTGCACCATGCTGCCCGTAGGACCCTTAGGAGTAATAGGTCGCCTGATGCTCCCATGTACTTAACCATTTCTGGTGTTATACCATCATGCCCTGCTGCTTTGCCCATCTTGATTTTCTCCAGTGCTGCCTTCAGTTCTTCCATCTTTATGTCATCTTCATCACCATTTGTATCCTCTTCTGTGCTAGTGGTTATCATTTCTGATGCTCTACCTTGCTCACCATCAAGGAGTTCTGAGAAATATTCTTTCCATCTTTCCACTACTTCCTTCGGGGCAGTAAGCAATTTGCCTTGCTTGTCCTTTATAAATTTAAGAGGGCATTGTTTTTCCTTCCTCATGTTCTTTAGGGTCTTATAGAACAATTTCTGGTTTTCTTGCGCATCCTTTTCTAGCTTTTCTCCAAATTCTTCCCAGGACTTCTGTTTTGCTGCTAGCACCTTGTTCTTTGCTTCTGTTCTGAGTATCACATATTCTCTATATTTCTCTATTTGTCCTGCTGTGTTTTTAGCTCCTAAATATTGTTTCCATGCCATTTTCTTTAATCTTATTTTCTCTTTGACTTCCTCTGTCCACCAAGGTGTCCTCTTTCTCTTGTTCCCAAGTCGGACTTCACCACATGCTTCTGCAGCAGCTGTCTTTATGATGTCCTTGAATTTAAGCCACAGGGTTTCCAAGTCATCAGGTTGTTCTTCTGTGTTTCTCACCGCTGTAGCAATAAGCCCCTGATATCTGGTCTTAATTTAATATAGGACTTAACTAAATTTATTAATTATAAATTCCTTCGCGACTTTAAAAGTTAATTTAAGCATTTAACATCTATTATCTTTTGGAAATACTATAGCAGGTATATCATTACATTTACAACTGGAACTATTGAGATGGTTTAATTTAATGGATTTAAATTAACACAAAATCCAGTGAAATAGAATGAATGAACTAGACCACTGATCACTTTACACAATATATATTTTACCGCTTTGCACAGAAATGGAATTCACTGCAAATATGTATAAAATCCAGGGGATAATCTATAACAAGATTTCAAATATAGCTAGTGCTTCTGTTAAGTTCTGGCCAGCGAGTGATAAAGTGTATTTCTACGTGGTCTGTATATATCTAGAATGAAATAAAAGATGAGTGGGACATGAGAAACTTGACACCTTTTTAGATCTCAGAAGACTTTTGGGGATCTGACCGCCAGACCAAAGAGAGAAGCCGCCCCTGGCCTCTCGTATCTTCGCTCGCTGCTTGCGTCGGCTTTCCCCGTTCGCTCCCACTGCGATCGGTTCCGTGTTTAATACCGAGATGCGAAATCGTTTCAGGGACCACTACTGTCTTTGATAGCATGCCGCCCGTCCTTCCTGAGATCTCCCCCAGTGTTTTTCTTCTGACCGCTCTGGTCCATCTTGCGAGCGGTTTAGTGTTCGCGCGGAGATGAGAAATACCTGCGAGAAACTAGCTTCTCTGCTCGGGGATCGTCTCAGTGTCTTTAGATCTCATGCCGCATACTAAATGAGTCCCGGTGGAATCGGTTCGCTCTGGCGAAACCAAAAAGTTACAACAAATGTTCAGAGGTTCTAATGTTATGAAAAGCTAAAAGTCCCGTTAATCATCCATCAAATCAGGGAAAATTCACTTGTCGAACTAGACGTACGTCACAATAACTAAAATGGCTATCTTTCATCTCCTGTTCGGAGTTTTAACACCTCTCGTTCAATTTGGGAAGTTTGCTTGTCGAATTGCTAATTCACGTCCATTATTACGTCTTTTCCCCCGCCTGATTGTCGCTTCACTGGCGTTGGGCTCCTTTAATGTCCGTGTTCGAGAGTCCTTTCGTCCCTGTGCGCGCGATCAAAGAAGTTGCGTTCGGTGAGTAATCCACGCCCATTTCTACGCAATAAACAGACCGTTAACTCTCTAAAACTACAAAACCTCTTATGCGCCGCCCTTCCTGTGTTTCGGTTGACGTGCTGACGTAATCCTGACAGCAGGTAGCCCCTTTTTACAAGAAAAGACGGATTATGCATCTATATATCTGCGTTCTTAGTGCATGAAAACAAAGACAGGAGACGTGGCTAGACTAAGAATCAGACCTTGGCAATAAAGACGCTTGCCTTCCACGTGTTTGACTTTGCATACTTAATTAGCCAGCGAGGGAATCCCACGTGTAAATCTTTTCTTGAGTTCAAATAGTAAGGGCCCGCGATGATATTAAAGAAAAACGATAAGGGTTGCCCATTCATCCGTCACAGTCGTCCCCGCTTAAGACGTGAAATTATTTTTCATGTTTCTTTGATGACAATGGAGCTGCCCTGATCGGTGGCCTCTGGATGGTTGATGTGTTCAGTTTCCTTCTTTTCTTCCGTAGTCCAGTTTCTACTCAAGAAATCTGCTCCGACGTTCTGTTTTCCCGGAATATATTCCACTTTAAAAGAGTACATGCTTAGTAGCAGAGCCCACCGCATGATTCTTGCGTTAAATTCCTTATTTGCGCCAAGAAAGGCTAAGGGAGCGTGGTCTGTCTGCACCGTGAAAGATACTCCGTAAAGAAATTCATGGTGTCTTTTTATCCCCTGAATCAGTGCCAGACATTCTCTTTCAACTGTGGAATAGTTACGTTCTGCCGTGTTCAGCTTACGGCTGCCATACGCAACTGAGAATAGCAGATTCGGATCGGTGTCATCTGCTTGAAGCAGGGTTGACCCGATGCCCTGACCTGTAGCGTCGACCCTCAATATAAAAGGTTCCTTGAGGTCAGGTAGCCTCAAAATGGGGTATCCGGACAGTTGTTCTTTTAAAGTGCTGTAAGCTTGTTCGCACTTTGAATCCCAAATAACCCGGTCAGGTCGCCCTTATTTTGTAAAGTCAGTAAGGGGTGCCGTTAATCCGTTGAAATTTTTGATGAATTTTTGATAATATGCACATAGTGTTAGGAAAGAGCGGGTGTCTTTCTTCGTTCGGGGCCTCTTTGCTGCAACTACTTGTTCAATATTCTTGGTGACAGGCAACATGCAGCCTTGAGAAATGGTATGCTTCAGGAAGTCTAGCTTTTCAAACCCGATGAGACATTTGCTAGGTATAGCTGTGAGACCAGTTTCCTGTAGTCTCATGAGGAGCATGGCAACCGTATCAATATGTTCATCATAGTTTTCCGATGCAATTAGTATGTCATCCATGAAATTATGGATATGGGGACTTTGCAAGGGTTCTAAAAGTTTCCTCATCATTCTGGTGAAGACTCCTGGTGCGTTGTGCAATCCGAACGGCATCACATTGAAGGTGTAGTGTCCTTCACTGGTGCTGAAAGCTAACCAAGGTTTAATTTCGTCCTTGACTGGTATTTGGTAATAACCTTTTCTCGGGTCAATCTTGGAGAAAATTCTTGCCTTGCTAAGCTTGGTGAACAGCTCAGAAGCGCTCTGTAAAGGTTCAGGCTGGAATTCCGTTACTGTGTTAAGTAAACGGTAATCGATGCCCAGCCTAACTTCCTTATTGGGCTTCTGCAACAGTACTACACTCGAACTGTAAGGAGAGGTAGACTCGCTAATAATTCCTGCCTGATGTAGCTTGTCTATTTCTCCGCGTAGTGCATCAGCTCTAGCGTACGGAATGGGGTAAACTCTGGTTCGAACAGGGGTCTCGTTCGTCAATTTCATGTCAAGTTCTATGAGATTTGTTCGACCAGGTACATCCGTTAATACTGCAGTGTACTGTTTCAGTAGCGCCCTGGTTTCTGTCTGTTAAGCTTCCGAGAGATTGTCGCCGAATTTGACATTTTTAAAGGATTCTGTTTGTTGCAATGGATACTCCATGCAACTCTCGTCATCTTCCTCGTCTTCCGTTGCTATGGCGACCGCCAGGAGATGCTCGGAGGACGGCACTGGTATTTTCAAGTATTTCTTCAGCAGATTAACGTGAAAGACCTTCTCCTTTCCTTTAATGGAGATCTTGTAATTAGTGCGGGAGATCCTTTTAAGGATGGTAAACGGTCCTTGCCATCCGATGCGAAGTTTATTGTTTCCGGTTGGAAGTAGCAACAAAACTTTCTCTCCTGGTTGCAGTTCTCTCTCTTTGGCTGTTTTATTGTATCGTTGAGCGTGCTTTGCGCGTGCTTTCTTAAGGTTGGTGGTGGCTAGGTTCCATCCTAGTTGTAACCTTTCTTTGAGTTCTGATACATATTTGCTTGCTGAGACAACTGTCTCATCAGCTTTCTGGTCTGTCAGGGACCTAAGTAAGGCTTCCAGCGGCCCCTTAATAGGTCTGCCGAATAAAAGTGTAGCTGGCGGAAATCTCGTAGATGCTTGGGGAACTTCTCAGTAGGCGAATAAAGCTGCAGATATATAAAGGTCCCAATCTTCCGGTTTCTCTTGACCCAGCTTACGTAACATCATGGTGAGGCTTCCGTTAACAAGTTCTACTAACCCACTTCCGGCCGGATTATAAGGGCTTGTGTAGATGTGCTGGTTCCTCAAGATCGGAACGATCTCTTCCATCAGCAGGCTACGGAATGGAGATGCGTTATCCGTTAAAACGTTTTGAGGGAAACCCAACCGTGTAAATATCTGCACGAGGGCTTCTGCGACATGCTTGGAATTCGTGCATGTTAGCGGTATAGCTTTGGCCCATAAAGTGCAAGTGTCGACTAAGGTCAGGATAAACCTGTGCCTTCTTTTAGTCCTTTCTAAGGGTCCTAAAATGTCGATTACATCCCGTTGAAATGGTGTCCCCTCTACTGGCATATCACCCATGGGAACAAAGGGTATCCGTTGCTTGGGTGCCACACGTTGGCACTGGGCGCAGGATTTCACGTACCTGATAATCTCAGAGTTCATTCCTGGCCACCAATAGTGAGTTTTTATTCGCTGAATAGTGGCGTTTTGTCCCATATGTCCGCTAAAGGGAAGAGAGTGCCCCATTTCCAAGATCTGGCTTCTGTACTGCGTCGGTACTAGGAGCTGGTTATTCCCTGTATCAGGGTCGCCCGTTCTACGATACAATACGCCATCATTCGAAAAGATATCTCCGTGGTGTCTGGGGTCCTTAGCCATGGGCAGTTTTCTAAAGCAGGGTTTCAGAATAGGATCCTTTTGTTGCGCCTCTTTTAGTTTATTCGGTAACAAATTTGGCGCAGGCTCCCTCTCCTTCTTGGTTTGCCCTCTTGTGGTTATCACTGCCACAATCGGATCTTTTGGTCTCCCAACAAACACATATCTACATCCCAGGATAACTGGGTAGATAGGATCATCCATAATGGCCGCTTTAATAACCCCTCTGACAAAATCAGAGTGTATTTCTACCAGTGCGATAGGAAGCGTCCTGGGTGCATCACTCTTAAAAACTCCACATAGTTTGACTGTGTCCTCTGTCTCCTGACCGGGTTTGACTAGGTGCCTGGCGACAATACAGTCAAAAGATAATCCAGTGTCAAAAAGACAAGTTGTTGAGGTACCGTTCAAAATTACAGTTCCTCGCGTTGAGGGTCTCTCTCCCTCAGGTTGAGAATCCCTGACATTGACTCTTCCTTGCGAGGCTGTATGCAAGCATCCGATGCGATTTGGCCCGGTGTGCTTGCCCTGATCAGACGTCCCTGCTGTAGGGGTCTTTCCCTTGCCTTGACCTTGGTGACCGCGCTGCCATGTAGGCTTGGTGGGTTGATCAGGATTGTTGTTGGTGGGATATCGGGTTTTGTAGAATTTCGATTTTTCTTGGGGAGGTCTCTGGGTATTAGTTTCTTGTTGGTTATAGTGCTGGGAAGAATTGGAAGAATGGGATGACTGCTCGAGATTATTTTTCCGAGATGGCTCATCTGTTGGTTTCGTTTAGTACTGGGAAGTTCGGCCATCGCATTTGCATAACGTTCCGCCTTACTGAGGATGTCTTCAAGCTTGACTGCGCCCTGCTCAGCCACGTCATAAGCGTTACCTTTTAGGGCCTGTGAAAGTTTTAGGCACCACCGGGAACTCTTTAACCCATACAGATTCGCCATTCTCTCAAATTTCTCTAGGAACGTGTCAATTTTCTCGTTGGGGCTCAGGAAAGATTCTAAGGCAAAAGACATCGCTGTTAGTTGGGAAGATTGAGTGCTGGAGAGATCAGTTAACTGAGACTGGGGTGAAGATGCCTCTCCATTATTGCAAGTCGAACTACCCCGACTTTGAAATTCTAGAGTCTTAAGTGCCAATTCATGCTGTCTCTCCCTATCTCTCTCATTTGCCCTGCGGGCTTCCATCTCCGCCTCAATTTTCTTCTGCTCCAATTGACGATCTTCCGCTCCTTTCTTCTCTGCTCTATCTTGTGCTTCCTTCCTCTCTGCTCTCTCTTGTTTTGCGTCATATAAGTCATGTTCTTTGTTGACAAACGCGGTCGCTTCATCTTCCTGCAATCCTGTCTCCTTTGCCTCCTGTCTCATCATCCCTCTAAGCTTAATTCGCTCAGCCATGTCAGAGAACTGAATGCTTCTAAGACGGGAAAGGAAGAAGAAACGAAGGAAAAAAAACCTCTAAGCCGCTTACGAGGAAACTCAAAATATAAATTACCTGAGATACCTCCTACCGTTATTAATTTGATAACCTATCGCTGCTATTATTTGGCAATTAAGGCTCTTAATGCAGGCGACTAAGCCAAATGAATGGTGGGTCAGTTAACAGCTAGAAAAATCTACTCTTACTATCGGTAGAGAACAAATTAATATATAAAAAAAGTTTTTGTTTTTTTAATTTAAGGAGAAAAAGAAATTTCCCTTAAAAAAACAACTCTTCTCCACCACAAAACTCGCCCGCCGAAGTCAGTTATAGAGAAGGGACGTTATTAACTAGACTTTAAAAAATCAGAATAAATCGTCCTTTGCTTAGCTAAACTCTGCTAACTTCAAAACCTTTGTGACTGTTTACACAATCACGCGTCCCAGCAATCTTTGTAAAACAAATTTCCAGATATCTGCCAGAGAATGTTTAAATAACGAGTTTTTACGTAACTCTCTGCTGCTGTGGAAAGAAAACAATCCTATAAGTTTGTGTGGTCGACACCAAGTACTAAAAGCGTTGTCTAGGGGTGTAATTATATTTATTCCCTATCTTCACAAAGACAACTCACTCACACTCCATCTAGAGTTATACTCAGACTTTAAGATCAGATCCTAATGGGGTTACCCGTTAAGTGGTACTAATTTCTAGATCAGGCTCAAATTCCCGGACGAGCCCCCATTTAATGTCGTAACTTTTATTTGAGATAGGTCTTAGAAATAGTGGTCCCGTCTGAGTGGAGGATGATAGTGAAGGCTCTGTGCTAATAGGGGTTAAGAAATAGATAGTTGATTCACAAGGGTGCTGAGTAAGAGGAAGGACAGTCTATGAATCGTGTAATTTCTCCGATTCGCCTATCTTACGACATTTATTTACCTGCAGACTCCTTACTCTCCTGGCTAAACAATTTTTGCAAGTTACCCTACACTCATGTACACACACCAATTTGGTGATACAAACGCACAGACGTGAATACAAACTACATATAACAGATACGGGTTTATGGGTCGGCCAACACAGTAATTAAATTTATGGTGTTTATTATCAATTAAACGAAAATCACAACATACAGCATGTTACATTTAAAAGAAATCAAAGTTACAAATAAATAAAACAGGAGGGGGGGGGGGGGGTTGAATAGTAGCATCTCAATATGCCCTTCCCTCTTGTATAGGTAAAACCCCAGTCCAAAGACAAGTGCTATCAGAGAGAGACAATTAACCCAAAGATAGATTATTTTATTCTGATAGGGGTATACAATACTCAGTATGGGGTATAGGAACAGATTCCTATTATTCTCAAAGTTATCCCTTGACTACGCAGATTAAGGGAGGGGGAATAAGAAAATGTCAGCAACCCCATTTAGAGAGAAAATACAAGGAATTAAGTATATTGATATTTACCAAGTAAAGAATCAGTTTAAAGGTTATCTAATTGTTCATTTGCTCAATACACGCTCACTGTGGGCCTACTCTTTCTCACTTACCGCTCGTTGAATCCGGCATTCCATGAAAGTAACAAAAAACATCTAACAAGTACTCAAAAATTATTCTGAGTCTGATTCTTCCTTTTTCAGCACCAGACCAGCGGGTTTTGCGTTCCGCTATTGTTCCCGTAGTCGCTGAAATCGAAGCATTAGTGTCTTTTGCTGTTTACTAAGAAAAAGAGGTCTATGGGATGGCACTGTTCTCGGGATGTTACTGATGTAGATATATATGAATAGATGGATCCCGTGGGTCTCGTCACTGATGATTAAGAGACTTCTACAGCGTGATGAACACAGAGTGATGGCAAAGGCTGATCAGTGAGTTTTTACTTTCGGGGGGTAATCCAGTGGAAATAACGTTTACTGTCAGTGTAAATAAATGATATATATTCTTCCACAGCAGAGCAGTAATAATTAAAGTATCGCTTCTGGCAATTGTTCTTCTCCAGTTATCTTTAAAGAATTTTTTGATTTATGATTTAAAGTTCTTGGTTGGATTACTCTCATGCAATTGAGAGCTTGACCGCATAGGGGTCACAACACGAAGATTATATTTTTATTGTTCATAAATCACTGGATGGTATAAGAACCAAAGTCTGGAGGACTTTATGTAATTGCTAGGCCCTAAGGTTTTTGTTCAGCCTATATGAAAAGTAGAAAACATGTAATCAAAAACCCAATACGAATCATATTCTGACGCGCGTTAATTTACAGGTAAGACTATTTTAACCACTCGCGTATTCAATTATAAATATACTTAAAAAACTTCCCGCGAGTGTCTAGTCGTTAGAAAAACACACATATATACAGAACTAAACTGTATTAATCGATTATCCATCGCCTAGCGGCTTATAAATTATTTTAAGCATCTCTCACTGGGGAACAAACGGGTAATTAAATTTACGTTATATCTAGAGAATTTTCCTAGAGGTTTATTTAATACGTTTTCACTACACACAGAATCCCAGTGAAATAAAAATGAAACATCAGACGATTAAAATCACTTAGATGCTACTAACTATATTATTTACCGCGAAACACAAGACTCTTAGAATTTCTCCACGAATTTCTTGAAGGAAATCTGATAAATTTAAACTCCGAAACTGCGCGCTAGACCATTCCAGAACTCTTGGATTTATCAACTGACACAGAATTCAATGCTCCGGACTATATAACTAAAATGGCTATCTTTCATCTCCTGTTCGGAGTTTTAACACCTCTCGTTCAATTTGGGAAGTTTGCTAGTCGATTTGCTAATCCACGTCCATTATTACGTCTTTTCCCCGCCTGATTGTCGCTTTGCTGGCGTTGGGCTCCTTTAATGTCCTTGTTCGAGAGTCCTTTCGTCCCTGTGCGCGCGATCAAAGAAGTTGCGTTCGGTGAGTAATCCACGCCCATTTCTACGCAATAAACAGACCGTTAACTCTCTAAAACTACAAAACCTCTTATGCGCCGCCCTTCCCGTGTTTCGGTTGACGTGCTGACGTAATCCTGACAGCAGGTAGCCCCTTTTTACAAGAAAAGACGGATTATGCATCTATATATCTGCGTTCTTAGTGCATGAAAACAAAGACAGGAGACGTGGCTAGACTAAGAATCAGACCTTGGCAATAAAGACGCTTGCCTTCCACGTGTTTGACTTTGCATACTTAATTAGCCAGCGAGGGAATCCCAAGTATAAATCTTTGCTTGAGTTCAAATAGTAAGGGCTCGCGATGATATTAAAGAAAAAACGATAAGGGTTGCCCATTCATCCGTCACAAATGGGGATAAATTAATAAGTTTCTGTAGCATTAACAACTTGGTCATTGGAGGAACACTTTTCCCACACAAGGAAATTCACAAATTAACATGGGAATCACCAAATGGTCGGGACAGAAACCATATAGACCACATCATGATTAATGGTAGATGGAGACATGCATTGCAAGATGTGAGGGTAAGAAGAGGTGCAGATGTGGGAAGTGATCACCATTTAGTAGTAGCAAAACTGAAAGTGAAACTAAGAACGGCTGGACCAACTGTAACTACACAGAAATGGTTTGACATCAGCAAATTGAAGGACTTCCTTACCAGAATAGCTTTTGCGGCAGATATAACGAAACCATATCAATTTTCCAAAAGTCAGGAAAAGACATTGACTGATGATATAGACCAGAAATTCAACACCATTTCAACAATATATAAGGAAAGCAGCAAATCATGCTTGGGATTCTAGGAAAGGTAGAAGCAAGACTGGATAACACCAGAAATTCTAACCACCATACCGATGAGAAAGGAAATGAAAAGGAAGAAAACAGAAGCGAAGTCCCCCAGGTTAAAGCAACTATATAGCGAACAGTACAGTCAGCTGGACAGGGAAGTTAAACGCCAAACCCGAGCCAACAAAAGGAATTTCCTAGACGATCTTGCAAGACAGGCAGAAGAGGCAGCACTGAGAAATGAACAAAGCACAGTATACAAAATAACTAAATTCATCAGCGAAAAACGAGGTGCAAACAATATTACATTAGTAAAAGACAAGCAAGGTAATCTCATCACGACAGCAGAGGGACAGGAAACAAGATGGGCAGAGCACTTCAGAGAAACTCTGAACAAGAAACCACCAGAGACACAATTGAATGTTCCTGAGGCTGAAAACGATCTAGATGTTAATACAGACATTCCACGAAAAGAAGAAATCATCACAGCAATCAAAGGGTTAAAGAATGGAAAAGCTCCTGGTCATGATAACTTAAATGCAGAGCTATTTAAGACAGACCCTGAGCTAGCAGCAGAACTATTAGAACCACTATTTGCACAAGTCTGGAAAACAGGGACAACACCATCAGAGTGGAACAAAGGAATAATTGTCAAATTGCCCAAGAAGGGAGATCCAGAAGATGTGTAGATCATGTATTTACCCTCAGGAACATTATAGAGAATGGCAAAGACAGCTGTACATTAATTTCGTTGATTTTGAAAAGGCCTTTGACAGTATACATAGGGACAGTTTATGGGAAATACTGAGGGCTTATGGAATTCCAAGCTGCATAGTGTCAATCATAAAAAGGCTCTATGCCAACTTTACGTGTAGCGTTGGGCAGAGCAACCTAACCTTTGAGGTGAAGACAGGAGTACGACAGGGATGCCCCTTATCAACCACTATATTTTTAACAGTCATAGACTGGGTGATGCGCCAGACAACAGAGGGCAGTCCAAGAGAAATGAGATGGACTACATTTTCTACATTGGAAGATCTGGAATATGCAGATGACATTGACTACTAGCACATTCACATCAACACATCCAGGAAAAAACGGATAGACTTAATAAGTATAGCCAGCAGGTGGGCTTGAACATTAATCTTAAGAAGTCAGAGGTCATGACGCTCAATGTGAGCAACCCTGAGCCCATATCAAGAAGGAATTAAAAAAAAAATTTGGTGTTGCCCTACAAGACGCCACCAGGCGTAATGGCCACTGACTGCTTTGACTGTCGGCGGCTAAGGATCAAAGAAGTAGAAGAAGAAGAAGAAGAGTGAAAATTTCAAGAAGGGATTAGGTCTGCTGGCCACCTTGATTCTTCTGATACGTGTTGAAAATAATTTAATAAAGTAAGCCCCCATAAAATAATACAAAACAAACAATCAGACACAAACCTCAACCAATAACAACAATCAATGAACACGGAAGGTGTAGTGAAAATGACAAAGAAACATTATTTAATAATTAATGGAAGTGTACTGAATGAATGAAGTTAAAAATTTTGAGTGAAAAAACAAGTGATGTGTGCAAGTATCTTTCACAAACGCTAGTATCAGTTTTTAATTTAACAGAGTTTTTGTGTCACTACTGTTTCATCATAATTAATGTGTAAAAGAGTGATTGGTTCCCGTGCAGATATCAACTTAGCTGAAATGTCCAGCGTCGAATCTGCATAAGGTATAGGGTGGTATCTTGGTGATGTTAGAACAGGTCACTTGAACTATGCTCCACTTGCAAAAGCCAATTGAGGTTGCCTGCCGGTTCAGGAAAACAAGATCAGGTTCAGAATTTCCCAGCTCTTCCCTTTAACCACAGGATTAATGGAGATCTTGTCTTTCCTGATTCGAACTTGATAGGGAATATAAAAAAAAAACAACGAGACGCCGTAAGTACTCCAATCTTTAAGAGAGTTTGTAAGCCCTATCCATTTCTACCATAATTCAGCTATTAAAATATCAATTATGACAATACCCTAATAGGCTTCTGGTTTCATTGGCAACCAATTTGCAGTAGTGCTCTGAAAATGTATGTTCATCTCCTAAATTGTTCTTTTTCTTTCACAATCTCTGTTTAGCTGCCACTACCTTCACGGCTATTATCTTGACACTAACGCTTCTGCTCCATTGTGAGCACAACAAAATAAAAAGTGTATCAACAAATGTACATCCTAAACAGAGGTGAATTTAATAATCTAATAATCCTGGTTAACGTGACTGTTATGCCTTCCGTAAAATAGCGATAGGCAATAGCAATAAGGTAAAGGATCCCGTTACACGCCCATTGAGGCATATTGGGAATATGGTGTTAGGCCCATATTTTCTTGACCATCGGCAGACTAGGGGTAATGTGGTCAGCATCACGAGCCAGTGCACTAACCACTATGCTACCGCGGCTCCCAATAGCAATAAGTTCCCCCTTTATTAATTTAAACTACGTCAGGTAACATTAGTCATTTTCCTGATATATGTCGTGAAACATTCTAAATCCACATATCTAAATTAAAAAGTAAAGGTAAAGCCTAACGAATTAATTCAATAAAAGGAAAGAAGAATGGTAAAAGACCAGTGCTGTCACAATGGCTTACAAAAATCCCCCTTTTTCTACTTCGTCTGCATAATTGTAACGCTTTCACGTTTGATAGTAAAGCCTACAGCAGCATACACGCGTTTCAAAAAAATAAAACGTGTACTGTATTTCTTAGAAAACCTTGAGATACGCACACTGCTTAATGACCTAGATAAAATACTAGCATTAATTTCATTTTATACACTGCGTAAAGAAAAGACAGACGAGCTTAGAAGAGAGAGAGAGAGAGAGAGAGAGAGAGAGAGAGAGAGAGAGAGAGAGAGAGAGAGAGAGAGAGAGAAGGAGGAACGCATGCAATACTACCACAGTCTCGCGATTAATATTAATGCCACCCCACGCGTAAGGCATGAAGCACTAACTTTTTTTCAAATAAACAGGGACAAAAAACACTACCAATACACGGTTAGGTTTTAAAAAACATGTTTAATGCTTATTAGGAAACATGACATTATACTGTTTTACGTCTGAAATCCTGACAGTACAGAAGACACCCCATCGTATCGAAGTGAACGGGTGGTAGAAGAAAATACATATTTTGAACGCAGCCACTTAGCTCCATTAAATTTATATATTTGGGTTCCTTAGGACTTGCTGACAAAGAATATGTTAAGTGTTACGCAAATAGTCTAGGAATTAACAAATTATAGCCAAAATAAAATAGGGGTGCTGTCTGACACCACCAAATCATAATTGCTCAGTGGCATGTTTTGAAACCACTATTTTACGGGAAATAGACCAACAAGTTAAATCCGATTTCATTGGCTAGAAGAATATGTAAGCCTAAACATGATTAGTCGATTGCAGATACTATTTTTGGTTGTTACGGGAAACGGTAGGAAGGGTACTTTTTTCAAATACTTTTGTAAACATGGTCTTATTGGTTAGACTATTTGATATAGTCAATTAGGAGCGTCTGTTCAGTGCCACATTTTTAAAATAAACTTACTGAGAAGCAAGTGCGTTGAGATCCAGCTAATATTTTTCTTATGAAAGCCTGGGACAGAGGCAGATCGGAATTGTGCCATAACTCATTGCCAGTCAACGTATTTTGTGTATTATTTCCATGAATTGTGGGACAGTGGTACTAACATATTAAAAGCAGCACCTGGTCTGAGTTTTGCTGAATCCAGAGGCTGGTAGCAGACTCCTTAGTCAATATATCGAACTGTGTGGTGTCTCAAGAACACGGTGAAGCAAGCGAGCAGTGGAGACTGTTTCCTGCCGCCCACACAGAAGTTAAGATTCTGTGGCCAGAGCAGCTCAATCTTGTGTATACCCCCTCTAACAGTGACTTTACCTTAAATCTAGAGGGACATTTATTAGTTTCAAATAAAAAGAAACTGTGAACTTTCCCAATATTATGTCCACGAGAAACAAACACTTGAAGTCATGATGACACACAACCACCTAGCTTGAAAAGCCAGTATTACCTCAGAGTACTACAGCACAACTTACACACATATTGCAATAATAATATATGTCAATACAAAGATTCTATCTATAAATTGTGTACATATAACTTGTGATTACATTTGATTGTGATTCCTGGTTCACTTTGTAGTTGAATCAGGATACCTAATATTTGAAGGAATTAATACATATATATTTTTAAACTTTAACACTTGACTCATTTAAGATAGTCTTATAGAGTGTTCTATGTATGTGAGTGTCACAGTGTTGTAAAGTATTGTGGATTAAATTAAATTGTGTATCTGTCTGTTGGTTGTTGTGAACATACACTTCATCATTATCATAACCCTAGACATTCAACGTAGTCATCACAATATTCCAGAATAAGCCTGACTGAGGTATAAATGTGGTAGCAAGTAAGGTTATCTGTAATACACCACACTTATTAGATACAGATACCTTCACAGCTGATCTCAGTCAGTACACTAAGTCCCCTATAAATATTTATAACATCCCACTTTACCACAATATACAGTAAAGTAATGCGATGTCGATATAGTACATCGACTTATATACCATACATTATTGGGGTATAACACCTATACAACATGTAAGCATCAATTATACCACAAAGGTTACAAATCACGTCATATATGAATTATACGTAATATAAAAAAGGAAAATAAAACCGAAACTTACCCAATCAGCAAGGAATTCTATCTAATGGCTGGTCCAGAGATTTAATAAATGCTCTCTGTATCTTTTGCCTACTCGATGAATCTACCCCAGACTTGGAAAAGCAGTAGTGGGGAATGAGAGTTTTGTCTCCCCACATAAACAGCTTTTTCTAAAAAGAATTTCGCTTGCAATTACATTACCATCTGTTAGATTTTTGCGTTTCGTGAGACTAAATAAGACCTCACATTATTCTAGTAAAGTGTGTAAGATTTACGATTTCCTCCAAGTTAATAAGATACTACTTTTAATTAGTACACGACCACTGTAGTTCTCAGAAAGAATCTATCACGGGGGTGGGGGGGGGGGGGGGGGGGGGGTGGGGGGGGGGGGGGGGGGGGGGGGGGGGGGGGGGGGGGGGGGGGGCGGGGGGGGAGGACCAGTTCGTGCATTCACCTACCAAAAAGTCATTGCATTCACTGAGCGTAAACTGACCCTTTCTACAACGCCACAAATCTCCTGGGGCTTAACACAGGTGTCATGCGACTAAACTGCGTGCGGGCAGAACGAAAAATGCCATGAGTTTGTTACAATCTCTAGGGGACAGAAGGGGTCAAAAAGATATACATTTTTAAGCTATGAAAATTTTGGACTAGCTTACTCCCGCCTGTGTTTAAAATTACGGTAACTCTTAGGATTACAGGTATTTTTTTCGCGTTCCAAGTGAAAACCCAATGGCTTTGATACTGCGTAAGAGACAAAAAAAAAGCAGGATCTTTTCTTTGAAATAAATTTAACATTCTGTAAAACATTTAGTTTGAATTTTCTGTCGATGTAATTGCATTACTCTGATCATATTGAGGGCAGATAATAGTTACGCACAGTCTGCACTTATTTGAATTACCATGAAACTTAAAAACAGGCATAAAGTTATCACTATTGATCTTAACACAGCTCAGTGTTTTTGAAGTAGATTTCCTCACTCCTGGGTTACCTATTGCTGGTGTAAACCTTCACGTAACGAATATTATTTCCTCGCAGCAATGCCGTCAACTTTTCTTCACAGCTCGTGTCTTTTTTTCCTAGGTCTACCTCCCCCCTCCCCCACCCCCCGGGGAAGTTGAAGGCACTTGAAATGTTTTTCCTATTTGCAATTCTCCTGTGTACGTAAGCATATGCCGTTCCAAACTGTTCACAAAGCTGTTGATTTTCTCTCTATTCTTACCTCCCCATGTGTCCTCACTATCGTTTCTTCCCTTCAGAGTTGTGTGTGTGTGTGTGGTCCAGGTAAGAGTATGTGTTTTTATGAATTATTAATACATGTATATGTTGATCTTCACTTTTTTGTTGTAGAAATTTTATCCTTGATCTTGTTAATGTCCGTGAGTGTAGCAACACATGCTAGTCATATTTGTTTGTTCCCATAAAATGTGAAGGTTCAATTTTGTTGGCTTTGCTGCTGCTGCATAATAGTAATAATAATAATATTTACTATGACAGCTAGATTACAGAACCAAATGACAACAGCTAGAAAACCAAAAGTGGTCCGGTTAGAAATAGGATGTAAAAGGTTCCAGGCGACTGAAATAATTACTTAGACACTTCTCTAACTACTTTGCCAAACGGACGCTCGCTGTCTCTTTACCGTGTGTAAATACTCATTACTATTAACTGTTCTTATTTCTAGAGTGCGTCGCAATAACTCTTTCTTTCCTGCTGTCTCATTAGCTTGTCTAAAAACTTAGTACTGTCAGCATGACTCTTTCCCAATGTTTTTGTTTGAGCTATATTTATCATCTGTCTGGCAAGTCGAATTTCCCTAATGTCACTTATCATGTCCTAATATTTGGAACAGGAATGATGTGAACAATTGATGAACGAGTGACTAAGCTGCTATGCAAAAAAGATTGGAGTATTTTTTAGAGACCATAAGTTTAACTATATATAAATATGTAAATATAAATAAAGAAATTGTGCAATGCGAGCTTATGGTTACGTAAAATGGGTTCATTGTTAAGTTTTTTTTGGCAACAATATTATTTACAATTTAAATTGTTATTCTCTTGTCTGCCACAATGTTGGGACCGCTTCAACATTGTGAAGTTTTGTTATGTTCAACAAACGCCTACATCTCTGGCGGGTTTTTATATCTACATGAATACAACGTGATTTTACTAGCAAAGGCTTGACATTTGTAATCGGTGCATGACAATAATACGCTTCGATCGCATATGATAAAACATATGTAAGAAGGAAAAGACAAAAACAAAACACAATACGTAATACAGCAGAAGGAAAAACCACAAACAAAACTGTCGCCCTGCCTTGAGACAGAAAACATAATCTTACCAACATAAATACGTCTGGTCTACAATGAGACCTTGACATTGGTACATGCGATATGATTTTATTTACTTGTGTATATGAAGCAGTTTTGTTATTCAATATTTTATATTTTTGTTGTTCTTGTAGAGTTCTGCTGCAGACTAGTAGGATGTATCAATGTGCATGGCTGTATTCGTCAAGCCAGCGTAATCTACCGCACACATTTATAAGGTTTAGAATAGTACTAGCAGATTTACCCGGCGTTGCCCAAAGAAACAATATAACTGAACTTGTAATATATCACCTATAGTCCGTTCGGAAATTCGTGCCCACAGAAAGCGTCAATTTTCTCCAAAACTGTTTGTTGTATGGACATGAATTTTTGCATGCAGTCTTAGAATTTCCATGCAGTTAAGATTTTGCGATCATTACATCCACAGCTGTCGCGAAATTTGCAAAACGGCGATTTTCTTTGATCTTCTTGGAACATTTGCCCAAATCTGCCCGTAACATTAATTCTTACAGTAAATCACAACATTTGTGCGACAAGACGGTTCAAAGGCGTGTCCTAAATGTGTGATTGGTTGTTCACTTGATTTTGATACGAGAAATGATGTTCTGATAATGAACCATGATAGCAGTAAATCATCAGGAAGCTATGACAAATCGTAACTGTTTATGTGTTATTACAGATTGGCATATGAACTTAGTTTATCACAAACGAAGGAATGCAATCGACGTGCCTCATTCCGAATCGGACGACTCCAGTAAGTTCACAACAGTTATTGGTTGGATAAACTGCAAGCCATCTCGCTGCCAGTAATCTTCTTCTTCCTGTAGCACGTGTTCTTCACATTTAGCCCAGTACTCTGTGTCTATTCGTGAAAGGGCCTCACGAGTCATGTCTTTAACATCGCACATTCTAAAAGTGGTGTTCTGGGCGGCCACTTGCCCTTTAACTCTAGCCCAAACCAGCTCTATTGGGTTAAAGTGAGAATGGTAAGGTGGGAGTCGAAGAGAAACATGACCCTGCTCTTGGATGATTTTATCAATCAGATACACTTTTGTCTTATTCCTCTGTCTCACAAGCTGCAACAACTCTGGTTTTAAATAGGTGTTGTCAGCGAAGATATTTTCATTCACAAGCCACCTCCTGATTTCGTCTTTCGTGCTTGCCAAAGTGGGAGCTTTATCCTCCTGCGCTAGAACATTATGATAGGACGCATTATCCATCACAAGGCAAGACGGCCTATATAGAGGAGTGTATTCAATCTCGAAAAATTTGCCCATTCATTTCACTGTGGTAGTCCCTACCATCTACAGACTTTGATTGAAAAATAAGCTCTGCATCACGGACAAGCCCATTCTCTCTGCTGCCAGCATGTGCTAATATAATGCGTTGACCTTTGCTGCTGGGAATTTTACTTCTATGGTCTACGTCAACAGATTGCCATTCTTTCTCGTTCGTATGATGAGCATTAACCCAAGATTCGTCCAAATACACTATATCATAGCCGTCTTGCCTTCTCTCACGAATCTGCCTAAGGTATTTGCTTCGAGCTGCAACCAGATGTGGTTTTTCACATAAAAAATTCCTTCCGCCAGACGTTTTTCTAAAAGTGAAGCTGACACTTCTGACAAGTTGCCAAAGAGTTGTTTTTGAGACTTTAATATCGCATTCTGCTTGCAGCCGACTTTTCAGCATGCGGAGAGTAACAAGTTGATTGGCATTAAACATCTTCAAAATCAAACGTCTAATGACATCCTTGTCAAAATCATCAATTGTTTTCTTCCTTCCTTGCTTAACCGCAGCCTCTGTACAATCACAGTCCTGTTGTATCCAACGTCGAAAAGATCTTCTATCCACATCCAGGGCTATTGAATAGCACATTTCATCGCTTGTGCTGTGCTGTAACAAAAATTAAGTGCGCAATTTTTGAACGGATCTTGTAACTTTACTGTAGAACTAATAAAAATTAACCCAGACAACGGTAAGAATTTTTTTATATAACTAAAAGAAGAAAATTCGAACATGACATGAGTTTTGTAAGGGCAAAAAATATATTAATAACTGCATTGATATCAGTAGGGCACGTAGCAAATGTCAATAACATCCGTCAAGGGGTTGCAAAGTTACAACGTTCAATGTGTGGGCACGAATTTAAGAACGGACTATAGTTGGTACATTGAAGCCACCGTTATTATCTGAGCAACCAGGACCAACCCTTCACGGTTAATTATCGGATTAACCCAATGACAACTATACATCTCACCTCCAGCATATCTACTTCAGTCATATTCTACATTCTACTTCTCACGACCACATCTAATTCAATCATGTCCTCCACCACCCCTCTCACCTCTAGCACATCTACTCCAGTCATGTCCTCCACTGTATCTCTCACCTCTAGCACATCCATTCCAGTAATTTCCCCCATTGTTCCTCTTACCTAAAGCTGTCACGAGGAGCGAATGGGTTTGTATTTCGACTTTCTATACCCATTGTTCATACCAGACATCGTTTTTAATTGACCAATTTTACAGGAAATGTTTACATAACAATGAGACAGCGCTCTGAGTAATCCCTGTAGAAAGCCACAAATGTCGCTCAACAAGGAGACATTACATCAATAGACCATCGCCGGACGTCGCGGGTGTGTTTACCCACGGCCAGTAATCTACAAATATTATTTCGGCTTGTAACATAATATAAAGGTGGTCAGTCGGACTTCACGGATAATATTGAAGTAACGGAGACACAAAGTCGGGGCGAAAATCAATATGAACGAATAAATAACAACATGAAAGGAGTAAAGAATACAAAGACGATAACAACACTGCACAGGCCCCAAAAGACGAACGCAGACAGATTGTCTCGGATAAGCAAAATATGAGAGCGACCATAGCAAAACATTACATAAATTTTACACGGTAATGGGGACTGAATGTCTGACTAAAGGAAAATAAAAGAAATTTCACATGACACAAGAAGCGACCCGAAAAATCGCCATAGGCGATTCAGACGATATATAACCCAACTAAATTTATCGCTCGGCATTGCAAGAGACAGCATTCCGCCAACATACTTGGGTTCTAGATTTCACAAGAAAGAATCAAGACGTGTGTCAGTGAAATTCTTGATATGGACACCAAGGTTAGTGTAATATAGTTTGTACCTTATCATTATTATATCTTAACTTCAGTCAGATAATATATACATATTTTCCATAAATATAACACTGTAAATACCATTCACGTTTATTATAATATTATATTTCATACTCATAAGTACAGGTTGCAATAAACACCATGCAGAGAATTATTATACTTATAACATTACACAGTTTCCAGTAACTATAGCGAAGTAAATACCAGACACTTTTATTTTGCCTCTTACATTACATGTTAACCGTGCAGTAAACACCGCGCAGCCATTCCTTATAGTGATAAGATTTCACATACAAGAACACACGACAGGCGTAACATAGTTTACGGGGTACTTACAAAGGGTTTGTTAATTTTATCCATCGCAGTGGTAGAGACAGGGACCATTTGAGATAACCCAGCCTTCGTCTACTACTTTGTTGGCGTTAATCACGGGACAAGTGCTTTAGAGTAGGGCCGACCAGATATACTGCGACGACACGCACCTCACAGTTAATTAACGGCACCAAACCTACCCATACTCCACGGGGGTCAGAAAGGAATTTGCCAGGCGGTGAAGGAGCTTTCTATCATCGACCACCCACACAGAAAAGTAAGCAGACAATACCCATAAGGATTGCTGCATTACTAAGAGCTGTTCACGTGAATTTAATGATCAGAAGTTGAAGGAGCAAAACGGACGATCTTTACAACAAGTGCCTTTGAGAAATCTTGACCAGAAGTGGCAAGAGCAGACGGACGATTTTGTAAACCCAGTGCCTACAAAATTTATCGACATCCTAAATTACCTGCAGTAATGGACAGATTTGCCCAGTAAAACTAATGCGCAAACAAATTCAACTATATACCAGATTTCACCATCATCACCACCTGAGGAAAATATCTTCACCACACATGGACATCTGCATATCAGACGAAGTCTCCACCGCATAACATTGCTTCAACACAACCTAGGAACAAGCCACCTCAGACGCGCGTGGCAATGTCAACACTCGCTTTGTGAAGAACAAAAGAGCAGGCCATCGACACCTGACGAAATGAAGTGGACCGTCCAGTATTATTGAATGCAGACAAAGACTTGTCCAGTGTATACAAATACCCAGAGTTATATTGACAGTCAGTCAGAGACCCGAAATGAGATATCCTTTTGTTAGTATTTAGGAGTTGCTTACATTTCATCATTATCATCCCATAGCATAGATTTAAGATTCATTTGTGTATTTGCATTAACTAATATCTTTTTTCACAGGGATAGTTAAGGTCATTCCTAGTTGCATTTGTATTAGTGTAATTGAATGTTGTTATATTTCAGTAATTTAATAAATGTTGTAGTTGTGGTTGCATTACCAACCCACGTTATTACATATATAGAGAAGGAAAGAAAGTGTGCGAAAGAGACATACATTTCTTCCTTTCTTCCTCTTCTGTTCACTCAGTGTAATAGGGGAGGTGGGGGCTCGTTAGCATTATAATATAGAGAGGGGGATAGAGTGGTAGGAGTTATAGTGTCACGAGATCTAGAATCACTGGGACGGTCTGCGGGGAATTTATCACAGTCTTACATTCGCCTTCTTCACTCCTGCTGCCTATTTCCAACGGGTTGCCAGGCAAATCTGAGCCATTGACAAAGCCGGCACCATACGGATAACTCTCTTTGGTTACCCTTCGGGATAACCCTGTGACAAAAGCACATTTACTCTAGTCATGTTATCTATTGTACCTCTATACAACTATACATCTCACCTCCAGCATATCTACTCCAGTCATGCCCTCTAATGCATCTCTCATGACTACATATTATTCACTCATGTCCTTCACCATAGCTCCCACCTCCAGCTCATCTACTCTAGTCATGTCCTTAGTTTTACCACTCATCTCTATTATTTCTACTCCAATCATGTCTCCACCATACCTCTCACTCCTAGCACACCCGCTCCTATCATGTCCTCCACCATACCTCTCACTCCTAGCACACCCACTCTAATCATGTCCTTCATCCCTCTTACCTCCAGCACATCTCCAGCCATGTCCTACATTGTACCTCTCAGCACCTGCATATCTACTTCAATCATGTCCCAACATTATACCTCTCACCTCCAATAATGATGCTTCGACCTCCAGGGAGTGTACACAAGATATTCAGAAAAGCAAGATCAATGCTGCATTGGCTGAGAACGTTAACTCTAGGATCTGCCGACAACTTTTGTGAAAGATATGGTTATCTTATAATTCGTTAGCTCATTCAAGCCCCAAGCTGAGTTAATTCAGCGAATTTTCTCTTATTATTATTTAGTAGCTCTGATTGAGTGTATTTAAGAAATTGCTTGAGAAATACGGATACAACACTTTCGAAATGATTAAATCAACCTCAAATTTGGATAGATATAAATAACAAATTTAATAGTCACTTAGGTTTTAACAGTTATTGAAAATTGAATATTCTTTAACAAAAATTGAACATCATCATATGATGGGGAATTATATAAGGGGAAGTTTCACTTGGCAGCTTTTATGTGTACACTTAGCTGCTGGGGTTTTTACTCCCGCTGGTGTTTTGGTTCTTCGCAGATAGGTGATTGGATTGCTCATGTTCCTGGTCAAGATTAATAGTTGCAGCACGTTCCAATTAGAATCAGGGTGTAACGGCAAATCTAGTCCTGCGCCTCTTAGACCCGTCTAATGATGGTGTCTAGCGTCGACATCAGGCCACTTATACCCTCACTTGTTCCAGAAATAGTACCCTCAATTGGTTCCACCAACTAGTATGGCAAAAGAAGAGAAACAAATACCCTCTGAGTATTGAGTTTCCCGACACATACTTATGTGCCCCCATCTTCCTAGTCCACCATCCTATCTATCTTCAGAAGTGTTACCCTCTCTGAGAATTAATCCCAGTGGGCGAAAACAATCTTTACATTCAAAATGAATAGTTTTATATTTAACTTTAGTTGAAAATGTTAACAATATAGTTTGAATATGTTTACATTTTTAAATGCAGAGCTATTTAAGACAGACCCTGAGCTAGCAGCAGAACTATTAGAACCACTATTTGCACAAGTCTGGAAAACAGGGACAACACCAACAGAGTAGAACAAAGGAATAATTGTCAAATTGCCCAAGAAGGGAGATCTTGCAGACTGCAATAATTGGAGAGGAATCACTCTTCTCTCAGTTCCCAGCAAAATACTAGGCAGGATAATTATACAGAGAATTTCAAAAGCAGTAGACTACAAACTGAGGAAATAACAAGCAGGATTTAGAAAGAACAGAAGATGTGTAGATCATATATTCACTCTCAGTAACATTATAGAGCAGTGCTCAGAATGGCAAAGACAGCTGTACATTAATTTCGTTGATTTTGAAAAGGCTTTTGACAGCATACATAGGGACAGTTTATGGAAAATACTGAGGGCTTATGGCATTCCAAGCTGCATAGAGTCAATCATAAAAAGCCTCTATGCCAACTTTACATGTAGTGTTGGGCAGAGCAATCTAACCAGTGTGGTGCACACAGGAGTATGACAGGGATGCCCCTTATAAATAACTCTATTTTTAACAGACATAGACTGGGTGATGCGCCAGACAACAGAGCGCAGTCCTCTTTTCACACAACATGCCTAAGAAAGATTCACCGAATCTTTTGGCCAAATACCATCACCAACCAAGATCTGCTTACTCGGAGCAAGCAGGAGGACATGCACACTATCATAGCTGGCAGACGCTGGAGCTGGGTTGGCCATGTCCTCAGAAGAGACCCCGATGCCATCACAAGAACAGCTATGCTTTGGACCCCTGAAGGAAAACGAAAGAGAGGCCGACCAAAAACAACCTGGCGGAGGACTGTGGAGGCGGAGATGCAAAGAATGAACCAGAGTTGGGGCACTGTATGAAGGATGGCCACCGATCGAACAAAGTGGAATCAATTTGTTGTTGCCCTAAAAGACGCCACTAGGCGTGATGGCCACTGACTGCTTTGACGGTCGGTGGTTAAGGATCAAAGAAGATGTTTACATTTACACTGGTTGAAAAGGTTAATAATATAACATGTATGTACATTATTTCTGTCATCATTCCCTTCCTGCTCCATATGCAACGCGGGACTACCTCTGTTTTTGGCTCTTTATAAGTGTGACAAGACTCCTTTGAGCATTTACTTTTGTGCCCCTCTCTCACCCATTCATCTCCTCCGGCAGTATCACTTTTCTTAATTTTCTTCATCGTCCTATTATTTGGCGTACTTTTGCCTTACATTCTTTTTGCTGTGACCACTCCCTGACGTGTTAAAGTTTCGCCAGGTAAACTGTGGTATTATCGAGGTTAATTACACCGGTCAGCGGTATTACGTTTATCTCTTTGAGTCAGTCTGGCCACCTTTGAAAGAGACGTCAGTTGTTTGTACAACGTGGTATCGCACGAACACGCACAGAAAGCCAGATTGCTATCTAAGGAAGCCGCCTGAGGGATGGACGAAAACACCGGTGATAATTAGATAATCGTTTCATCTGAGCCCTCTTGGTATCAATATTGACGATAATCTGTCTGGGAAGGCAGTCTTGGCGAAAAGTATTACGGCAGAAAATGAGTTCACATATTTGTTTGTGAGTTAGCGGAAGTATTACTGCATTAGAAAGAGGACACGCTATCGGATTTTAATAGGTAATATTTTAAAATACGCGTGGGAGAATTAAAATAAACAACCCTACCCATATAGCTCAGAGCTTTCGATTGGATTGATTTGAGAAGCCGGAATACACAATGGTTCTCACTGGAAAATTTGTCGGAAGTACAAACTGGGATTTGAACTGAGAAATGAGAGATATAATCAAGCGAAATAGGAGTCAAAAATCAGCCTGCATCGCAACGTCAAACTAGCAACTCCCAGAAACCAGAGAGAGAAGGATCGGACAAAGAATTCCTATATTATAAGTGACAGATCGGAAGTATTTGGGAAACTTTAAACTTACAAATAAACCCGCATATTTAAATACAGAGACTGGAACCGTAAAAGGACCCGGACAAAAGTATTTGGGCAACTTTGAAACAAAACAAGCAAACCCGCATTTTAAATAGGAAGTCTGGATACCTAAGGAATCAGATTCACCCGTCATAAGAGGAATTACAATATTTCCAGACCAAGCGATTCGCAGAACACACGTCATTAGAGAATTACTAACATTTCCCAAACCAAGTGATTTGCAGAACATCCGTCATAAGAGGAATAAATAACATTTCCAGACCAAGTGATTCGAAGCATCTAATAAAGTGCTGTGTCCATTCTAATCTGCGAGGATATTGTGTTCTCAAAAGTTACTTTGGGGTAAGAGAAAACATTTATTTTACAAATGTGAATTTGACATGTTTTTCTTGCTAAGTGGTTATACATGAGGCTGGCATGCTCAATATATGAAAATAGTATGTTCATAAACTACTTCAGCAAACGCTGCTGATTTCTTCTTGCTATTCGTACAGACAACCGACAGCAGAGGTGACCCCAGACTCCGACTGGAGCAGTGATGAGTGATGATTACATCACATGTGCCTCAAGTGTATCATATCATTTTGTGAGATATATGTACCTTGTTAATGTTAATTCAAGCAAATCATTGTTCGCGCTGTCCAAGCACATATTTTCCCATTTTAATACCCAGAAGAATATTGGTGATTTCTAATCATCTTCCCTGAGTTACGCTGTGTATCTTCTTCTTCCGTCCTTAGCCACCAACCGTCAAAGCAGTCAGTGGCCATTACGCCTAGTGGCGTCTTAGGGCAACAGCAGATAGGTTTTCTTTGCCATTGTTTCCCATCACACCTATTGGCGTCTTTAGGGCAACGGCAAATCAATCCATTTGCTGTTGTTTCCGTAATCGAAGTAACTGGCAAACGGGTGATCAGCCCGTTAATACGCTGTGTATACTCAAGAATAATTATTCCGAGAGAATAACGTTGGTGGGTGGACAGCGAGACAATGAGCCTGTTAATTTGCAGCCCACAAATGTACTTAGCAGAGGCATTTGTTTTTATTTTGTCTAAAAGATCATGGTACAAAGCTGTCAGACCGTTCGAGGAACGAAGCTATCAGACTGTGAAGTGTCATCATCACAAAAGAATAGAAGAAACCAAGGCTGCAGAGCTCACCCATACCAGCTAAGTGCTTGTAAAAGGCACCATCAAACGGACATTAAAATTGAAGTTTAATTTTAAATTTAAATCCTCAACCCACGTCTCAGTGACGAGTAATTTTATTTAACTCTAAAATTCACCATCATTTCATCACTATTTTAACTTGTTAAAACTAATTGATTATTAAATGTGTTGCATGTTATTTTAAACAAAACAATCATAGTTAGTTCAGTTATTATAAGTGTGAAAGCATACGTATTCAACATCCTTCTGTAGCATTTCATTTCGAATGATGTAATCTTTTTTGCAACTGTTTTATTGAGTGTCCAAGTCTCGCAGCCGTATGTTGCTACTGGGAATATACATGCTCTGATCAGTTGTAACTTTGTTTCTTTGCTTGTGCCTTGCCATAGGTTTTTCATCTGTATTAGCTTATGTGAAGCAATTGCAAGTCTTCTTTTAATTTCTACTGCACAGTCGCCAGAGCTGTTAATGATTGATCCTAAGTATTCGAATTCATTGACACTTTCCAGTTCTTCGTTATCAATTTCAATTTCTGGTTTGGTCTTTACTTTGTCTGTTGTCAATACTTTGGTCTTCTTGGTGTTTAGGTATAGATTCTGGGCCTCGCTGTGTTTTTTGGTGGACAGAAGTAATTGTTCAAGTCCTTTTGGGTTGGTCGATAGGAGGACTGTGTCGTCAGCATATCTGATTTCCGGGATCTGGTACCCGCCGATGTTAAATGAGTCAAACTCTGTGTGTTCTTGGTCATCTCTTACGTTTCTCATGATATTCTCGGCATAAATGTTAAACAGGTAAGGGGAAAGGGTACAGCCTTGTCTTACTCCTTTCTGTACTTCAAACCATTCTGATGTTTCCCCCTCTATTCTTACGGCTGCCTGTTGTTCTTGGTACAGCAGTGCGATGAGTTGTATAAGGTGGTTTGGAAATCCCATATTTTTCATAATAGCCCATAACTGCTGATGTTGTACACAATCGAAAGCTTTGGTGTAATCAATGAAACAAGTATGTAGGTCAACGTTGAATTCTCTACACTTTTCTATGATGATCCTCATGTTGAATATATGATCTCTAGTGCCTCTACCTGGTCGAAAACCCGCCTGTACTTCATTTATTTCTGTTTCTAGCTTTTGTTGCATCCTTTTCATTTTATATATATATATACACACATACACTTCTTGACACATATTCACATCTATAGAGCTACTTCTTGTAAAAGGGAATTTCGCTGGATTTACACCAGCTGGGGGCTTGAACGGGCTAAAACCATTGCTTAATTCTTCACAAAAGGCGATGGACAGATATACGTTAACAATTGCTCGGCCCTATGCAGCATTGTTCTTGACTTATGAATTATCTTGTGAACACCCCCTTGAGATAGACGCGTCATTGCCCTTCTATCTATATCTCTGCCAAGAGTAATCTTGTGCGAAGGTAGACACCTTTGACGACCCACTTTAGATACTTTTGAGTTTTGGCCATTGTTGGACCACTACTGCAAATCAGGGGAGGCAACCCGTGACAATAAGAAACTCGCAATAAAGCAGTCACCAGCCCTGGCAGTGATGGTTCATGAATTCATCATTCTATATGCCGAGGTTGCCAGCCTCAAATGACTTGGACATCCACTACCAATATTCACATATTAATCTTCACATGTCAATATATACGTATTTGTTCACACGTTAATAATGAAAAAATATAGAATTCAAAATGTAGAACTTACGCCAATCTTCAGGCTCACAGACTGCTGGCTCAGAGAAATAAAGGCACTTGTAGAGGCCTCTTTGTTGCGTGCATATTTTGACGCACATATTACAAAAATCGATATGGCTATTTAATATGGGAAAAATATAGACATTCATTCATTTGTGTATGAAAATGCTGTCTATGGTAAAAGCGAGAGAATCCATGTTTGATTCACACTTTTGATTATAGGAGTAATCGTTCTGGATATTGATCCGGCGCAAGGATATTGCGCTTACGTTTGTACTTATTTTTTAGGGCCAGAAAATATATTAATTTGCTTATTGTGTTTATGGCCTGAATTCATATGTATTACATATTATTAGTACAAGTAGAATCAGTCCTATATTGTATATTTTGGATGGGTAGGAGGGACTAGATTCTTGTTATTCCGGTCTAGCGGAAGTATGAGTTGTCTTGACAAGTCGTGATGAGTTCCGATGTACCGTGATAATGGCGGGTACGCACTTTTCAAAGGGCTGGTAGATTCTTAAGGAAATATAATTCATGAAGTGGTTTTCTTCTAAAGGAGATGGTATCTCTACTATAGTTTATGTTAGAGACTCTCCTAAGGTACGGTACAATGTATAATTCGGACTCCATGTATTGCCAGACCCTATTTTGATGATCTCATGTCGATTCGACCTAGATGGAACATTGTGCTTCGTATCGCTAGGGTCGTGTTTTGTATCGACGAAGATGACAGACTTTCCTGCAGCGGTTATGGCTACGTGAATTAACCTGATCACCGTAGAGCTGTATGGAAACATTTATGAAATCAGTTATATACAAATTATAAATTAACTCTGGCTTATATTCTCCTTCCTATGAATGAGTGAACGACAACTCAGGGAGGCAGCCATGTTAGATTTCGGTCATCATATGTTTTGATCACTGCCAAGAGAACAGATTATTTATCCTATTATCGGACAGTGACAGGGAGATCTCAATCTTGCTAGAAACCCCCCCTTCGTGGTTTCATAATATATACTACAAACTATGGACGTCAAGTAACTTTAGTTATTTACCGATCTGCCTTCACTGACGCGTTTAGTCAGATAGGGGGATGCGGCCATAATGTATCATGACATTGAACTTTTGATGTACTGCCCATTATTTCTGAATGTGTCATGACTTCAGATCTGCTATGTATACCTACAAATTGATATGTCAACATACCATGATGTACTCGTATGTCCCAGTGTGTACGTCTGAATAAATTGAGTAAACAAAGATTCCAGCAGTCTGCATTGGTGCCTTGTAGACACATGTGTATGAGTGGTTATATTGGTCAGCACACGAACAGTACACCATTCGCGGTAATCACACTCTACACTTCTACTTCATACATACACCATCCTGCGTCGGTTGGAGTGACCAAGTTTAGGGCCTGCTTCCCCTGGAGCCTTTGCCTTCCCTAACTCAGGACTAGGGTGAGTTACCCATTTACAGCTGGGTAGACTGGAGCATGCCTGATCTCAACAACACACCACTCTTCCTTACAGAGCATACCGACTGACACTTTACAGAGTGGAAAGAAGAAAAGAAACTTTACAGTGGCGAGCCAGATTCCTGGGTCCAGCTTACGCAGTTTTGTGTTGAGAATCACAGTTTACAGCTGAAAGAACATTTGTTTGACCACATCAACACCAGTAGGACAGCTATACAGTCGATGTCAGCTTGACCTGTATTACCGATAGGATGCTGTATCTAGGTCAGCGCTTGTTGACAGTTTTTCGCTGTACAGACAGTATTACACAGGACAGTGGTATCAAGTGTAGAAAATATCTGGAGCAGTATTGTTGACATTTCTCAACGTACAGAAGAATCACAGTGTTGTTGAACATAAAGTGCATAGTTCATCGTTGGATCTTCATATGCTCAACAGAGAAAAATTGACAGTGTAATAGTTTAAAATTAAATCTATTACTGAATAAAGTGGCAAGTTATTAGTATTAAAATAAACTGTGCCTGCTTTACAACACTATACCTGCAACACATTCCATTCATGACATAAATTATATTGTATGCTATATGCTATTTATGCTTACATGTTATTTGTTATGTATTAAATTAGTTTATGTTCTGTGTGACTAGTACAAGGTATGCCGAGTGACATTGGTCTGGTACTAGTATTCTATAGGTACACATTTTCTTAATTGGAAATTTGTTAGCAACAATTTGCTGCTATTTCTGTTAGTTGTGATGAGGTGCTCTTTTCTTCGTTGTTTTTTGTTAATAATTTTGTGTTCCTTAGTTTTGTTTGATTTGTTTGTATAATTGTAGGTCTCATCTTTTCTATTTTTGATTTCTTTACACCCTTATGTTTATACACGGTGGCGTTATTTGTCTTGTTATCTTATTGCAGTTATCATCACGGATTCTGTGATCATTTTTTTTTTCATTTCTCCTATTTAATTTAATTTGATCTCTGCAAATGTTTTCAGATTGTCTTTTCTTGTTTGTCCTTTGTGATGTCTTTAGTTGACATATGACGTATAGTGGTATACACTGATAGTATAGTACAGATCAGTACTTTATGATTGTTATTGTTATAAAACAAAATGTACAAGACCTTTGTAAGGCTTGTCTCCCAAAGTGATTGGTAAAGGGAAATATTTTTTTCCACAGGTACTCAAGTGATCTTTGATTACATTGAGGTATACAAGACCTTTGTAAGGCTTGTCTCCCACAGTATTTGAGATACAGTTATTGTTGTCCACAGGTACTCAAGTTATCATTGGTTATTATAAACCATACAAGTTTGGACTAAGACTAAGTCTATGGTATAGACTTGTCTCCCATTAAAATGAAATAGGGTAATTTATTTACTTTTTCAGGTTTCTGATTTAAGAAGACAATATGTCTACATTAGATTATTTCATTGCACAAGGAAAATCTCTTGATAAGACTGGAAAAGACTTAGAACAATGGGCTGTTGCTCAATATGACAAAGCATTAGCTGCAGAAGAGAAAAAAACTGCTGCTGCTGTTGAAGAAAGAAAAGCTGCTGCTGAGGAAAAAAAAAAGCTGCGGCTGAGGAGAGAAAACTTCAAATAGAAGAAAAAAAAGCTGCTGCAGAAGAAAGGAAAGCTCTAGCTGAAGAAAAAAGATTAGAAAAAGAAGCTGATACTGCTGCTGAACTTAAGAAATTGCAGATGCAAGTGGAGGAAAGGAGATTTGAGGCAGAACAGAAGAAATTAGAAGCTGATGCAGAACAGAAAAAACTAGAAGTTGCTGCTGCTGCAGAACAGAAGAAATTAGAAGCTGCAGCTGAACAAAAAAAATTAGAAGTTGCTGCAGAACAGAAGAAATTAGAAGTTGCTGCAGAACAGAAGAAATTAGAAGCTGCTGCAGAACAGAAGAAATTAGAAGCTGCTGCAGAACAGAGAAGATTAGATAGAGAAGCTGAAGAGAGAAAAGCAATAAGAGAACATGAGTTTGAATTAGAGAAATTAAAATTGACATGTATGAGTAATGTTAATCAGGCATCTGGTGGTAATGGTAAACCCTTTGTGTACAAGGTCAAAGTACCAGCGTTTAACCCTACCAGTGATGACATAACATTTTGGCTTTCTAGATTTGAACGGGCTTGTCGATCTCATAATGTTGACAAATCACAGTATGTGAATCAGTTGTCTGAAAATCTAAAAGGGGAGTCCCTAAGTAAGTTATATTTTGTTGAAGAGGCCGACAAAGATAATTATGATGCTGTTAGGGCAGCTTTGATAAAGAGATATCAGCTGTCTGAAGAAGGTTATCGTCTTTTGTTTAAAACAATGAGACCTGAGGTAGGTGTAGAATTCTCAGATTTCATCTCAAAAGCACGAATTACACTTTCACGATGGATTGAATTATCCAAAACAGAAAAAACATTTGATGGTCTTACGGATTTATTGCTAAGAGACAAGGTCATGTCTTCTGTAAATAAATCATTCCTAGAGTTCTTACATGAGCGTAAACCTGGTACAATAAAGCAAATGGAAGAATATTGTGACCAGTATGCCACGGCACACCCTGACATGATTCTTAGTAACTCTAACATTAAAGAGAGTATGCCAGTTGCTTCGGCAACAGAATATAATCAGAATTACTCACACAAATTCCAAGGAGCTAAAAATAAATTTGATAAAAAAGGTTAATTGGAATAAGTATCAAAACCAAGATAACCGCTCAAATCAGAGTTCTTCTTTGAAGAACTGGAATCGGGCTGATAGTCCTCGACACGCGAGGGGTACCCATAATGTTAGAAATTCTCGGAAAGGGAGTAGCTATAGGAACTACCCAAGTGCTTCATGGAGACAAAAGAAACAATATTACAGGGATACTCAATATAATGAGCATGATGATTATGATCATGAATGTTATGATTCAAACCCAAATAGGGGCTATAACAAGGGAAATAATAATTATAGAGACAATTATAACCGAGGTAGATCACAACACAAAAGACATGGTAAATCTTATTACCAGGCTAACTCTGCACAACAGGAGTTCCACGACACCGATAATCAGAATAATGATAAAAAAGACTCCAACAGTGTAGCAAATTCCGCTTTCGATTTTGCTAGAGCATCTGAGTGTTCGCAATGCAAAACATTATTCGATCCAACCACAGTGTCTACTTTAAGCTGCGGTCACCCGCTTCCCGCTCTCCATGCGTCAATTGCGCATAATGGAAGGGGTGCTCTTGTCTTTAATAGGGGCCTAATAGATGGTACTCCGGTATCAATTCTTTTCGATTCGGGGTGCACTACCATTGGAGTGAGGCAATCACTCGTAAATCCTTCTCGAGCTACAGGCAATATAGTCAAATGTGTAACATTTGGTGGCACATTGGAGAAGTACTCCACTGCCATTATCAATATTGCTACGCCTTTCTTTACAGGAGAGGTGCAAGCATGTCTCTTGCCGAATCCGATCGCTGATCTTATCATCGGTCGCATTCACGGGGTGAAAGAATGCACTCCACAGCAAATTTCTAATTGGGAAAATGTTAATATGCAATCTGCTAATGCAGTAATCACTAGGGCTCAAGCTCTTAATATGCCACAATCTTCACATTCTGAAGATAATGATGCGCAGATCCAAGATGATCCCTTGGAGATTTCCCACGATTCCTTTATCAAACAGCAGGAAGATGATCCTACTCTAAAGAAATTCTTTACTCTGGCAACAAAAGGTGATCCGAATAAGGATACTAATCGTAAATCTTGGATTACGATGAAGAATGGCGTACTTGTACGTATGGTACAAGACTCCGCTAAGTCCATTCATTCTCAAATCCTTGTGCCTAAAAATATGAGAGTTAAAATCTTACAGCACGCTCATGATTCGCAGTGTGCTGGACATATGGGTTTTTCCCGTACTAAAGCTAGAGTTCTTCAATCTTTCTTTTGGCCTGCTGTGAATAAGGACATACGAATCTATTGTCGATCTTGTAAAGTATGTCAAGAGATTAAATCCAGAGGTCCACGCCATGATGCACCTATTCAGGCTGCAGACATTCCCATTCGCCCATTTCAAAAAATGGCGATAGACATCATTGGTCCATTTAAGATAAAGTCTGCTAGAGGACACCAATTTATTTTGACGTGTGTTGATATGTGCACACGTTGGCCGGAGGCTGTTCCTCTAAAGAGCATAACTACTGCTGATGTCGCAGATGCTCTTTGGTTAATATTTTCTCGTCTGGGGTTTCCAGCAGAAATATTATCCGACCATGGTACCCAACTCATATCGGATACCATGTCTCAAGTAATGTCGACTCTGAAGATAGAGAGATCGCTGAGTAGTATTTATCATCCTATGTCCAATGGGATGGTGGAACGTTTGAATAGAACTCTGAAAAACCTACTAGGTAAGATAACAGAAGATCATCCTCAGGATTGGGATAGGGTTTTACCCGCGGCTCTCTTTGCATATAGAGAGGTCGCCAACGAACATACAGGATTTTCTCCCTTTGAACTTGTCTTTGGCGCGAAACCGCGAGGTCCTATGTCCTTACTTCATGATCTTATAACTGCTGATAATATTGTCGATGACACAAAATCCTCTTATGAATATGTCATCGCACTTAGACACAAACCAACGGGCTTATCACCCGTTTGCCAGTCACTTCGATTACGGAAACAACAGCAAATGGATTGATTTGCCGTTGCCCTAAAGACGCCAATAGGCGTGATGGGAAACAATGGCAAAGAAAACCTATCTGCTGTTGCCCTAAGACGCCACTAGGCGTAATGGCCACTGACTGCTTTGACGGTCGGTGGCTAAGGATGGAAGAAGAAGAAGAAGACTTAGACACAAGATTATTGAAGCATGCAAATTGGCAACTGCTTCTTCTGAATTTGCGAAACAGAAGGCAAGGGAATTTGCCAATAAAAAGAGATGTTTGCGTCACCTTTGTCCAGGTGACAAAGCATTTGTCTTGCTACCTTGTAGGGAAAATAGACTTCTCATTTCTTGGAAAGGTCCGTACGATATAATATCAAAAGTTTCCGATGTTGACTATATCGTCGATATTGACCTGTAAGCGTAAAACCTTCCACATCAACATGCTCACGGAATTCCATGAACGTCCTGATTATTTACAACCTGTTTTCCAGGCAACGGACGATTTTCCAGTCCAACATGGACAGTACTCATCTCTGTCAGTAATACAGGATGAGGAAACGAGTTTCTCGGATGTAAATTTACCTTTTCCAATGATTCCTCTTCACTCTAATGAATCATGGAAAGATGTTGCAATTTCTCCAGAATTATCTCCAGGAGAGCAGAAACAAGTTTCTACTATGTTAGAACAATTTCAGGATGTCCTTACTGACATTCCTGGTCAAACGGATGTCATTCAACATGACATTATTCTTACTGACCATAGTCCTATAAGAGTCAGACCGTATCCTATCCCGATACATTTTCAAGCACAGGTAGAGAAAGAGTTAGATGAGATGATAGAGTTAAAAATTATTGAACCACCCACATCAGCATATTCTTCGCCGATGGTTATAGTACGGAAAAAAGACAATAACATACGTCTTTGCGTGGATTATCGCAAATTGAATCAAGTGACTAAATTTGATGCGGAACCTATGCCTTTACTAGAAGAGCTACTTACGAGACTATCGAATTCTCACTTCTTTACTAAACTCGATTTGTCTAAGGGATATTGGCAAGTTCCACTATCCGAACACGCCAAACCGTTTACTGCTTTTTCGACGCCTAGGGGTCTATTCCAATGGAATTTCATGCCTTTCGGTCTTATGAACGCCCCTGCAACATTTGTACGCATGATGCGTCGAATCCTATCTCATCGCTCAGATGTCATTGCGTATCTTGATGACATCTGTCTTTTCAGTGATACTTGGAACGATCACTATAATGGTATAAATGAACTATTGTCTATCTTACGCGAGCATAACCTGACAGCGAAACCATCGAAAGCATGTATTGGTTTTAGCGAAATATCTTTCTTACGACACCGTGTTGGTCATGGGTTCCTAAAAACAGAAGACCATAATACAAGTAAGATACTTAACATTTCTATTCCTAAGACTAAAAAGCAAGTACGAAGTCTCTTAGGTCTAATACAATTTTATGGACGATTCATCCCGAATCTGTCCTCCATTATGTCACCTCTTTCTTCCTTGCTAAAGAAAGGGTCTCCTAATGTAGTCCATTGGACTCAAGAATGTCAATCCTCTTTGGATAAGGTTAAAACTATGTTTTCTACTTCACCTATCCTAGTATTGCCTTCTAAGGATAAGACATTTATTCTTCGTAGTGACGCTTCATCCACCGGGATTGGAGCTGCACTAATGCAAGAGTACTCTGGAACTCTGCATCCTGTGATGTATATTTCTCGGAAATTTAATGCCGCAGAGAAGAATTACTCGGTCCTAGACCGTGAATTATTGGCTATGGTTTGGTCAATCCTTAAACTGCAAAGATTTCTTCTGGGCGCGCATTTCATTGTGGAAACTGACCAGAAAGCTCTTACGGCTATTCAGAGTAAAAATCTGAAGAGCGCGAGATCAACGCGATACGCGATTGCTCTACAGCCATTTCATTTTTCGGTGCGAGCTATCCGTGGGTCAGAAAATGTGACGGCAGATATTTTGTCTAGATGCCCACATGATTCATAACTGTTATGCAACTTTGATACAGTTGTTTCTATGTTGAAATGTGTACACATATGTAATATATCATATATTGATTGTAACACTACTTAGCGGTTCATTGATATTTATTCACCGCTGATCTTTCAATGTTTTTCGTCTTTGATGATCATGATGTTAAGATATCTTAGATGAAATTTATGTATAAACTAATGTGGAAATTGTGTCATTGCTAATATTGTAGTATGCGTTGGTGACACCTCTCTGGAAATATTTATACTTAGAGAAGTACTTTCTCTAAGGTCATAAAACTTATGCTTATCATCTGCGCATGGTATTGGTGCGTTGTGAGCCTATTGTATGTGCTCCTAGATGTATTTCAAAAAAAAAAAATGTACCATTTTTTTTTTCCCGAGGGGTGTGGTAATCTGTTGCGTGCATATTTTGACGCACATATTACAAAAATCGATATGGCTATTTAATATGGGAAAAATATAGACATTCATTCATTTGTGTATGAAAATGCTGTCTATGGTAAAAGCGAGAGAATCCATGTTTGATTCACACTTTTGATTATAGGAGTAATCGTTCTGGATATTGATCCGGCGCAAGGATATTGCGCTTACGTTTGTACTTATTTTTTAGGGCCAGAAAATATATTAATTTGCTTATTGTGTTTAGGGCCTGAATTCATATGTATTACATATTATTAGTACAAGTAGAATCAGTCCTATATTGTATATTTTGGATGGGTAGGAGGGACTAGATTCTTGTTATTCCGGTCTAGCGGAAGTATGAGTTGTCTTGACAAGTCGTGATGAGTTCCGATGTACCGTGATAATGGCGGGTACGCACTTTTCAAAGGGCTGGTAGATTCTTAAGGAAATATAATTCATGAAGTGGTTTTCTTCTAAAGGAGATGGTATCTCTACTATAGTTTATGTTAGAGACTCTCCTAAGGTACGGTACAATGTATAATTCGGACTCCATGTATTGCCAGACCCTATTTTGATGATCTCATGTCGATTCGACCTAGATGGAACATTGTGCTTCGTATCGCTAGGGTCGTGTTTTGTATCGACGAAGATGACAGACTTTCCTGCAGCGGTTATGGCTACGTGAATTAACCTGATCACCGTAGAGCTGTATGGAAACATTTATGAAATCAGTTATATACCCATTATAAATTAACTCTGGCTTATATTCTCCTTCCTATGAATGAGTGAACGACAACTCAGGGAGGCAGCCATGTTAGATTTCGGTCATCATATGTTTTGATCACTGCCAAGAGAACAGATTATTTATCCTATTATCGGACAGTGACAGGGAGATCTCAATCTTGCTAGAAACCCCCCCTTCGTGGTTTCATAATATATACTACAAACTATGGACGTCAAGTAACTTTAGTTATTTACCGATCTGCCTTCACTGACGCGTTTAGTCAGATAGGGGGATGCGGCCATAATGTATCATGACATTGAACTTTTGATGTACTGCCCATTATTTCTGAATGTGTCATGACTTCAGATCTGCTATGTATACCTACAAATTGATATGTCAACATACCATGATGTACTCGTATGTCCCAGTGTGTACGTCTGAATAAATTGAGTAAACAAAGATTCCAGCAGTCTGCATTGGTGCCTTGTAGACACATGTGTATGAGTGGTTATATTGGTCAGCACACGAACAGTACACCATTCGCGGTAATCACACTCTACACTTCTACTTCATACATACACCATCCTGCGTCGGTTGGAGTGACCAGGTTTAGGGCCTGCTTCCCCTGGAGCCTTTGCCTTCCCTAACTCAGGACTAGCTGGGTAGACTGGAGCATGCCTGATCTCAACAACACACCACTCTTCCTTACAGAGCATACCGACTGACACTTTACAGAGTGGAAAGAAGAAAAGAAACTTTACACTCTTACACTTGGTCTGGGGTGTTGTTACTTTAACAATAAGTTCCCACTTGTGTTTCAGTTCCCTCAGATTCCGGTTTTCCGTGTTAAAATGGTAGAGTTTTTCCTGGGCTTTTAAGAAATGAGAATGCTCAAACAGTCCGGTCTGATAAATGAAAGCTGATTTTAGTCTTTACTCTGGCAAGGTCTGGTTGTCTTCTTGGCACGAGGTAGATTTTCACAGTGTTCTACTCTGGCTGGAGTGTCAGGTTATATTGCCTGTCTTCCCCCGCATTTGTTTGTTACGATGTTAAGCAGGGCTCCAATCGGAAGGGGTGTTGTTCCTTCATTCCGAATGTCTGCCAATCGTTTAAAACATGCGTATTTTGTGGGGTAATTCAAATTATTCCCTCATGGAAATTGTAGCGAGAGGAAATATACGCGTATAATGAGGATGATAATATCCTGGACAAATAGATGTATCAGATGATACCAGGATAGTGCCAGATAAGAGACTAGTCTTACAAGAAATACCTCATTCTCGGAAAAGAGTAATGGTGTATCGACATCAAAGATTAAGTCAAGCTGTATAGGTTCCTACATGAGATGGTAATGTACTATCTTAAGTTCATTTGGTGCCCCTCTCCAGACTAACCTTAGACACTGACTCTGCTAGGGGTAATTAACTCACCAACAAGAATTATTAACCAAACTTAAATAATTCAATAACGACTGTTGGTACAATTTATAATTTATTTATGTATAGGATCTTTCTTTGTTCTGTTGGATAATTTTCAAATAAAACCAAATTGATTATATATACAGTTGACATTCAAAAATCCGGCCATCGATAATCCGGTTCCTTCAGTTTTCCGGAATGGATTTCGGAGCGCATTTTTTAATTTACCTCGTTGGCGCGCCACTGTTTTCTGGAGCCGTTTATGTTTTGATGCAGCTGTTTGGGTCTTGCTTGCACGTGTTAACAGGCATTCCTGCTCATTCCTTCTCATTTTATCATTTATTTGCTGCTGTATAGCCCCATTATGGATTCAGCAAATAAAAGAAGTGGTGTAAAACGTAAACATTTAATTTCCTTTCTTTAAAGGACTGTACAGGTAGTCATTTTCTGTTAAATATATACAGCATATATAACCAAAATATTGGCATTTGCTATGTTCTTTAACACCACATTGTTAAGGTCAGTCTTTTTTTTTAAGCGAGGGATGTTTTCTTGTTATCTGTGGTCTAAGGGAACTTACTGTTTGTATCTTTTTGGTATAAGTTAGATTTATTTGTTATCTTCCCTTGACTTGACAAGTTGTCCATTTAAGGAGTTTTATAGATCAGTTTCCAGGAAAAGTTCTGGACTGGTCCCGTGTGAGCTCAACTCAGGGCTTGCGACTATCTGGGCATGCGCAATGATTTGCACGGGTCCGGTAAATTGGGTCTTCAGAACAGTCGCCTGGGCGTTTTCGGCTGAGAAGGTGGTCAGTCTGTATTTTCCTCTGCCCGTGTGATAGGGGATAGAGTTTTCTGAGTGTTAGAATATGTGTGAGATTTTCCCCCGATATTTCTCGATGTTTCTGAGTGCCAAGAAGATGATGTATATTAGGTGATTTATTCCTGGATTGCTGTAAAGGTAAAAAGTACTTTTGACTCTATTTTGTAGCTTAGATGAACCTTACATATTTGAAGCCCGGCAACCGTGCGGTCTTTACCGCCAAAAGATTTACTTGACTTGTTGGTCAAAGGGAATCCAGAGAAGATTTACATATTTGAAGCCCAGCATCCGTGCGGTCTTTACCGCCAAGAGATTTACCTGACTTGTTTGTCAAAGAGAATCCAGAGAAGAATTATATATTTGAAGTCCCGCACTATTAAGGTGGCTTACTCCTGGTGCGGAGAACCGTTTATGAGAAGATTGACATTATAGGTTTTGGAAGTCCGGCACTCATGTGGCTTGTTTCTGCCAAAGATACGATATATGTCGGCTGCTCAAGAGCCATTGATGTTATAGAAGTATTGAACATTTTTGTTATGCCGGCTGCTCAAGAGCCATTGATGTTATAGAAGTATTGAACATTTTTGTTATGCCGGCTGCTCAAGAGCCATTTATGTTATAGAAGTATTGAACATTTTTGTTATGCCTATGACGTGCTTGAGCCGTGCCCAACTGATAGTTAATGTATACGATGTCAGCGTCTTCGTACTGTGGTGTAATAAATCGTACACAAAATATACCACAGGCCTTCTACAGTTATTCAATATTATATGTGTATTTTTGGTGTGTGATCATCACTGTCTACATTAGAACCACACCCATTCGCGTGCTCATTGACTTGTCTAGATACTCACACATCACGTCCGCCACTCCTGATCTTCACCACAACCACAAGCACCCTGTAATACCACCATTCTACAGCGGTGGCCATTCCACCAGCGCCAGTAAACAACAACCTATACAACACCCAGCAATCATACATTCAACAGTGGTTAGCAAGCTTGATGGGGCTATCTACAGTGATGTTGTCAAGTTCAACAGTAGAGCACATCATTAACTGAAAGTACCCGGCGTTGTCCGGAATTTTTCGATCTGACTACAGCGAAATACAATTATGGTGCAATAGTGTGGAATTTTGTTGACAAGTACTCAAGACGACTTGCAGTGTTGCCAGTACGGATTTTCTTCGAGTAAGCTCTAGAGGTCAAGGATCTGTATGGTGAAATATACCTGTTCCTTGAGTTCCTGTATCATCGTTGCTGTTATTTTGGAGACCAGTTCATGTATCCCTTCAGCGTTGGATCTTCTTCTCGCTGAACTGTGTTTGCTGAGAACTTCATTGTCGCTCTGGTTTCGGAGGCCAGGATCTTTTTTTTTCCAGTAGCAGATAAGTGGCTATATGTTTTGTGAACTGTGCCACTGTATGTGGTGTAATTAGGCCTTCCTTTCAGCACACTTTATCAATATTCCTGGTTTTTATGTTACATGTTTCTATGTTTTATATGTTATATATATGTTTATATTTCAGCGGGTTTGGTTGGGCGGAGACTTACGTAGGATATCCCACTTCACCGGGGGCCTACGAAAGCGGTCTTTAGGGACTATTTGTCTGAATTCGCACTGAATTCAGTCGTTTATTGTTTAGCTGTGACGAGATGTGTTAGTGTCGTTTTCGTATATTTTTCTCCGTTCTTTAGTTTTGATTAATTTGTTTGTATTTGTCTGCCTCCCCTTTTCTATTGTTTATTTCTGTATACCTTTTCGTTTATACACTGTGTTGTCATTGTCTTATTGTTATATTCGCAGCTGTCATTACAAGTTTTGTAACATTTTGTTTTAGTTTCGCTTCATTGTTCTTTTGATTCATGCGAACGTTGTCATTTGTGCTTTACATTTTGTTCGTGTTAATTTTGGGGGTACTGTATATGTGTTATACACTGTCTATATTATTATGCACAATAGGTATGCAAGTGATTAATTATATTATTGTCAAGTAAGGTAATTATACAAGTTCTTGTGCAAAGACTTGTCACCCACTGTGTTGGGATTAAGTGAGTTTCTCAAGAGATATATTTACACAAGGTATTGATCTCATAATTAGACATAATGTCTACGTTAGATTACTTTATTGAGCAAGGGAAAGCTCTTGGTAAGACTGGAGAGAAATTAGAGGAATTCGCACTCGCGGAATACGGCAAGGCGCAAAAGCCTGAAGAAAAGAGACAGAAAATGCAAGCAGAAGAGAGAAAATTCCAATTGGAAATGGAACAAAAGAAGCTAGAAGCTGAGGAAAAGAAAATGTTACATGAAGCTGAGGAGAAGAAAATGTTACATGACGAAAGAGTCTTAGCAATGGAGCTGGAGAAAATAAAGTTGGTGAATATGGGCAATTCACAAGGTGAATCAAATAATTCTTCTAATAAGGCAAATATTAAACCAAGTAACGAAATTCGACGCCGAACCTATGCTCTTACTTGAAGATCTACTTATTAAGCTTTCTAATTCTCGGTTCTTTACCAAACTCGACTTGTCTAAAGGTTATTGGCAAGTTCCCCTTACTGAACGCGCCAAACCTCTTACTGCTTTCTCAACACCAAGGGGTTTGTTCCAGTGGAACTTCATGCCTTTCGGCCTCTTGAATGCCCCAGCTACTTTTGTACGCATGATGCGTCGTATCCTTTCACATCGTCCAGATGTCATTGCGTACTTGGACGATATTTGTCTTTTTAGTGATTCCTGGGAAGATCACTTTCAAGGTCTTGTTGACCTTTTGTCTACTCTACGCTCGCATAATTTGACGGCCAAACCATCAAAAGCCTATGTTGGCTTTAGCGAAATTTTGTTTTTAGGTCACCGAGTTGGTCATGGTCTCTTGCGGACGGAGGACAACAACACTTCTAAAATTCTCAACATCACTACTCCTAAGACGAAGAAGCAAGTCCGTAGTCTCTTAGGCTTAATACAATTCTATTTTAAGATTTATTCCAAATCTGTCCTCTATCACAGCACCTCTCTCAACTCTATTGAAGAAGGGGTCACCTAATATGGTTCGTTGGTCCCAAGAATGTCAATCCTCATTGGATAGGATTAAGACTCTATTTTCATCTCACCCTATGTTAAGACTACCCACCGCGAATAAGACTTTTGAGCTACGGTCTGGGCAATTCTTAAACTTCAGAGATTCCTTCTTGGCGCGCATTTCATAGTAGAAACCGACCAAAAAGCTCTCACAGCTATACACAGTAAAGATCTGAACAGCTCAAGATCTACTCGATATGCTATTGCTCTTCAACCATTTCACTTCTCAGTTCGAGCTATCCGTGGTTCGGATAATGTAATGGCAGACATACTGTCACGATGCCCACAAGATTCTATTTGATTCTCATTTTTTAGACTTCTTTATAGATTTCAGGTTTATTTAGATACCCGTGGTTATAAATTAACACTCGGGTAGAACATTTCTATGATCCTGATAAGTCAAGACTCTAAAATAGTCTGTACTACTATCTCTGCTACCGTTTTTAGGTTAACGGAGGAAGGTTTAGTTATATACATACAGGGGCCGTAAGTCTACACGGCCACATTTAATAGATAGAAATGTAGGATTGACTATTGTATATTTTATAATCCTACGGTTATCAAACAGAGATTATCATTTGTATTGTTTCACAGCGTAAACTTGTTGATGTGACTTGACGCTGTTATATGGAGTGTCTCATCAATTTTGCCAGTTATTTCGAGATTTGACGTCTGTGATACCCTCTTGAGTGCAGAATGTTCTTGGACTTCGAAAGGCATCTCTTTTTTGTACCTGCTCCAGTTAGTTAACATTATTATACATTAGTATATGATATTATGTTGAAAGATATGGTACTATGTTATGATATAACCTTTTGTTGATAATATGTCGGTGTCAATATATTGCTGTAAATTACGATGTTAAGAGTATAATATGTTTATGACATCCCTATTTTTGTAACTTATCATTGCGAGACGTGTCGCTATTGTATTTTTTGTTGGGATATATGAAGTCATGTGAATGAAATTCTTTCTAGCATTGTAATGATGCGTCTGTACCCAGCACTTTATTGTGCGATTGTGGCAGCGCCTCTTTTATATAATGTTTGAATTTTGAGAAAATATTTTCTCTAAGGTTGTGAGATTCTCATTCGACGCTCCATTGTGCGTCAGTATAGACTGATATTATGGCGGTATATTTCGATGCCCTTCGTCAGCGCATCATTTGTGCGTGGTGGACCGGTTGTCTAGATTATCATGCTTATCTCGGGGTGTGTATGTAAATTTAGATTGTCTTGTAGGTTACTATATTTCTATGATATTCATTTACGCCATGCATTTGATTACAATGTCATCTTTACTCTTTTCTTTCGTACCCCATTCTGCCTTTGTTCACTCTTCACTTTTCTTCTGATATCTTGTAGTACTATTTGCATCCCACTTGATTACTCTTATTACTCTTGTGTTTATGCCTTTATATAGACTATACTTATGTGTAGATATTTGTATGCTACCGCCCTCATTTGTTCGATGTATTTAAAAAAATAAAATTATCATTTTTTTTTCACCGGGGGGGTGCGGTAGACTGTTAAGGTCAGTCTGTTTTTTAAGCCAGGGATGTTTTCTTGTTATCTGTGGTCTAAGGGAACTTACTGGTTGTATATTTTTGGTATAAGTTAGATTTAGTTGTTATCTTCCCTTGACTTGACAAGTTGTCCATTTAAGGAGTTTTATAGATCAGTTTCCAGGAAAAGTTCTGGACTGGTCCCGTGTGAGCTCAACTCAGGGCTTGCGACTATCTGGGCATGCGCAATGATTTGCACGGGTCCGGTAAATTGGGTCTTCAGAACAGTCGCCTGGGCGTTTTCGGCTGAGAAGGTGGTCAGCCTGTATTTTCCTCTGCCCGTGTGATCGGGGATAGGGTTTTCTGAGTGTTAGAATATGTGTGAGATTTTCCCCCGATATTTCTCGATGTTTCTGAGTGCCAAGAAGATGATGTATATTAAGTGATTTATTCCTGGATTGCTGTAAAGGTAAAAAGTACTTTTGACTCTATTTTGTAGCTTAGATGAACCTTACATATTTGAAGCCTGGCACCCATGCGGTCTTTACCGCTAAAAGATTTACTTGACTTGTTGGTCAAAGGGAATCCAGAGAAGATTTACATATTTGAAGCCCAGCACCCGTGCGGTCTTTACCGCCAAAAGATTTACTTGACTTGTTGGTCAAAGGGAATCCAGAGAAGATTTACATATTTGAAGCCCGGCACCTGTGCGGTCTTTACGGCCAAAAGATTTACCTGACTTGTTTGTCAAAGGGAATCCAGAGAAGAATTATATATTTGAATTATATTATTTTCCGGCACTATTAAGGTGGCTTACTCCTGGTGCGGAGAAGCGTTTATGAGAAAACTGACATTATATGTTTTGGAAGCCCGGCACTCATGTGGCTTGTTTCTGCCAAAGATACGATATATGCCGGCTGCCCAAGAGCCATTGATGTTATAGAAGTATTGAACATTTTTGTTATGCCGGTGTAGCGTAGCAAATGTTGCGTAAGCATTATATGTGTTGATAAATGTTCTGTGGAGGATGTCGCATTTGCCACACAACGTTGAGGGTGTTGTAATTCATCTGCTCCTCTCAAGGTATGATAATCCTGGCCTTTGCGGAGTAGTGTGCCACCCTCAGACACCAGGGATGATGAGGCGTAGTAACTTGGTGTCTGTAGTCTGGTTTAAGTGTGATGTAGATGTGTATACAGACAGTGAGCATTACGAACAAGGCAATCCACACAATGACGTCACGTTAACTCACGATGTGAAAAGTCAATGATGCTTGCAACAGCTAGTGACGGTTTTGTATAATTTATTATAAACGCCACAATGACGAAGTGTGTAGACATAAACAAGCAGGTACATCATAGGTACGATCAAACAGTCATTATTACATATGTAGACAATTCAACTGGCACAGCAGACAGCATCAAAATAATGTGCATCATCTGCCTTTTAGGATATCGTAAAGCCGCTGTACATGTAGTCAGGTAGTAAACTTCCCCCTTTCCATAAGAGCTAGAAGATATCAACTAGGAGATTAAAGATGGTCTCCTCGATTTGACCTCAACAAGACAGGCATGTCTTTTGAGCGCCACATTATCGTCCTCTATTGTCCAGCAAACAGCAAAGGTATCAAACCTAGATCCATCAACAAAGTTCAGGAAGCAAATAGTCCGTAGGACAGGCATCAATCGATGCGTGACAATCTAAGTGGATCGTGAGCTGAGCAAACTAGTCATATCGTAGACTTTAGAATTAGGCAGGCTAAGCAAAAGTCAACATCACAAGATGGCGATAAAGTTACTCAGCCAAAAAAGGGATTTAATTACCTGTTCATAAGGAATTAAATGAATAATCACATATGCCTCCAGGCATTAGGAATAACACAGAGATATATCATCTCAAGATAGGAACAACAATCATGAGGACTCCTTCCTGAATAAACTAAGCGAAGACTAGCACATAGCTACGTCTCGCCTTCACAGCTTCTCAGCACAGACTGACCTGGGCGGAAATCGTTTTACCAACGCCACAAAAAGGGACATGCGCAGAACACGCGAATCGAATACAACTCAGGCCAATTTACGAAACGAAGAATGTTCTACGATGTTCGACTTAAGACCTATTACCTTAAAAGGAAATGAATCTTGAAACATTGCGATTGCCAACTGTTTTCAAAGAACTGACGATCTGAGCGCTCCATATATGGTCGTGACTCAAAATCGTTCACACAGCTATCGGCAACCCTAGCTATCAAGATAAGACAACTTCTTAACGATAGCTATCAAGATTAGACGACTGTAGAAATAAAAGTGACTACAATTTCATGAGTTCCTTCCCATGCATTAAAAAATGAATCTAGTCAGAATGCATGGTCAGAATAAGTTGCTACAAGTTTTTAGCAGCAACATTACCGCCACCTCCCGATAAAAAAAAATGTGCAACATTTTTTTTTTTTTTTTAAATATCCAAGAGTAAAACCAAAAAACGGTTTAACAACGCACGAATTATGCGGGGATAAGTAATTGCACTGCCTAATATGAGGCTAAATTGACACCTAAAGTGTCTGGTGAGAATATTTCTCAACAGATAAAAAATCTGATTTAAAAAATATATCGGGGAGGTGCCACCAACACACACTACGCTTGCATGAAAATACAATATAAATATGCAAGTTCATATCATTATAATCAAATAGCAGTGTCATAATCTAATACCGCTTAGAATGGATGTACACATCTGATATTGAATGTTAAATATTACATTATCTAAATGTTTAATATTACCATTACACAATGAAATTAAATATAAATGAAGATCGAGGACACATCTCCTGTCGTTCCAAAGAAACTGTACAATGTGGAACTCTCCATGTTTGAGAATAGAAAGGTAGCTTCTCAGATCAACAATAACGTGCTGAGAAAAAACAAACAATATAATTCTATTTAATAGCCATTAAGTTTCATACTATACAATACATTATTATTAATAATTGTGGCCTTTGGAACTTTCGGCCCTTATATTAACTACTCAGTCTTCTTCTTATATTAAAGATGGGAACAGAAGAAGATGATAACAAAGCACAATAGTATGTGTTCACCTAAAGTGAGGACAGATGTGCTAATGTATTGTAGTAATATAGGTGTGTTATGGCTCTGTCGTATATCTAGAAATAGAACAGAAGTATTAGTTGGAATCATGTGGGCATCTAGACAGAATGTCAGCCATCACATTATCCGACCCACGGATAGCTCGTACCGTGAAGTGAAAAGGTTGAAGAGCAATAGCATATCGAGTGGATCTCGAACTCTTCAAGTTCTTAGTCTGAATAGCTGTAAGAGCTTTCTGATCAATTTCTAGAATGAAATGTGTGCCCAGGAGGAATCTTTGTAGTTTGAGAATAGACCAAACCACAGCTAACAATTCACGGTCTAAAACCGAGTAGTTCCTCTCTGCCGCATTTAGTTTTCTAGAAATGTACATGACAGGATGCAGAGTTTCAGCATATTCCTGCATAAGTGCTGCTCCGATCCCAGTGGATGAAGCATCACTTCGAAGAACAAAAGTTCTATCAAGAGTAGGTAATCTTAGGATGGGAGGAGAAGAAAATATACTTTTAATCTGGTCTAAGGAAGATTGACATTCCTGAGACCAATGAATCAGATTAGGTGACCCTTTCTTCAACAACGTTGACAGAGGTGCCATTATCGAAGATAGATTCGGAATAAATCTCCCATAGAATTGGATTAACCCCAAGAGACTCCGGACTTGTTTCTTCGTTTTAGGTACAGAGATGTTCAATATTTTCGAAGTATTGTGGTCTTCTGTCTTCAAGAGACCATGACCAACACGATGACCCAAGAAAGAAATTTCACCAAAACCAATATAAGCTTTAGAAGGTTTTGCTGTCAGATTAAACTCACGTAGAGTAGACAGTAGGTCATGTAAACCCAGATAGTGATCTTCCCAAGAATCACTGAAGAGACAGATATCATCTAAGTAAGCGATGACATCCGAACGATGAGAAAGTATTCGACGCATCATGCGAACGAAAGTAGCAGGGGCGTTCATAAGACCGAAAGGCATTACATTCCATTGAAATAAACCCCTAGGTGTAGAGAAAGCAGTCAGAGGTTTGGCATGATCTGCTAAAGGCACTTGCCAATAACCTTTTGACAAGTCAAGTTTAGTGAAGAATCTAGAATTAGAAAGTCTACTAAGTAGATCCTCTAGTAAAGGCATAGGTTCAGCATCGAACTTTGTGACTTGATTTAATTTGCGATAATCAAAGCAAATTCGTATGTTCTTATCTTTCTTCCGAACAATAACCATGGAAGAAGAATATGGAGAAGTCGATGGTTCAATTATGTTTAATTGGATCATTTCATCCAATTCCTTTTCCACTTGTGACTGAAAGTGTATATTGATAGGATACGGCCTAACCCTAATAGGATTACTGTCGGTAAGAATTATGTCATGTTCTATGACATTCGTGTGACCAGGGATGTCGGTTAGAACATCCTTAAATGTCTGTAACATCGACGAGACTTGACGATGTTCATCAACAGAAAGATTAGGAGAAATGGACACATCTTTCCAAGATTCCATAGAATGTAGTGGAACCACTGGAAGAGGGAGATCGACATCAGAAAAAACAGATTCCTCATCCTGTATGACAGACAGGGATGAGTAATGACCATGAGGTACCGAAGATTCGTCCGTTGCCTGAAAAATAGGCAGCAAATAGTCTGGACGCTCATGAAATTCCGTCAGCATGTTGATATGGAAAGTCTTATGCTTTCCATCTATATCGACCACATAGTCAACATCGGAAATTCGTGAGACTATTGCATATGGACCTTTCCATGCAATCAGAAGTCTATTTTCCCTACTGGGGAGTAGGACGAATGCTTTGTCACCTGGACAAAGTTGTCGTAGACATCTGTTCTTGTTAGCAAACTGCCTTGCTTTTTCTTTAGCAATTTCTGACGAAGCAGTCGCTAGTTTGCATGCCTCAATGATCTTTTGCCTCAGAGCAATGACATACTCATATGAAGATTGAGTGTCATCACTAATATCATCGGCAGTGATGAGATCGTGTAATAAAGACATAGGGCCGCGCGGACGCGCGCCAAAGACAAGTTCAAAGGGAGAAAATCCTGTGTGCTCATTTGGGACCTCTCTATAGGCAAAGAGAGCCGCAGGTAAAACCCTGTCCCAATCTTGAGGATGGTCTTCAGTTATCTTACCAAGTAAAGTCTTGAGCGTTCTATTCAGACGCTCAACTAACCCATTAGACATAGGATGATAGATGCTACTGAGAGATCTTTTAATGTGTAAGGTAGACATTACTTGAGACATAGTATCAGATATGAGTTGAGTGCCATGGTCTGACAGTATTTCTCTGGGGAACCCCAAGCGAGAAAAATATCAGCCAAAGAGCATCTGCGATATCTGTAGTAGATATGCTCTTTAGAGGGATAGCCTCTGGCCAACGTGTGCACATATCGACACATGTAAGAATAAACTGATGTCCTCTGGCCGACTTTATCTTAAAAGGGCCAATAATATCTATGGCCATTTTCTGGAATGGCCGAATAGGGATGTCAGCAGCCTGGATAGGCGCAGCATGTCGTGGTCCTCTAGATTTGACCTCCTGACATACCTGACATGATCGGCAGTATATACGGATGTCCTTGTTAACAAAGGGCCAAAAGAAAGCCGCAAGGACTCTCGACTTTGTACGGGAAAATCCCATGTGTCCAGCACATTGCGAGTCATGAGCATGCTGCAATATTTGCACTCTCATACTCTTGGGAACAAGAATTTGCGAATATGCTGACGTAGCCGAGTCTTGTACCATACGTACAAGTACGCCGTTTTTCATTTCTATCCAAGATTTTCTTTGTGTATCCTTATTTGTATCACCTTTCTTCGCAAGAATGAAGAATTTCTTTAGCGTAGGATCTTCTTCTTGTAATTTTATGAACGAGTCACGAGAAATAACCAAGGTACTATCTTGGCTATGAACTTCATTATCATTATTCAACGAAGTTTGCGGTGTTTGTAGAGCTTGTGCTCTTGTAACCACTGCATTGGTAGCTTGCATATTATCATCTTCCCAAGCAGCAATCTGCTGTGGGGTACATTCCCTAACTCCGTGGATACGACCAATAATAAGGTCCGCAATAGGATTAGGTAAGAGACAGGCATGCACATCTCCCGTAAAGAAAGGAGTGGCAATGTGAATTATAGCAGTAGGATATTTCTCTAGAGTGCCGCCAAATGTGACACATTTGATAACCCTTCCTGTCGCACAGGATGGATCTACAAGCGATTGTCTAACACCAATAGTGGTGCATCCGGAATCGAAAAGTAGTGAGACCGGAGTATTATTAACAAGACCCTTATGTAGGATTAGAGAACATCTCCCGTCATGTGCAACTGAAGCAGGAAGAGCGGGGAGAGGGTGACCACAACTCAAAGTCGATATTGTAGTCGGTTCGAACAAAGTACTGCATTGGGGGCACTTGTTTGCTCTCCCAAAGTCAAATGAAGAACAAGTGACAGTGTCAGAGTTTTGATTATCAGAAACTGCTGATTCTTGTTGAACCGAGTTAGCCTGCTGATATCTCTTTTTTTTGTATTGAGATCTACCGCGACTACTATTACCTCTGAAGTTATCACTGTTGTTATTGTCTCTATTATAACTGTTATCATGTTTCGAACCACAGTTTCCATGATTATTATCATGTCCACATTGATGTGAACATCTATTTGTTTGGTTTTGAGGTTTACGCGAGGAAAACCCTCTATTACCATATCCTCTTCTGAAATGCCTAAAATTATTAGGTTGGAAGTAACGAGGACTGTCAGCTCGTCTCCAATTCTTCGACGAAGAATCACCCTGAAATTGATTTCCATAATTTTGACCGTAACTACGGTTACTTTTCTTATCAAAATTTTGTTGGAATCTATTACTAGAGTTTTGACCATAAGGTGCTGCCGAAGCAACTGGCAGACCTTCTTTTACTTTAGAGTTACCAATGGTTACGTGGGGATGCGCAGTTATATATTGGCTACAGAAATCTTCCATTTCTTTTATTGTTTTAGGTTTACGTTCATGAAGGAAAGCAAGGAACGACTCGTTGACAGAAGACATGACTTTGTCTCTAAGTATTAAGTCCATAAGTCCTTCATAAGTTTTTTCTGTCTTAGACAGCTCCACCCAACGTAAAAAAGTAAGACGTGTCTTTGATATGAATTCAGAGAATTGCACACCAGTTTCTGGTAACATATTTTTAAATTGAAGACGATAGCCGTCTTCGTCAAGTTGGTATTTTTTTAACAACATAGCCCTGACAACCTCATAGTTGTTCTTGTCAGGCTCATCTACCATACTTAACATACTTAAAGCATCACCTCTAAGTATTTTGGACAAATGATAAACCTGCAATGATTTATCTATGTTATGTACTTTACATGAAGTTTCAAATCTGTCCAAATAGAATGTTATATCGTCGATGGAAGCATTGAATGGTGGTAGGTTAAGTTTGAAAGTGCTTGCATTAGTCTTATCTGAGACCTTATTTGCATCATTAGCATTACCCATGTTCATCACCTTTAATTTCTCAATTTCCAAAGCTAAGATTTTTTCTTCATGCTCCATTTTTGCTTTTCTCTCTTCAGACTCTCTTTCAAGTCTTTTATTTTCAGCCTCAAGTCTTTTCTCTTCAGCTTTTGTTTCTGCTTCTTTTTGTAACTTTTTTCTTCAGCCTCTTTTTCAAGTCTTTTATTTTCAGCCTCTTTTTCAAGTCTTTTATTTTCAGCCTCTATTTCAAATCTTTTATTTTCAGACTCAATTTGTAGTCTCTTCTCTTCAGCTTTTGCTTCTGCTTCTCTTTTTTGTTTTTCCATTTCCATTTGGAATCTTTTTTCATCCACCTGCATCTGCAGTTTCTTTTGTTCAGCTTCCATTGCTTTATCATATTGAGCAGTTGCAAATTCTTCTAACTTATCACCAGTCTTCCCAAGCAATTTACCCTGCTCAATAAAGTGCTCAAATGTAGCCATGATGAGTAATAATATGAGTCCACAACCTGAAATAATTAATTATCTTATTTCAAATTTAATTATAACAAGTCTTAAATGAAGCACTTGTTACTCACAACACTATATTATTATCCCAATCTCTGTGGGAAACAAGTCTTATATCAAAGAACTTGTGTATATACCTTTTTGAAATATCATCAATCAACTCTTGATCATAGGTGCACTTCCCATTCAATAGTGCACAATACTATTCATCATTTATTAATCATCAGTGTAGTAGTAATGCATAAGCATAACCCACTATTAAATGTGAATTAACTACTATAAGTGTAACTAATGACTATGTAAACACAATCACAATGTAAACAATAACAATGTAAACATTACACTGTAAACAATACAATGTAAACAATACAATGTAAACAATAACAAAGATTTAGCAACAATACGAAAACATTCGTAGAAATCAACAAAAAATAAAGCGAAAATTAAAGAAATATCACAAAAAAATGTGATGATATCTACGAGAAGATAACACAAATACAAGACACCACAGTGTATAAACAAAAATGTTGTATGAAACTAAACTATAGTAAAGAGGAGGCTAGCAAGTACAAACAAATCAAAACAGAACTAAAGAATGCAGAAAAATAACGAAAACAATAGTAACACATGGCATCACAACTAACAAAAAATTAGCAACAGAAGTCGCTTTGCAAATTCCAGTATCGGAAATTGCACACCCTACAGAAAACGCTCACAATAGATGACCTCTATGACGTGGTATAATCTAAGGGAGACTCCGCCCAACCGAAAACCCGCAGAAACATAAACATATAAATATAAATATACAAATAACACATAAACATATAACATGTAAACAAAAGAATGAGATGAAACACAGAAGACTCAGTAGAAGTATAAGGGCACAGTTCACAAACAAACAGGCCACTTAACTTATTGGTATCCAAACGTCAGCCACAGCAGAAAAAACAGATGACAATCAGCGTCCTAAGGAATGAAGATCCAACGATGATGGTACATCTGGACTGCTTCAACTGCCATGACGATGGTACTTGAGCTTCTAAACAATACAGGTAGTGTAACTAACGGCACTTGACCTTCTTATTCAATCGTTAATTGCTTGAATCGGTACTTGGTCTTCTTATTCATCCGTAAATTGCTTGAATCGGTACTTTGCCATCTTATTCAATCGGCACTTGACCTTCACAAACGACAGCAACACGTTTCAACTGGCAATGTATGACTCAACGCCGGGTACTGCCATAACTCTGTATGTAGATGTCTTGAAAAAATCGCTGTATGTTGATTTCTGGAACAATGCAGTTTGTTGAATTCTTGTTGAATGAAGTGGGTAAGGGACCCCGAGTATGCTGGTACCAGAACAAACCAGCTTATGGCCACCAAATGTAGCGTAGCAAATGTTGCGTAAGTATTATATGTGTTGATAAATGTTCTGTGGAGGATGTCGCATTTGCCACACAACGTTGAGGGTGTTGTAATTCATCTGCTCCTCTCAAGGTATGATAATCCTGGCCTTTGCGGAGTAGTGTGCCACCCTCAGACACCAGGGATGATGAGGCGTAGTAACTTGGTGTCTGTAGTCTGGTTTAAGTGTGATGTAGATGTGTATACAGACAGTGAGCATTACGAACAAGGCAATCCACACAATGACGTCACGTTAACTCACGATGTGAAAAGTCAATGATGCTTGCAACAGCTAGTGACGGTTTTGTATAATTTATTATAAACGCCACAATGACGAAGTGTGTAGACATAAACAAGCAGGTACATCATAGGTACGATCAAACAGTCATTATTACATATGTAGACAATTCAACTGGCACAGCAGACAGCATCAAAATAATGTGCATCATCTGCCTTTTAGGATATCGTAAAGCCGCTGTACATGTAGTCAGGTAGTAAACTTCCCCCTTTCCATAAGAGCTAGAAGATATCAACTAGGAGATTAAAGATGGTCTCCTCGATTTGACCTCAACAAGACAGGCATGTCTTTTGAGCGCCACATTATCGTCCTCTATTGTCCAGCAAACAGCAAAGGTATCAAACCTAGATCCATCAACAAAGTTCAGGAAGCAAATAGTCCGTAGGACAGGCATCAATCGATGCGTGACAATCTAAGTGGATCGTGAGCTGAGCAAACTAGTCATATCGTAGACTTTAGAATAAGGCAGGCTAAGCAAAAGTCAACATCACAAGATGGCGATAAAGTTACTCAGCCAAAAAAGGGATTTAATTACCTGTTCATAAGGAATTAAATGAATAATCACATATGCCTCCAGGCATTAGGAATAACACAGAGATATATCATCTCAAGATAGGAACAACAATCATGAGGACTCCTTCCTGAATAAACTAAGCGAAGACTAGCACATAGCTACGTCTCGCCTTCACAGCTTCTCAGCACAGACTGACCTGGGCGGAAATCGTTTTACCAACGCCACAAAAAGGGACATGCGCAGAACACGCGAATCGAATACAACTCAGGCCAATTTACGAAACGAAGAATGTTCTACGATGTTCGACTTAAGACCTATTACCTTAAAAGGAAATGAATCTTGAAACATTGCGATTGCCAACTGTTTTCAAAGAACTGACGATCTGAGCGCTCCATATATGGTCGTGACTCAAAATCGTTCACACAGCTATCGGCAACCCTAGCTATCAAGATAAGACAACTTCTTAACGATAGCTATCAAGATTAGACGACTGTAGAAATAAAAGTGACTACAATTTCATGAGTTCCTTCCCATGCATTAAAAAAATGAATCTAGTCAGAATGCATGGTCAGAATAAGTTGCTACAAGTTTTTAGCAGCAACAGCCGGCTGCTTAAGAGCCATTGATGTTATAGAAGTATTGAACATTTTTGTTATGCCTATGACGTGCTTGAGCATTGCCCAACTGATAGTGTATGTATACGATGTCAGCGTCTTCGTACTGTAGTGTAATAAATCGTACACAAAATGTACCACAGGCCTTCTACAGTTCTTCAATATTATATGTGTATTTTTGGTGTGTGATCATCACTGTCTACATTAGAACCACACCCATTCGCGTGCTCATTGACTTGTCTAGATACTCACACACCACGTCCGCCACTCCTGATCTTCACCACAACCACAAGCACCCTGTAATACCACCATTCTACAGTGGTGGCCATTCCACCAGCGCCAGTAAACAACAACCTATACAACACCCAGCAATCATACATTCAAGACACATTCTTGTGTTTCATCCTTTCACTGTTCACTTGTAGAGAATAAACTCGTTGGTTATATGTTCCATAGTCTTTGTCGCAGAGAGATTTATGATTAATAAATTTCTATATCTTTTCTTTATTCTACCCGTGTCTTCTACTTTATTATTGCTCTTTTATCCTTTTTCTTTTTTCGCATTCGTTTGATTGTGAAAATATAACTCTCCCATTCATACCTTCGCCTGTCTCTTTTCTTATGTAGCAACGCATTTTTATTGCGTAAGCTCAGTCCTCGGTGAGAGCGAATAGTGTGAAATTCGTTCTCGACAGAGAGAAGATGGCAGACAATCGTCTACATTTTTATCCGACACGACGTATTTAGGGTAGATTTCTCGGCGATAGGTGTAAGGTGAATGTAACCGTCTGTTTTGTAACGGCCACCATAAATGTAACGTACTGTTTATGAGTGATGTGAAAGCTGGCAGATTGAACGTGTCGTTTATAACCTGGACTGTGTAATGTTGCGGTGTCGATGTAGGTCACCAGAAATGTAACGGACAGGAATGTAACGGCCACCAGAGTGAGGCACTGCCAGGGGTACTATTATCACTCACAGTAAACAGCGTACATGTTGTAGATCTGTGATATTGGTATTATGATGTGCTGAGTGTGGGTGTAGACGAAAACACGAATGCCTGAGGCTCTTAATAAAGTCAATAATGCACCCATACACTCACATGCAGTAGTCAATGATGAATAGAAGACTGTTGGCACGTTTTAAACATTTATTAACGAAACTGACAGTAGCATCAACAGGACAGTCGAATCGACGAGATCAAGGACTTCACATAGATAATAAATGACTGTTAAATGAAAGGTAATCAAAGGCTTGCATCATACATCAAACATCATCTGTCCTAAAGTTACAATATGTAATGTAGCTTCCGTACCATTGACTCAGCGCGTCAGGTACTTAATTAGCTCTGTCGTCCAACCAACGAGCTCCTAAATTGCGTAGCAATAATACATAAGGCTGTTATTCAACTGGCATAGCTCGCCAGGTATATTTCCTCTTGCTGAAAATATTGGCCGTAATACAGGGCCTCAATATGTAGACAGATGTGTATCCTTTTTAGCAGGCACGATCAAACCATGCTAAACATATATATATGTACCGCCAACCTGTGGCGTCCACAATAATTTATCATCATCATTAGGCTTCTGTTCACTTGAAAACATATAGTCTCATTTGGCTAGAACTAGAAGCCAAGAAGAAATTCTGTCTCTCAAGATCTGTGAGCTTCACTCGACAGATAGGTAATTTCAAATGTTCTGCAGCCAAAGGCATAGTAATAAGAATGTCATTTACCTTCATACAGAATCTTCCGGATACACCTTTAACAAACAATCACTGGGGAAAACATTGACATTTCAGTCATATCGAAACTTTCCAATCCCCATGATGATCTAGAGGAAAACACAACGGACATCGTCGTCCGACAGCCCAGATCACAATCTAGATGACGGAAGTCACAGTTCGCGCTCAGAACCCTGCGCATGCCCAGACAGCACAAAAATGAGCATCATTCAGACATATCAACGACAACGATTGAAAGAAAGAGAAGATAACCCTTTAAACAACCTGCCATAGAAGTTAATACCCAATTATCCAACTTTGACCAACAAAGTTTTACAACAAAAGTATTAAATAGATTTACTTATATGACTCCGTCAAAACGACAAAAGTATTAAATAGAGTTACCCATTATGACTCCGTCAAAAACGACAGCAACAGTGAAACACATGCATCGCTCAGAGATGACCATAGTTAGCAGTAGGTGTGAAGACGCGCATTGGCAGTTTATGGCCGGCGTCTAAGTTAATGTGAAGTGTTAAGACGGGAACTATTCCGGGTTTTCGAGAATTAGGAAATCATTTCTTTTCATAAGATATAAACCGCAGTAGTTAGACTTCATGCATTCAGTCCTCCTAAGTTGCAGTAGACGGATCGCTCGTTCTAGAGAATAAGCTTGTATAGCGAAGTTCTTAAGTTTTCTCGTCAATTTTTGCCAAGCTGCTAGAATACCTATCTAGTGAATAATTCTAGTCGTGGTGATCGCCTGTAGTGCTGTTTGGAGGTAATATTATATATATCTAATATTTTGTGAGTGATTTAAGTGGTAAATCGCCTATTTTATTTCACTAGTTAATTTCTGTGTAGAGGGATTAAATTATAAGTCTGTTATAGTCTCTAGTTGACGTGTTACAGTGGAAAGCAGAATAAATTATTATTTCTAGCTTAAACTCATGCAGCTGTAAATAAATTTAATTAAATTGCTAGTAACCAGTCCGAGTATATTTTAAACTAACTTATAACTGCACTTAGTTATCACTGAGTATTGACGAAATACGTAGATATTTCTAATTCATGATGATTGATTTTTTTTAAACGATCATAATTATTTCACGGGAGTTTAACGTTTAGACAAGCTCTACGCTTGCAGTTATAATGTAAGTTATAACCGAAGCGAATATTGTGGTTAGGTATTTTGTACTTTTCTCTTCCTTACACAGTTTTGGGTCATCCCAACGTTTACCAGCTGTTTTAGTACAACTGAGAGAAGAAACATTTTTATCTTTAACCACGTAGGTCTACAAGTTAACACCTGTCTGGCAGGGCGTTTGCCTCCAGAAATAGACAGAGTACAAATCTCACTAACGGTTTTTAAAGACTAAATGCCTATATTGGGCCCATTGCGCCAGATTATATTTCTTCACAAACTCTCATGTACATGCAGCCCTGTGGCGAGAAAAATTACAAACCACTAACATTCCGACATTTTTGATTAATTGTGGTGTGACCAAATTAAATTTCTATACTGAGAGAAGGCACTGACCTGACATTCCTAGGTACTGGAAAACCTAAGCTATTGACACTGTGCTCGCTGTTAACTTTCGTGCCTGGACAATTTTAATGTGACATAAAGAGATATCCTAAATAATAATAACCAAGGAAACGTTCCCTGAAGAAGTGAATTCAACCTGTCTTTGCGGAGCTGGGGTTCCCTTGGCCAAAAATAACACCGGAGATTCTGTATGTGTATGTCCTAAAAATTGTTTTCCAGAAGTTGCTACCAAAGCTGTAAGTACGAATGCAAGCGCGTGGCCACGGCTGACATGAATAGAGTGAATGCAGGACTGAGGGATTCCTTTATTGTTGTATTTTTGGCACCCATTTTGCTGGCTTAACTTCCTTTATGCAGTTTTGTTGCTAATTATATTTTCCTTAGGATAGAGTAGAGTATCCGTTCTGTTCATACCTTTAAAGGGAACTCTTAGACTATAGCGTATGCATCCGTGACTCTTTCGGGCTATCACATTTTCTTCTAACAGAATCGTGGGCTATACATCGAGGGAAAAGATTACACCTATGGGTCTATCATTCTTGTAGCAATTCATTACCTTATATGTATTTTCTATGCTTGATATTAACATTTATGTGTTGTGGTAAATTTTCCTTATGTTAATAAATTTACATAAACTTTATTCAAGCGTGTCGGTCAGCTCGTTCCAACATATCTGTATTCCATTGTTATAGTTTTCACGTCTGTGCGTCTAACTGTCGTCACTTATGTGTGTGTATACGTGAGTGGTATATATATATATATATATATATATATATATATATATATATATATATATATATATATATTAATATATATAGTCAATAGACTGTCTGACTCCTCTAGATCTGTTGTAGAAGATAGGCTGAAAGATAGAAAATTCTCGATTTCAGGGACAGACTCTATTAATTTCTACTATCTCACTCGTGAAAATATATTTCTATTATTATCTCTCACTGTGGCTATCACTTGTTCTAATCTATTCAGAAGGGACCAACCCAAGTCTTAATTCCCCTATCAAAAATCTACGACAGTCTTTAAATTCTTATAATCTTAAGTTTTTAATTTCTTTGTGTGGTATGGTTTTTTGTAAAGTCAAGTAGCCCCAAACAAGGCTACCTATCTTTGAATGTTCTTCTAGGCCTGGCTCAGCAATGGAACTGGAAAGAATCCCACAACTGCGGATCTTCCAATCTTAAATGTGGCACTGTTGAAGACCCTCTGACATTTCACAAGGGCTCAGAACAACAAAACTTCCCCCAGCTGACTTACGCACGTAGAAATGAGTAAACTCTTCAAGGCAGGATATAACCTGAAATATAATATATATATATAACCTACGTAGTATATCTCACTGACTCCCTAACCAATCAGGAGGTAAGATGAGACAGATCAGACAAGATGTGGTTACTCTTGAGAATCATAGCAATTCAAAAGTAACATAATTCATTTAATTAATAGCATACTATTCCAGTAACTCTCTGGTTGCAGTTTATCCATGATTTGCTTCCTTACAATCAGATGGCTTTGTGGAAAGAGTTATGTTATAACTCAGTTTGTACAATAAAATAATTTTTTTCATACTTTCCATCTTTCCAATAAGGTGGTCCATTCCATTCTGGTAGTAGACGATTTCGCTCGTGTCTGAAGTTTGAATCGTGTGGCACGTATTTTACTATTGGTACCTTCCGCCTTTTATAGGTCAAGGTTTCCCGTACGAGAAAGCATCAAGGCCAAAGTATTATGTAGACTAGAAAAAGTGAAAATCTTAGGCGTTCTTTCCTAGTATGAAAAACCTGAAATCGTTCCAGTTTATTTATTTCCTTCATCCAAAGCTTATATTATTCTTAGGGCTAAGCTCTATCTATTGCATTATCTCTCTCATGTCTAGGTTAATCCGACTTTTCACTGGAGCAGCCTAAACATGGCAAAGCACAACATGGTTCATGCTTTGAAGCCTTAAATACACATTTTCTCCGGTTCTACACCACTTCCAGTGAAATTATAGATATCTGTCAATAGCTAATGATCCCTATTATCGAATTATGTTCCTCGTCATTGATATATTCCGTTCATATCTGCACATTACCTTTCGAAAAATTGTCAACATCTACATTTTTTCGTCTTCCTACTAAAAGGCCTTACAAAATATAAGTACCGAGCTGCGGTTTTGATTGGTTGTTTGACTTCTCGGAATTTCTGTACGGTGTAATGTTTTGATCAGAGAAGAGTTGGCTACTCGAAAAGCAGCAGCTGGGAATCTTTCTCAGGCCATAAATCGAGGATTTCTCAGCAAGAGAGAGGTTGGTAAGAAAACGAAGATGGCTGTATACCGCTCCACCTATGTACCAGTCTTGACATATGGATGCGAGTCATGGGCAATGACTACAACCCACAAAAGCCAGATCCAAACGTCAGAAATGAGGTATCTGAGGAAGGTGGTTGAAGTAACAAGAAGAGACATGGTCCGCAACCAGACGATACGTCAAGGCTTAATATCCAAACCCCCTGCAGACCCAAGTAGAACAGTCCCAACTAAGATAGTTTGACCATGTCTGCAGAATGGGAGAAGATCGGCTACCACGACAAGCATGGGAAACAAAGAGCCAGGGATCCAGACCCCAGGACGAACCAGAGTCCGCTGGGAGGACAACATTAGACAATCTTTGAAGGATCGAGGACTAGAATGGAACCATGCCAGGAGGAAGACAGCCGATAGGATAGTCTGGTACTCTCTCTTCCAAATCTCTACACCTCACGGTAGAAGGGGAACGACTAAGTAAGTAAGTAATGTTTTGAATGACTGCCGAGATAGGATTCAGATTCATCACATAAATTTCTTCGCGTTACTGAAGAGGTCATATCTCTCAAATATGGAATAAAAACATACAATCTTCTCTTGGCAATGTTTACAAATAACATCTTAGATCTGCCCGGACTATTACAACATTTTCGCTCAGGTATGTCCGAGTGATAAGTGCGTGTCTGGAGTCTGTCCACAGACGGGTAATTTATCGCCCAGCATGCCTCAGGTAAACCAACGCTCAGTCGCTCGGTCGCTGAGCGGCCCATCTGGGTTCATGACGAATTATCACTGAGAGGAGTGTAAGAAGATTTGAAAGTACAAAATATATGCTTGATAGTAGAGAAAGAAAAGCGCAATCACAGAAATTTAGTACACACAAAAATGTAACTAAATACTGCCGGAGAGGAAAAGTGGTCGACCCATATTTATGTGACGTTAACTGAGCTGGATGTTTAAAATCGTCTGTAAAATCATCTCTGTATTTCATCTATAGTGCTAGTGGGTCACCGACTCCACAGGTTCTATGTAGAATGTCATCTGAAGCTTCTTGCTGCATGCGATAATGAAGCTCTAAAAGGAGATAGTCTATTAGTTGGCATTGGTATTAGTATCAAAATGAACTATAGTATTGGAATGATTATTTGAGCCTTTATAATTTAATACTTATAATTGTTTACATTTTTATTGTTTCTATAAAGTTCTTTTGTTTGTTTGTTTTTTATTTGGGGGGTGGGGTTGACAACAGGAAACGGAACAACAAAACCAAAAAACTCCGCTTGAAAACGGAAACGGAAGAACAAAAATAAAAAGTCGTCAAAAACGGTGTAAGATGTGTTTCTTACATTCTTAATATCGAGGCAAATCCATAGAAGCGGAACGACAAAACAAAAACTGTTCGAAAGCGAAGTAAGACGTGTTACTAACATTCTTTAATAATAACAAAAATGAAAATTCTTTTGGTTTTTGTTGTGTGTTTTTTTTTTTTTTGGGGGGGGGGGGGGGGAAGGGGGGGAAGGGGGGGGAAGGGGGGGGGGGGAAGGAGTTATGTTGGTGTTAAGCCAACAGGATTGCGACCCCGGATCTTGATGAATCCATTTTTAAAAAATGTGACATCCATTGATATAGAGACTCAAGTTTAATGTTAAGGGAAACAATACTATTAATGTCTAACTTGGATTACTGTCACGGATTGCCTCCCCTTAGCTCTGCTGTAGTGGTCCACCAGTGGCCAAAACGCAAGAATATCTAAAATTGGTCGTCAAAGGTGTCAACCTTCGCACAAGATTACTCTTGGCAGAGTTGTAGATAGAAGAGTAACGACGCTTCAATCCCCAGGGAGTCACCACTAGATATTTTCAGAAGTCAAGAACAATGCTGCATAGGGCAGAGCAATTGTTAACTTATATCTGATCCGTCGCCTTTTGTGAAGAATTAAGCAATGATTTTAGCCCGTCCAGGCTCCCAGCTGGTGTAAATCCAGAGAAATTATTTTCTAAGATTTAGCTCTATATATGCAAATATATATCTAATTGTATATACATTAAAGAATCTAGATCATGCGTTTGCTTTCATACTGATAATAACTGAATCAACTATGATTGTTATGTTTTAAAAGAACACGTAACAAATTTAATAATCAATTAGTTTTCACAGGTTAAAATAAATGGAATGATGGTGAATTTTAGAGGTAAAATAATTTTTTTCTTCACTGAGACTTAGGTGAGGATTTTAAGGAAAAAATTATTTTCCTTTTGCTGTGTCCTTATAATCAGATCTTAACTGATCTATGTGAGTCCTGCAGCCGTGGTTTCGTCAATTCTTCTGTGATGAGGGCACCTCTTCACACAACTTGTCCAATTTAGGCGGTTAGTGTTAATTCACTGCTTTTACTGTAGAACTTTCGTCTTTCCGTTTCGTCTCACGAACAGTCCGATAGCTTCGGTCCACGATCTTTAGACAAAATAAAGAGAACAAATGCCTCTGCTAAGAACATTTGTGGGCTGCAAATTAACAGTCGCATTGTCTCGCTGTCCACCCACCAATGTTAGCCTCTCTGAATAATTATATTCTTGAGTATACACAGTGTAACTCTGAGAAGATGATTAGAAATCACCAATATTCTCCTTGGTATAAAACTGGGAAAATATGTGCTTGGACAGCGCAGGGCAATGTCGTGCCCGAATTACAATTAACAAGGTACATATATCTCACAAAAATGATACTATACACTTGAAGCACAGGAGATGTAATCATCACTCATCATTGCTCCAGTCGGAGTCTGGGGTTGCTGTTGCTTTCGCGTTTCTGCGCGAATTAGCATAAAACAAACACCAGCGCTTGCTGTAGTGGTTTATGAACATACTATTTTCATATGTTGAGGTTGCCAGCCTCATATATAACCACTTAGCAAGGAAAACATGTCGAATTCCCACTTGTAAAATAAATGTTTACACTTATCCCAAAGTAACTTTTGGGAACGTAATCCCCTGGCACAGTTCAGAATGGACACAGCACTTTGATGCTTTCGAATCACTTGGTCTGAAAATTTTTTAATTCATCTTATGACGGGTGATCTGATTCCTTAGGTCTCCAGTCTTTGTATTGAAAAAGACGGGTTTACTTTTTAAGTTTTTAAGTTGCCCAAATATTTCGATCCTGGTCCTTTAAGTTTCCAGTCTTCGTATTAAAAAAATGCGGGTTTACTTTTAAGTTTTAAAGTTGCCCAAATACTTCGAACTGTCACTTATTATTTTGGAATGCTTTGTTCGATCCTTCTCTCTCTCTGGCTCTGGTGAATTGCTAGCTTGACGTGGCGATGCAGTCTGATTTGTGACTCCGATTTCGCTAGATTATATTTCCAATTCTCAGTTCAAAGTCCTAAATTGTACTTCCGACGATATTTCCAATGAAAGTCAATGTCTATTCCGTCTCTCGAATCAAACCAATCGAAAGCTTAATAGCATTACCTGGGTTGGTGTGTTTAAATCATAATACCCCCGCGTGTTTTAAAATATTACATTTTAAAATTCCAACGCGTGACCTCTTTCTAATATGTCGAAATGCTTCCAATTGCATCTTTATACAAAACTCATAAACACATCTGTGCACTCATTTCCTGTCCAGATGCTTTTCTACCAATATTGTCTCCTCTGCCAGGTTATCCAATACCATAATTCCCGCCGTAAGTACGTCGGCCTGTCGGTCACATCATGCCCACCGTCATTTGTGCACTTTTCTATTTTCGAGAGAGTACATTAACTTTCAACCACAGCTAAGGGGGTGCAACTGTGGTTGAAAGTTAGACAATAATTGTATTGTTTTCCTTATATGTACATGTTGTCATAAAAGAAATGTTAGTTATTAGTCAATTTACGGTCCATTAGATCATTATCACTGCTCCACAAGTCCTTTAGGAAGGTTACTCCATATTTAATACATCCATACAATTTTCACTACAAATATCTAATGACGGTCGCCTGCAATTAAATGACCACAGTAGTGATAGTACCGTCTGTAATACATGTAACAGAAACAACACACTATAATTAATAACCTGTCAATTTTGACGGGTTTTTGCTAGTCTGTAATAATTACACAGGAGGGTCCAGCGGAAGCAATTATCTAATTATCCCCTGTGTCTTTGCCCATCCCTCAGACGGCTTTCTTAGCCAGCCAGTCTGGCTTTCTTTTCATCGATCGTGCGAGACCGTCTTGCGCAAACAAGGATCGTCTCTATCAAAGGTTGGCTAGACTGACTTACGTGATAACCGTATTTTCCGCTGACCGGTCTAATTAACCTGGTATTATTACGATTCACCTGGCGAAACGCAAACCAGTCTGGGAATGGTCACAGCAAAAAAATTGAATCAGGTGCATAAAATATGCCACATAAAAAGCGGATGAAGGAGTGAGAGAGGGGCTTAAAAGTACATGTACAAACGTTTTGCCACAATTACCTAAAACACTGCGTCCCCTGTCTGTGTAGGGGACAAACAGACGTTCTAAAACAGAGATTCGATCAAAAGCAGGGCTGTGTAATCGGAGTCATGGAGTCGGTCATTTTAAAAAAAAATGCCACATGGCCAGTTAAAAAAACTGTAGTCGGAATCGGGAGTCGGTTTTCTAAAATTTCAGAAGTCGGATTTTTTTTCAGCCGACTCCACAACACTGATAACAAGGCAGGTCCATAGCAAATACTGCCGTAGGGGAGTGAAGTGTTAGAGACTTCATCATACTAGGTCCAGCTGTTTTATGAGGTGGGGGTGACCAGTTACCTTCACCGCTACCTTTTGCCTATCCTAATTCCTGGCTTCCGGGATCGAAATATAGTTGCGTTGTGCTCCAGTCTACCCAGCTATAAATGGGTACATGCCTGCTTTTGAGTCAGGAACGGCAAAAGCAGCGAGGAAGTGAACTGGTCACCCCACCTCACGAAATAGCTGGAGCTAATATGGTGAAATCTCTAACACTTCATTCCCCTACGTCAGTATCTGCAATGGACTACCTTTACGGTTTCAATATACAGATTGAACAGTATACTATAACAATAGTAAACTACAAATAGTATAATATTCCAGGTGAATAGTATAGGAACCTATAGTACATAAAGTATATATTATAATACAGAAAGGCTAGTACAGGCACCGCTAGCCAACCGCATGGTTACGTTCGTGAAAAGTCTTGCGCTTTTGCAGTGATAAATTCTGTAGCCAGGTTGTTATGAGTAAATTTCATAACATGTATGTCGATATCAATACAGTTCGACATGTAGTTTATTTTGTTTACGTCCGGTGACCTTAGTTACAGGAAGTGACGTGATTACTTTTGGTGGCCAAATTGCAGACGCCAGTTTTTGCCGTCTGTTGAGTTGAGCGTTCCATTAAGGATTCGCTGTGTCTTTTCAAGGTGTTGGACGTATGTGTTTGTAGTGAAGTGAATCTGTATAACAACACGCTCAAAAAATTCCATGCTCAAAAACTAGTTAACGTATTTTTAAACCTATAAATAACTACAGTATATGAAATTTGTCTGAGGGCCCAGTCAAATTTACCGCCAACAATTTATCTAGTATATTTGAATTTGTCTATGAAACAAGTCAAAAGTTACCGCCCACCCAAAATTTATCTAAGAGCATAGTACAAAATTAACAACCAATCAAATCGTTTCCTTTTCTTGTAGTAATAAGAAAATTTTGGTTGACGTGGAAATAATGCCTATTTTATGTTTTTGTCCGAACGTAGATAATTTATTTCTTAATAACTAAAGATAATTAAAATGAAAGGGATATCTCAAATTATAGCGCTGATATTGCTTAACACATAAACATAAAGATTCCCTCATAATAAAATTTTTATGGTAGTAGAAAAATTTATTTTAGTAATATTTTCACATCAGAGTAAGGCCCAATTTAATTACTTAAAAATTACCCAGATTGAAGTGCAAAGGAATAACTAAGGGAAAACTATATATAACGATAGAGATTAATTGGCCATTTGATTATCACTTTTGATAATTAAAATCGGTCCACTAATAACTATAATATAAAATCTTCAAATCTAGTCAGATCATACAGACACACTTAGAATCGCATAAATACTAGTCTCAAAAATTAACTTTTTGACTTTTTCTCTTATTGGCCGGGTGTATTGCTATAAATAGTAACAATTTTTTGTGGTTTTCCGCCATTGAAATCATAAAAATCACGCTGAGCTGACGTATCCTAAAAGACTGTATGACCAAGCCTTTGCCGATTGGACTGGTAGAGCAGGCTAAGAACCCCTTTACGGCCAGTCAGCTTGAGTGTGTGTGAACGTATTTACCTGAGGGTAAGATAGATAATTTTATTTGCATACTTTGTTAAATAATTGACCTGTAAAGTAAACAGGCTATGTGTGCCATATTTATTCGAAAGTGTGACTGCCGGCGGGATGTGTTGTGTCACGCTGACCTAAGTAGGAATGTGTAGTAAGCAGACTTGTTCGAATTGAAAAATTAGTGTATAATGTTTGCAAATTAGCATAAATTTACGACAGTGAGTGTTAGAAGCGATTTAATGTAGTATTTTCTTCTGGAGTGACACACTGTTCATAGATCATGTGATAAACCTATAGGGAAGGTTAGAATGAAGTAATCAATAGGTCACATGCTGTATTGTACTTGCCATGATTATTGTATGGAAGCCAAACATGGACGAGGTACCCAAGCATTGATTGACCCAGAGAAAGAGTTATGGCATGACAACGGATGGTAGACAACGGAATTCAAGGTCTTGTGCAACTTGTTAGCACAAATGACTGACCATGGTGTAGTGAAATGAATCCGTATGACAACACGCTCAAACTCCCCGCTTAAAACGTACTAGCTAACTTATTTACAATCTATAAATAACTACAGTATTTGAAATTTGTCTGAGGGTCTAGTCAAATTTACCGCCAACATTTAACTAAGAGTATTTGAATTTTTCTAAGAAAACAAGTTAAACGTTACCACCCCCTCTCTCACACACCCATCTCAATATTTATCGAAGGACGTAGTAAAATTTAACAACCAATCAAATCGTTACCTCTTTTTTTGCAAGGACAAGAAAATTTGTGGTTGACGTGGAAATAATGTCTATTTTGGGTTTTGGACCGAACTTAAATAATTTATTTCTCGATAACTAAAGATAATTAAAATAAAAGAGATATCTCAAATTATAGCGCTGATAATGCTTAACATATACACATAGAGATTCCCTCATAGAAAATTATCTTAACTTAGAAAAATTTAATTTACTAATATTTTCACATCAGGTTAAGATCAAATGTAATTACAAAAAAATTAACCCCATTTGAATGCAAAGGAATAATTAAAGGAAAACTATATAGAACGATAGAGAATAATTGGCCGTTTAATTATCACTTTTGATAATTAAAATCGGTTCACAAATAACTATGATATAAAATAAACAAATTCGGTCAGATTAGACAAACACCTGCCATCAACGGTACCTAAACCTTGTAGCGGTATGGCAGCTTGTGTACCCTGACAATCCCCAGAGCAATGCCAGTGGGAGTTTTACTCCTGGTAGGTTCAACCATGCTGGACTGGTCTGCGTGGGTAGGAGTCAGACAAAAGCTGGTACCCTGGTCCTCCAGGTTGGGGGTTTTAGCACAGGGCCGACACCCCTGTCTGTGTAAAAAATCGCACACGTTACGGAAACAGCAATAAATGAAAATACTTTGATGCGGGACGGACATCCGGAGTCTCAGGCTCGTATGACTGACAGTGGTGAAAGCCGAAAGGAAGCCACTGGCATGAAAACGGATGCCCAGACCGCAAAACACGAAACCAGAATTGGTTTTTGGAATGTCAGAACTATGAATGAGGCAGGAAAGCTGAGACAGATCACAGCAGAGATGAGGAATTACAAACTACATATCCTGGGAATAAGCGAGAGCAGATGGACAGGGATGGGGGAAAAAAACAGCTACAGGGGAAACAGTACTTTATTCTGGTAGAGAGGACGGTCAGCACAATGAAGGTGTAGCCATTATCCTTAAGAAAGGAATGGAAAGGTCTCTACTGGAATGGAAACCCATTAACAACAGACTAATAAGAGCAAGACTGAGGGGGAGATTCACCAACACCACAATTATACAATGCTATGCACCAACAAACGACAGCGATGAAGAGATCAAGGACGATTTCTATCAACAGGTACAAAAGGAAATGGAAACTGTACCCAGGTACGATCTTATTATAGTAATGGGAGACCTAAATGCGAAAGTTGGAACACTTAATAATTATAACGAAAGAGTAATGGGGAAATGCGGCAGTGGAACAGTAAATGAGAATGGGGACAAATTAATAAGCTTCTGCAGTATTAACAACCTGGTCATTGGAGGAACACTTTTTCAACACAAAGAAGTGCACAAGTTAACATGGGAATCACCAAACGGACGAGACAAAAACCAGATAGATCACATAATGATCAATGGCAGATGGAGACATGCACTACAAGACGTGAAAGTAAGAAGAGGCGTGTAAAGTGCAATCTTTACTATCTTGCAATATAATACATTTATATACTTATTATGTTCGCAAATATTTTGTAAACAAAGTATTTCCTTTTTAAGTGCTTAAGGAGAAGTCATTTTTGAGTTACTTCCCTTGAAAGTAGTTCCGTCATCTTCGATCGGACTCCGCGGACGAGTCTAGGCCTACTGCGATTTATTCTTTGGCTGGGTAGGAATAGATTGTTCTTGCTTCAGTATATCTATGGCCTGAATTTATACGTAGTGTTTGTATGAGTAGGACGAGTCTGTCTTATATATGGATATCTTTACATTTCTAAGTCGAACTATGTTGGTTGTCGCTAGAAAAGGTCAAAGGCTATGCAGCGGAAGTATCGCTAGCAGGGGGTGTGATTCATGGCTGTCATCCTGTCGAGATGTCGAATTTTGTTGTAGCCGGCTTATCGCCGAAAATTGATCTATAAGTAAATGGGGAAAAGTGATAGTCATTTAGACATGTTGTATGTACTTTACCCCAGTGTTTATTTTCTTTTGCCAAGGAATGGCAAAGTTATATTTCGCATAGAAAGGTAAAACCACAATTTATTATGAACTTGGGCTTCGCCATCGTTGTCGATAAGCAGATGCACAGTGGTACTTTTGAAAAGAATATTTATTCAAAGGAAGATGACATTCCTATGTATCAACACTAGATTGTATGATATTATTCAATTACCTCTATGAGAGAAGCTATGAAGAAATGAGGACATTTAACGAATGACCAATTTTGGTCTGTATCCAATAGTGAGTGAAGCTCACGAGAGAAGCACAGCCATGTTGAAATCCATATACTTTGTATTTATCGAGTGAGAAAAAGGGATGCCTGTACTATCGCTCGATGAACCAAGAGATCACTGCTACATGTGAGAACCCATGTCTGGGATTCCTATATCTTTATGGAAAATATATATATTGAACTTTACGTGAAGGGATATTCGCTAGACGAGGTTAGGTCTAGGAGCCTTCCTATATATTGGTTATGGTCTGACGTGCCCAGTCAGTAAAGCCAGATGATTTACATGATGGAACTCTGAATGCTTATTTACGAATGCTCCATTATGATATTTGCCAAGCATGAATGCTAACTTAAGATGATATTCCTGTGATCAACATTATGCTGTCTATGTCGACATTTGTTCCTGTAACCATACACATACTGTCCAAGTGTGCGTCCCATTAAATGTTATAAAAAGACCACCGTAGTTCCAGTACTTCTTGAATTCGAACAGTGTGAGTATGAGTGATGTACCACCAACTTGTCAACTCTATCGAATCATTCTACCATTCGCGTTCTGACATTCATATACACACTCATTGTCTACACTCACATTCTTGTCGGAGCCTCATCACGTTCCGGGACAAGATGACCTGTATGACCAAAACTGTGCTGGGTTTAATGAGTTGACAATCGTTACACTTTACTACACCAGTCCCAACATCTACATTTATCAACTGGTGGACATTCACGTCATTTAACAAATAAAGCGTGATTCAACAACTAGTAGCCAGTATGAACAACTACACAGACTTTAACAAGGCGCAGATGTGGGAAGTGATCATCACCTAGTAGTAGCAAGACTGAAGGTGAAACTCAGAGCTGCTGGACCAGTTGCAGTCAAACAGAAAAGATATAACATCACGAAACTTAAGGACCCCCTCATCAGAAAAGCGTTCATGGTCGACGTAAAAAGGCGATATCTGATTACCAAAAGCCAGGAAAGAACAGAGACCGACGATGTGGACCAGAAATTCAACACCATCTCAATAATATACAAAGAAAGCAGCAAGTCATGCTTGGGATTCCAGGAAAGAAAGAGCCAAGACTGGATAACACCAGAAACGCTAAACACCATAGCGAAGAGAAAGGAAATGAAAAGGAAGAAAACAGAAGCTAAGTCTCCCAGGTTAAAGGCAATATATAGTGAACAGTACAGTCAGCTGGACAAGGAAGTAAAACGTCAAACCCGTGCTGACAAAAGGACATTTCTGGATGACCTTGCAAGACAGGCAGAAGAGGCAGCACTGAGAAATGAACAAAGCACAGTTTATAAAATAACTAAAGCTACCAGTGGAAAACGAGGTGCAAACAACATAACGTTAGTAAGAGACAAGCAAGGAAATCTCATCACCACAGCACAGGGGCAGGAAACAAGATGGGCAGAGCACTTCAGAGAAACACTGAATAAGGAACCACCAGAGACTCAGCTGAATGTTCCTGAGGCTGAAAGTGACTTAGACGTAAATACAGACATTCCACGAAAAGAAGAAATTATCACAGCTATCAAAGGGCTAACCAACGGGCTGATCACCCGTTTGCAAGTCACTTCGATTACGGAAACAACAGCAGATGGATTGATTTGCCGTTGCCCTAAAGACGCCAATAGGCGTGATGGGAAACAATGGCAAAGAAAACCTATCTGCTGTTGCCCTAAGACGCCACTAGGCGTAATGGCCACTGACTGCTTTGACGGTCGGTGGCTAAGGACGGAAGAAGAAGAGAAGAAGAATCAAAGGGCTAAAAAATGGAAAAGCGCCTGGTCACGACAATCTGAATGCTGAGCTATTCAAGACAGACCCTGAACTAGCAGCAGAACTATTAGAACCACTATTTGCACAAGTCTGGGAAACTGAGACAACACCAACAGAGTGGAGAAAAGGAATAATTGTCAAATTGCCCAAGAAGGGCGACCTCGCAGACTGCAACAACTGGAGAGGAATTACCCTCCTCTCAGTTCCCAGCAAAATACTAGGCAGGATAATCATCCAGAGAATTTCAAAAGCAGTTGACCATAAACTGAGGAAAGAACAAGCGGGCTTCAGAAAGAGCAGAAGATGTGCAGATCATATATTTACCCTCAGGAACATTATAGAGCAGTGCTCAGAATGGCAGAGACAGCTGTACATTAACTTTGTTGATTTTGAAAAGGCTTTCGACAGCATACACAGGGACAGCCTATGGAAAATTCTGAGGGCTTATGGAATTCCCAGCCGCATTGTTTCCATTATAAAAAGCCTCTATTCTAACGTTACGTGCAGTGTTGGATCGAGTAATATAACTTTCGAAGTGAAAACAGGAGTACGACAGGGATGCCCCTTATCAACAACATTATTTTTGACAGTCATAGATTGGGTGATGCGCCAGACTACAGAGGGCAGTCCAAGAGGAATTAGATGGACAACGTTTTCTACACTGGAAGATTTGGAATATGCAGATGACATTGCACTACTCGCGCATTCACACCAACACATTCAAGACAAAACCGATAGACTGAATAAGTATGGCCAGCAGGTTCGCCTGAACATCAATTTGAAGAAGACAGAGGTCATGACACTAAATGTGGGCAATCCTGAGCCAGTAACAGTAAGGAACCAGAAGTTAGAACAGACAGACACATTTACTTACCTAGGAAGCATAGTAACACCTGACGGCGGAACAAGCAAGGACATTAACAACAGAATGAATAAAGCGAGAACAGCCTTTGCTGTTCTCAACAACATTTGGAAGTCTTCCCAGTACAGCACAAACACCAAATTAAGACTGTATGAGAGCTGTGTACTTTCTGTGCTTCTCTATGGTGCGGAATGTTGGAGAGTAACAGAGAAGGAAATGTCGAAACTGTCCTCTTTCCACACAATCTGCCTAAGGAAAATTCTCCGAATCTTTTGGCCAAACACCATCAGCAACCAAGAACTACTTATTCGGAGTAACCAGGAGGACATGCACACCATCATAGCTGGCAGACGCTGGAGTTGGGTTGGCCATGTCCTCAGAAGGGACCCTGATACCATCACAAGAACAACTATGCTATGGACCCCCGAGGGAAAGCGAAAGAGAGGCCGACCAAAAACAACTTGGCGGAGAACTGTGGAAGCTGAGATCCAAAGAATGAACCACAGTTGAAGCACTGTACGAAGGATGGCCGCCGACCGAGCAAACTGGAATCAATTTGTTGCTGCCCTACAAGACGCTACCAGGCGTGATGGCCGCTGACTGCTTTGACGGTTGGCGGTTATGGATCAAAGAAGAAGAAGAAGAAGACAAACACGCTTAAAACTGCTCAAATTCTATAGCCTAGGAAATAGTTAATTTTTTTTACTCGTCATTTGATTGGTTGGGGGTAGTGTGATAAAAATTAACAACTGCTTGTAAAGTCCGCCATTGACGAAAAAGCTTCCATACCAAGCTGACATTATTGTAAGAGACAGAAGGACAAGCCTTTGCCGTCTGTACTGAGAGCTGAGAGGCTATAGCCCTTTACTGTCGGGTCGCTTGTGTGTGTGAATATTCTTTACTTGAGGGTAAGATAGATAATTTTATTTGCATAATTTGTTGGTCCTGTAAGTATCAGGCTATGGTGTGCCATATTCGTTTTCGATACTGCCGAAAGGGATGTGTATGTCACTGTTGCAAGTGGTCTGTTGCAAGTAGTGGTTTGGTTAGCTCTGAACAATGTTCCATATAATGTCAATAAAGTAGTTATAAATTCTGGCCATTGTTTTATCTTCTTGATATTCATTGAGTGATCGTGTATCGTGCCTTCTATGTAAGATTACGCGAATGCAGGGGTGGAAGATTCTGAACGATAATTGAACCTTGGAATACGATTGATGTGACAAGTCGGTTCCATTGAGTCCACAATTATTTAATACAGATTACACGTCAAGACGATTCATGCATGTTGATCACAAAGGTACATATTATAACTTGAAAATATATGGCATAGATATGTAGATATCCTATCAGTCCTTGTCCAATAATCAAATTACTGTATGCAGATTGTCATAGCTGTATGCACGCGCGGTTGGGGTTTCCAACGGCCGACAGTGAGTCTATGAGTCTGGCAAAATCAAATACCATGGACTGTAATTCATCCTTCCTTAATTTTCACTTCGTACTGACCTTTAATCATTTCAAATCTTCGTAATAGCAATGGACTGACCCATGTCCGTACTTGCATAAAATATATCTGTATGGCAATACCATGCCCAACATTGGAAGGAAAGTCATACGCGTCTTAACAGCTTGACGGTCAATGTGAAAAGGGTAGCGTTTCTTAGTTACCGACTGTGTCCTAAACAACTCTATACACGTCATAATCGATCGTGTCTAAAGCGTTCAAAATTGAAACCTCTATCGCAATATATTAAATGCCTTAACCTTTTACAATTGCACGTCTGGTAACCTTTAGCAGACGGCGTTAATATCATATACCGTAACAATTCCCTGTACACCGGGGAAAAAAAAATCGATAGATTTTTTTTCAATATCTATCCGACTTAACAATTTTTCAAAAAAATTTAACACAATTGTGACATATGGCCGACGATGTTCTGAGTAGAACTGTTGCGGTCGTGTCAACTAACTATTTGTCATAGTCATCTAACGTTATATATATCAATATTATACATATTATTATATCAACTAAATAAATGTCCAATGTTAATAGTGAATGATAGAATTAAATTAAAGTAAGGTCTGTCGTATTAGTATGTCATATAGGAATTAATTTGACTAATTAAAATTAAATTAATTAATTAAACTAAGAGTTAAATTATTAAGATTCTAATTTCACGCGATGTTATGAGAGAAGAAAAGACAAACTAAGTAAGAAGAAATAGAAAGAAATTCGAATATAAGTTTTAACTTAATTGTGTGTGTTAAGTGTTAGTGAATAATAACTAACTAACTTAACTAACTAAATACTGTATAGGTACATTAAAAAAAAAATTATTAATCTAATACTTGTGTGAGATTTATTTTCTCTTTTCATAATTTCTTCTTTTTAGTATTTCGTTCTCTTTTTTTTTTTTCATTTAATTTTTTTTTTCTCACCTTTCATTTTATTGATAATAATTCAATTAAGAAGTTAAGTTAACTAATTAATTAGTATAGGATATGATGATCCATCCGTAGTCTTGATCCTGATGAATTCTTTTAGGCAAAAGTGTTCAAATGTCCACGTCGGAAAGAAATGTCATTTATAACTGCATCGAAGAATTAAGAGTCCATAGGATAATAAGTTCGACTTGTCGTCAGATATTATTCCATGATTGTTCAATGATATTCGTATATCGTGTATGGATATTATACGAAGTTCGAATGTAAGTATATATACCTTGATTGTCTTGTCGTTCAATTCTGTGATGCATATAGTGTTTATAAAGTTTGAATTGAAGGCAAGGTTAGTTCCTTTATAGTTGATACTTCGTTCAATCCAATGTAGTTCTGATTGATGTAGTTTAAGAGTGTCAATGTTGATTATTCGTCGTCAATAGGATTACGTGACAACGCATCTGCCACACAATTTTCAGTGCCAGGTATGTGTTCAATGGAGAACTCGAATGGCTGTAGGATGATTGAATATCTGGCAAGTTTTTGGCTTTTGTGGTTGGATCGACGCAAGGATGCGACCGCACGTTGGTCCGTCTGTATGGTAAAGGGGGCACCGAGTAAGAATTTCTCCAGCTTCGTTATTGCCCAGATCACAGACAAAAGTTCCTTGTCGACTGTGGAATACTTTGTTTCAGCCGGCTTCAGCTTTCTTGATATATATAAGGTGGGGTGTAGAATGCCGTCATGGTTCTGGAGCAGGCATGCACCAATGCCGTAGTTACTAGCATCTGTTCGTAAGAAAAATCTTTTGGAAGCATCGGGAAGTCTTAAAATTGGTTCATGCGAGAACAAATTTATAATTTTGTTGAAAGTTTCATTGCATGTACCAGTCCATGTCACCTTCACCGGCATATCTTTTTTTAACAATGAAGACAATACAGCCGTGATGGATGACAAGTTTGGTATGAATCTACTGTAATATTGAACAAGTCCTAACAAACTCCTGACCTGTTTCTTCGTCTGAGGAATTGCTATGTTTAGAATTTTTGAGACTGTACTAGGTAACGTTCGGATATATCCCGATCCAATGATATGTCCCAAAAAGGTTATCTCATTACACGCGATTTGCACCTTTGTAGGTTTAGCAGTTAGATGATAATTCCTTAGAGTGTCAAAAACATATCTAAGTCCCGAAACATGTTCCTCAAACGACGAACTAAACAAGCATATGTCGTCAATATATGTAATAACGTCTGGTCTACCTGATAAAATTTGTCGCATCAGGCGAATGAAGGTAGCTGGCGCATTAACAAGCCCAAAAGGCATCACATTCCACTGGTATAGACCTTGTGGCGTGGAAAATGCGGTGTAGTACTTAGCCTTTTCGGTCAGTGGTATCTGCCAATAACCTTTAGTTAAGTCTATCTTACTAAATATAGTTGCGTTGGATAGACGTGGTAGTAAGTCGTCGATAAGTGGATGTGGTTCGCTGTCAACTATAGTCTTAGCATTTAATTTTCTATAATCAACACATAGTCTAATGTTATTGTCCTTCTTCCGGACAATCACTAATGGAGAAGAGAATGGCGAATTACTAGTCTCAATGATTCCCAGAGACAACATCTGTTCAAGTTCTTTAGTAGTTTTAGCAAGGAAATGTAAAGGAACAGAATAGGGATGTACACGAATAGGTGTATCGTCATTGAGAGTAATGTCATGACTGATAGCCGATGTGCGACCCGGAACGTCGGTCAACACCTCTGGATAAGATTGTAATAGATTAGCAATCTGTAGACGCTGTTGCGGTGTAACCGTTGAAGAGATGGTTACATCCCGCCAAGATTCAGTAGGTTGAACTACTGGTACAGGTAACGGTAACTGTACCTCAGGAAAAGAAGATTCTTCTTCCTGGATGACAGATAAGTTAGTATAATGACAAGTGGATACTGTGTTGTCATCTAGTTCATGAAAAATTGACTGTAAGTGTTCAGGACGTGTATGAAATTGCTTGAGCATGTTAATATGAAATATCTTTTTGTGTCCCTTGATATCTAAGACGTAATCGACGTCGGAAATTTTATCAATGACTTTGTAAGGACCATTCCAAGATATCAATAATTTATTGTTATTGTGAGGAAGTAACACATAAGCCTCGTCGCCTGGGAATAATTGGCGTAATCGTCGAGACATATTTTGTAGAGATCGAGCCTTAGCTTTTGCAGCCTCAGAAGAAGCTGTTGCCAACTGGCAAGACTCAATAATGTTCTTCCGAAGATTAATCACGTACTCGTAAGATGACTGAGTGTCCTGAGTCATCTCGTCGTCAATTAATAAGTCTTTTATTAGTCCCATAGGACCTCTTGGGGGAGCACCAAAAACTAATTCAAAGGGAGAGAAGCCAGTTTGTTCATGCGGTACCTCCCGATAAGCAAATAGAACAGCTGGGAGTGCTCTGTCCCAGTCATGAGGGTGCTTAGCAGTAACCTTATGTAGTAGTTGTTTAAGTGTACGGTTAAGTCTTTCAACCGCACCATTACTCATCGGATGATAAATACTACTTAAATTCCTATCAATGTCCCAAGTTTTCATGACTTCCTTCATGGTGTCAGATATAAACTGTGACCCATGGTCTGATAAAAGTTTTCTAGGAAACCCTATTCTAGAAAAGATGAGATGTAGTGCATCAGCTACATCTGTGGTAGTGGTGGTCTTTAATGGGATAGCTTCCGGCCATCGTGTGCACAAATCAATGCACGTAAGGACGAATCTATGTCCTCTGGCCGATGGTAGCAATGGACCAATAATGTCTATTGCCATCTTGTCAAAAGGTCTCACTGAGATATCGCAAGCCTGAATAGGCGCCGTGTGAAAAGCTCCACGTGCTTTCACTTCTTGGCATGTAGTACAGGAACGTACATACTGCGAAATATCTCTTGACACCCCTGGCCAAAAGAATGAAGACAGTACTCGAGATCGTGTTCGAGTATATCCCATATGTCCAGCACAATGTGAGTCATGTGCATGTTGAAGAATGTACCGTCTAAAAGTATATGGGACCATAACTTGTTGTTTCATTTGTGATTTGTCATGAAAACATCTAATCAATATGCCATTTTTAATAACAAAACAATGTTTGTTATTATTACCTGAGGATAGATTGTCAACTTTATCAACCAACGTAAAAAATTTTTTAAAAGATTTATCCTCTTTTTGTTTGGTTGCAAATGTTTCCCTGTCAATAGGTGAATTGACTACAAATTCCTCTTGGTTGTCTGCATCCATTTTATTATCATCAACTTTCTCCATGAGTTGAGTCTGTGCTCTAGTCGTCACGGCGTTTCCAGTGCATAGGTTATGTTTCTCCCATTCTATAATCTCATCTGGAGTACAATCTTTACTGCCGTGTATACGACCAACCATCAAATCAGCTATAGGCTTTTTTAGCATACATACTTTTACGTTTCCTGTGAAGAAAGGAGTGTTGACATGAATAATAGCCGTGGGGTAAAACTCTATTGTTCCACCAAACGTCATGCAACGAACATATTCCCCCGTTGCACAGCTGGGATGTACCAGCGACTGTCGTACACCAATCGTTGTGGATCCCGAATCCCTCAATACTGAGACGACGGATCCATTAACTAATCCCCTGTTAAAAATTAGTAGGCCTGTTCCATCGTTGACTGCAAGACCTACCTGTGGTATAATATGTCCGCAGTTAAGCACTGTTTCTTTCGCCTTCTGAAAAATAAGATTGCATTGCTGGCAACTATTTGCCACATTATAATTAATAGCAAAACATGCAGCAGAAGACTGTGTTGTATTATTGTCAAGTGGAACCTGAGCTATAGGGGTAGTATTATTTGTAACTGCCGCCCCTGTATTATGGTTGTAATGAGATGATCCCCGAGAATGAGATCGATTATAATGAGTGTTATGTTGACCATTGTGGTAGTTTGTTTGAGGTGAATAATTTCTATCTCGTGATCTACCTCTGTTGAACTCATTTTTATTGTTGAAATCATTATTATGTCCCTTCTGAAAGTTAACATTGTGATTTCTTTGGAACCTGCTTCTGTCTACACTGTGATGTCTTTGTTTGTTATTGTGATTGTAGGCCATATTAGACGCCACAGGTAGAGGTTCTCTTAATGAGGAGTTAGAAATGGTTGCATTCGGGTGTGCCGAACAGTAGTTTAAAGAAATTTTTTCTAACTCATCCATAGTACCTGGTTTACGCTCCTGCAAATATGCAAAAAATGGCTGGCTAACCGAAGATAATACCTTATCTCGTAGTAGTAAATCAACTAATTTGTCGTATGATTTGTTGACTTCTGCCAGTTCAACCCATCTGTTAAATGTATTGCGTATATTCGCAATGAATCCTGCAAAATCCCTTGGAGATTCAGGTAAAATTCCCTTAAATTTCAACCTACAGTGTTCCTCGTCCAGGTGAAATCTTCGTAGAAGCAAGGACTTAATAGCACCGTAGTTATTAGCTATTGATGGATCAGCATTTTGAGAAGCTGTCAGTGGTTCTCCAACCAAGAATTCATTTAACTTGAGTACCCATGACTCTTCAGGCAAATGGTTTGTTTTGCAAGTCTGTTCAAAACGTGCCAGGAACGATGAAAGGTCGTCGACGTTCAAGTTGAAAATGGGTAGTTTAAAGTTGTAGAAGTGTTTAGGCTGGCTGGATGATGATCCATTTTGTGTGTTATTATTCTGGTTTGCATCAGCATTTTGTGCTTGTAATCTTGCTGTCTCCAATTTAATACGCGCCAATTCCATTTCTTGTTGTAAAATAATTTCCTCTCGTTTCAATTTATTCTCTTCTTCCTGCCTGGAGATTGCTCTTTGCTCTTCTCTTTCACGTTGAGCAATCTCTCTCAACCTATTTTCCTTGGCAATTTGCTTCATCTCAAGTTCTGCTTCCTCTTTCTTTAATGCTGCCTTTTGTTCCTCTTCCTCTTTCTTTAATGCTGCCTTTTGTTCCTCTTCCTCTTTCTTTAATGCAGCCTTTTTCTCTTCTTCCTTTCTTTCATATTTTTCGAGTTCTGATTCAGCAAACTGACGAAGTTCTTGAGATTTATAACCGTATTCACGACCAATCTTAACGAAATGGTCTATAGTAAGCATTTTGACTTTTATCTGTAAGTAATTATTGATAATTACTGATTAAATTAGTCAATAGTAGCTTCAGAGTAATTATTATACTTACTCAACTTAGGAATATTCAATATAGATAATCACAATAGTACTGAACTTAATGTCTAAGTTCAACTAATAGACAATATTTTGTAACAATATTGTATCTAAATAATACTATATCATAAATAGTTATGATATCTGTTAAATATAATGTAATTATATCACACAATTAATTTCAATGTCCAATAATGTTGGGTATAATTCCTAGTAATGATATTGTTCAATGTACTAAGTCACTCTCTTAGTACCAGAAAAGTATATTAAATAATATACAATGGGTCTATTACCTCAAAGGTAGCTATAAGATTATTTATTTTGTCAATATATATATTATATTATTATGCCCTAGGCATCTATGATAAATTGTAGTGCTACTTTCTTGGACTATCACTGCATAATTATGCAATGTCCCATATTACCCTTAAATTTCAGAAAAAATTAATTAAATTAGATTACAAGTGTATTATTGCATATAATAGCATATTATTAATGTAATATAAATATATATCATGAGGACAGACAAGCAATGATGCAACTAAAGGGTACAAACAATGTCAAGACGCAAACAAGACATTTTCACAATTAAAAATGAATTTATGAACTAAATAAAATAAGCGGAAATGTCACAGACCAAATGAAAGGTCATGGTCTGACCCGAGGTCAACTTAATATTCAAAGTACACAAAAAATAAAAATGACTGCGAAAAATGATGACGTCACAGGACTCATAACGGACGAAAATTAACAATCATAAAATAAATGATAGTCAGAGGAGAATGGACGAAATAGTGACGAACATGGTACAGAACTGAATAAAATTATTAACTGAATACGAATAAAATACACCAATTATCTACGGGACAGTACAGCTAACGCAAATTGTCAAACGGTAGCAAATTTGGACAGACTGTCCAATGGCAACCTCAATGGGCTTCCAAAAAGTGCGATCGTTTAAGTTCCCTAAGAACGACTGAAATCTAGGTGGTCAGCTGTTCGCGACATTCCCAGAGATTTCAGTTCCCTCTCCAACCGGCCCACGAATTAACAACAAATACATACGATGGAAAACAAATTTAACATATATACATGAAAATATATAGACATGCCTAATCAAAGCGAAATGGACTCAGTATTACGGTTTTGCAATGACGACAATTTAAACAGCTAGACTTATCTTTCCCGTTGCTTCGGTCAGTGCTATAGGTCGTCAACAGCTAGGCTAATGCCCTTGACTGCCTGCTCCTGTAGTCCATTTCTTGTGTCTGCTTCAAATGACTTATTTTTCCCTTGGTTAGGCTTAAAAGAACGACTTCAGTTTTTCTCCGATAGTTTCACCTACACGAATTTCAGTGACGTCGCGTTGTTAGGCATTAGACTGAGTACTGCGTCATAGGTCATAATTCAGCACATCATGTGATCGTAACTTGATCGTAAACATTTCATTCGAAAGTCATTCAGAAATTTTTTTGTCGATCCCCAGACACCGGACACCACTGTTGCAAGTGGTCTGTTGCAAGTAGTGGTTTGGTTAGCTCTGAACAATGTTCCATATAATGTCAATAAAGTAGTTATAAATTCTGGCCATTGTTTTATCTTCTTGATATTCATTGAGTGATCGTGTATCGTGCCTTCTATGTAAGATTACGCGAATGCAGGGGTGGAAGATTCTGAACGATAATTGAACCTTGGAATACGATTGATGTGACAAGTCGGTTCCATTGAGTCCACAATTATTTAATACAGATTACACGTCAAGACGATTCATGCATGTTGATCACAAAGGTACATATTATAACTTGAAAATATATGGCATAGATATGTAGATATCCTATCAGTCCTTGTCCAATAATCAAATTACTGTATGCAGATTGTCATAGCTGTATGCACACGCGGTTGGGGTTTCCAACGGCCGACAGTGAGTCTATGAGTCTGGCAAAATCAAATACCATGGACTGTAATTCATCCTTCCTTAATTTTCACTTCGTACTGACCTTTAATCATTTCAAATCTTCGTAATAGCAATGGACTGACCCATGTCCGTACTTGCATAAAATATATCTGTATGGCAATACCATGCCCAACATTGGAAGGAATGTCATACGCGTCTTAACAGCTTGACGGTCAATGTGAAAAGGGTAGCGTTTCTTAGTTACCGACTGTGTCCTAAACAACTCTATACACGTCATAATCGATCGTGTCTAAAGCGTTCAAAATTGAAACCTCTATCGCAATATATTAAATGCCTTAACCTTTTACAATTGCACGTCTGGTAACCTTTAGCAGACGGCGTTAATATCATATACCGTAACAGTCACGACGACCTAAGTAGGAATGTGCCTATAGCAGGCTTATTCGGAGTGATATTGTGTAAAATGTTTGCCAATTGGCTTTACAAATTTGCGACTGTAAGTGCAGTATTAATAAATTGATATTGTCTTTTGGAATGACACACTGTTCAAATAACATGTGAAAACATATAGGGAATGCTCGAATGAAATAATCAACAGGTCACAAAGTATATTGTATCCACCATGACTAATGTATGTAAGACAAACAGGAAGGAGGGACATTAACATAGAATATATACTGAAGAAGACTGATTACACCAAGCTGGGTGTAGACAACAGAATTTAAGGTCTGGTGCGACTTGTTAGCACAAGTGGCTGACCTAGGTAGGTATTAATACAGTTTAGAGGTAAAATTGATAGAGGCAGATGTTACATAGAAGGGATTGTCCTTCTTATTTCAGGTTGTATTTCAGAGTACCTCGTTGCTGCAGTAGCCTGAAAGGAAGAACATGTTGGAGTGAGTGCTCATGCTACAATTTGAAGCTAGCTCCTTTTCTTCAGTCAGGAGTCACAACGTTGGTGTACAGGCCTAAGATTGACAGAACAGCTGCGAAAACTCTTTCACAGATACGTCCTTTATACAGGCACTGATACCTCATCCTAAAACATAATTTCACCACTAAAAGAAAACCACCTGGGAGTGATGAAAATAACAGACCTTAGCTTAATTCTTAGCTGCAGACATTGCAAAATTTGTGGAGGCCTGTGACCAGAGTAGCAAGGTACATTCCACACGTTGGAAAGAAAATAATAATCAGATGCTAGAAAAGCATTGTGGAGAACATGGGCCTAAAAACAAAAAGGGAAATAAAAATGATAAGGTAGATATAGTGGATAGGGAAACACTTTTCCACAAACAGTCTTCCCATAAAACATTTAAAATGGCAACTCTGCGTATGGCACAAAGAGTACACATAAACACAGATCAGTTTCACCCGAACTCACAACGAAGATCAAAGCCGCGGTATATAACGCCTGCACACTTCTATATGGCAGCGAGACATGGACAACCTATGCTAAGCAAGAAAGAAGGCTTCAATACCTTCCATCTACGGTGTCTACGCCACATCCTCGGCATTGCGTGGAAAGATAAAGTGACAAATGTCGAGGTGTTGTCACGTGCTGGCCTTAAAAGCATGTATGCACTCCTTAGGCAACGCAGACTACGCTGGCTTGGCCATGTCAGCCGCATGGAAGATGGTCGCATCCCCAAAGATATCTTCTACAGACAACTTGCAGATGGCAAAAGAACTGTCGGGCGACCGCAGTTGAGGACGTATGATAGATCGGGATTCCTGAAACTATCTAAAAATAGCACTGAGGTTAATCGGCCAACATTGAAACCGAAACTAAATGTTAACCTTAGAAGAGTTGGGAGCGGGCGTTTGGCCAGGTTGCCTAATGTCAAGCTCACTTCAACATATGGCTATTAATTTAGCATTATAAGGGTACCGGTGACATTGGTAGTTGACCGACCCTATACAGTCCAATTGGGAGTATTGTGCGGACATTGGATTGAGATCACACATATTATAGCAAATGCTAAAGAGGAATTGATTCTTGATGCAGGAACTCATTTCCCCGTGTTATATATTATATCACTGATAAAGTCTCTACGGTGTTGTTTGCTCCACTGTAGTGTACACAAACCAGTGCTACAATCTGTGTTGTTATATTGCTTGTGGTTTGAGTATGGAATGTCAGCTCGACCTACGCAGTGGTGTGTAGACATAGATTGTGAGTATAATATGCGAATGATAAGAAGAGTTCGTGGTGTTGACAAATGGTCTTTTTCTCACACTCATGTATGGCTGGGAGTCATCGACACCAACGACTGTGTACCTTTGCTACAGTTTAATTGGACGTATACACTCGACAGCACGAATAGTGACAAATCACAGGTCGGCATAATACATCATAGTACAGTGGATAAATGGTCTTGCAATAATACATGGGCACTCATGTAGAATAGTAGTATAATGGTCTGTCAGTAGACAAGCACTCGGTATTGCCCATATATATATATCATCTGAGTTTACTGACGAAGCACGTCAGATTATCAACAATATTCAAGATGGCTTCTAGACCTAACCTCGTCTAGCGAAGATTCCTTGAACTAATATTCAGCACATATTTTTTCATATAATCATATTGAACCGCTAGTACTGGGTTCTCATGTGTAGCAGTGATCTCTGGACTCATCAAGCGATAATACGGGATATCCCTTTCTCTTCTTGAAAGTCAAAAATATTTGGATACAAGATGGCTTCTCTCGTGAGCTGTCACTCACGTTTGGATACGACTGAATCAAAGTTAATCATTCATTAAATGTTCTCGTTGCTCTGTAGATTCTATCATAATACAATTGATTTCATCATACAATATATATAGTGCTGCTAGGAATGAATGTCGTTTTCATCTAGATAATTATTTCCTCAGACGTACAAATCGTGTCTATCGAGAAACGGTGGCTTAGCCAGAGTTCATAATAAGTATCTTTTGTTACCTTGGTATCAGAAATATGATTCTGCCATTCCTTGGCAATACGAATAAACACTGGGGTAAAGCATACACGATAGGTCTAGACGACTATCACTTTCCCCATAAATACTGAGATCACTTTTTCCGGCGACAAGCCGCTATAGAAAAGCACAGCCCCCATCAGGGCGAAGCCAAAACACACCTCTCTAGCGACACATCCGCCGAACAGCCCTTTGACCTTTCTATCGACAAAAGACCATATAGTTCGACTTAGACATGCAAAGATATTCAGATATAAGACAGACTCGTCCTACCCAGACAAACAATACACATAAATTCAGGCCATAGATACACTGAAGCAAGAACAATCTATTCCTACCCAAACAAAGAATAAATCGCAGTAAAACTGGATTCATCCGCGGAGTTCGATCGAAACTCCTTTCAAGGGGAAGTAACTCAATATTGACTTTTCCTTAAGCAAAGAAGAGTATCTATTTTGTTTACAAAATATTTGCGAACATAACAAGCATACAAATGTATAATATTGCAAGATATCAAAGACTGCACGTAACAATCACCAATTGCCGTTGGGCTGAGAAAAACAGCTGGTGAATAGGGCCTTTATCTGAATGGCAGATTAAAGAGTCATATATAAAAATTAGTAGAGGGTTTTCCAAATTCCAATCAAGCTTGAGCTCAGACCAATTGTTGGCTGTGAACACTTCGGAGGGGCACATTGATTCATATGTTGCTTTTGGATTGGAAATACTCCGAGTGTTTTATCCAGGCTGATGTGGAAATTACTGGGTCCCCTACATAACGCAGCAATCACCAATTTTATAGATTTTCTCCTCATAACTATTGCAACCTTGAGGAACATCTAAAAACCTCTAGACATGTCACTGAGCAGACTCAGAGAAGATTAATGGTGAACATTGATTGATAATCAGCATTTGCCAGGCAGTAGCACCTGGAGCTGTTTTATTAACATAACCAGCAATAGATACTTGGAGTGCAGAGGTCTGAGGCAGATTTCTTGAGTAGTGCCTACTTTGAATGACCCACCTGCAGTAATCCAGGATAACACTAAAGCAGATTAGAGGAAATTTGACATAATTTGAACGTGATTGTATACAGATATGAAAGCTGCACTAGTGGTTTACGCTTTTCTAACGGGGGAGATATGTAGCGAAGTGAATCCGTATGACAACACGCTCAAATTCCCCGCTTAAAACGTACTAGCTAACTGTTGCCGTCATTTTTGACGGTGGAAAAAACGCCAACCTAATGTATGTTTGGTTTAATGTGATCAAAGAGAGATAAATGTATATTATCTTTCTGTGACAGGTTTGACTGGTGATTATCTTCTCCTGTCTTATGTTGTCCTTTCTCAGGCATGTCTTAGAGTTGACATGTCTTAAGTCTATTTATAGGATCATATACGGAGTATCTTTATCATCCGTTTGGGCGGAAACGCCTGGTCTGGGTTTGCCTCGATCTGGTCCATGCTCTTTGGGCATGCGCGGGTCTTGGCGGCAAAAGCCGGGAGACTGATTCAGAGAGAGCGTACCTGAGGCTTAGAACGGATGTACCGATCCGTAGATTTCTCTCTGCCAAGTTTTCGATAGGGATTGGAAATTCTGGGAATGACTGTTTTGTCATTCTTCCGTCCCTGAGTGTTTCTTTATGCCAGTATTGGCTGTGTTGTTTTACCTTAGAGTGTAAGGATTCTTTAAGAAGGTAACTGAAACATTATTCGATCTTTTCGACTCGTTTAGATCTTACAGGTACATTTATCGCTGATGGCGACATAGTGAGCGAAGCTCACGAGGAGTTATTATACTGTACCCCAGTATGGCTTCATATTTGAAAGACTAGGTCTAAGTTGACCCGTTACATACATAAGCCTAAGAATCATCTTTATTGATCCGCAATGCAGGCGGAATATGGTTTGGCAGAAAGTATATTTAATCTCAGAAGCTTGTGTAAACTGAGAGTGACCTGATTATCGAGGCCCGCGACCTGCGGCCTGATTTCGTTGTCATCATATTGGTCCGTGTTTACGGCCAATATTCTTCACCAGAATGAAGTATCTGGCATGTGAGGCCAGTCTGAAGTCTTTTGCTAATTGTAGGATAATGGCATCGACTTTGTTTAAATAACTGATATCGCCCGTACTACGCAATATATTTGCTAGGGCTTACCTGACGGGGCTCAGTCAGGGATTAGAGCTATTGCATAAACAGTGAACATTGGTCAAGACATTGTTTCATGTCTGAGATTTGTGATGCCTGAAGCTGACCTTTGTAACTACACATATTATGTACACGATCTTATACTATTGACTGTTTTGTCCATCATCATCGTATTATCGTACGTCATGAATAAATATTGTAAACGTCAGCAGCATTCCCTACTTCACTGACTTCTACTTGTGGTTGTGTGAGTTAATGTAAAGACGTCTAAGAGCCTATACGGCCTTCGTGTTATCAGCACTGTTAATTACTCTCTTACACAATCAACCACATTATTATACAAGTACTACACGTCTGAATCTACAGGAATACTGACATTATGTATGTGTCTACTATACCCTGGCGGCACCTCACGCTAGTGACCTAATTCCTCGCTACTACTTGGTACTGTCCAGGACAACACGACACGCTCCACGTACTAACATTCATAACACATCAAAACAGTACGTTACATCTGGGTATTTACACTGAACAACCTTTACATCTCCAGTCGAACAGAATTTTACACTAACTTATTTAAAATCTATAAATAACTACAGTGTTTGAAATTTGTCTGAGGGTCTAGTCAAATTTACGCCAACATTTAACTAAGAGTATTTGAATTTTTCTAAGAAAACAAGTTTAAAAATACCCCCCCCCCCCCCCCCCCCCCCTCTCTCTCTCACACCCATCTCAATATTTATGGAAGGACGTAGTAAATTTAACAACCAATCAAATCGTTACCTCTTTTTTTGCAAGGACAAGAAAATTTTTGGTTGAAGTGGAAATAATGCCTATTTTGGGTTTTTGACCGAAATTAAATAATTTATTTCTCGATAACTAAAGATAATTAAAATAAAAGAGATATCTCAAATTATAGCGCTGATAATGCTTAACATATACACATAGAGATTCCCTCATAGAAAATTATCTTAACTTAGAAAAATTTAATTTACTAATATTTTCACATCAGGTTAAGATCAAATGTAATTACCAAAAAAATTAACCCCATTTGAATGCAAAGGAATAATTAAAGGAAAACTATATAGAACGATAGAGAATAATTGGCCGTTTAATTATCACTTTTGATAATTAAAATCGGTTCACAAATTACTATGATATAAAATAAACAAATTCGGTCAGATTAGACAAACACGCTCAAAACTGCTCAAATTCTATAGCCTAGGAAATAGTTAATTTTTTTTGACTCGTCATTTGATTGGTTGGGGGTAGTGTGATAAAAATTAACAACTGCTTGTAAGGTCCGCCATTGACGAAAAAGCTTCCACACCAAGCTGACATTATTGTAAGAGACAGAAGGACAAGCCTTTGCCGTCTGTACTGAGAGCTGAGAGGCTATAGCCCTTTACTGTCGGGTCGCTTGTGTGTGTGAATATTCTTTACTTGAGGGTAAGATAGATAATTTTATTTGCATAATTTGTTGGTCCTGTAAGTAACAGGCTATGGTGTGCCATATTCGTTTTCGATACTGCCGAAAGGGATGTGTATGTCACGACGACCTAAGTAGGAATATGCCTATAGCAGGCTTATTCGGAGTGATATTGTGTAAAATGTTTGCCAATTGGCTTTACAAATTTGCGACTGTAAGTGCAGTATTAATAAATTGATATTGTCTTTTTGGAATGACACACTGTTCAAATAACATGTGAAAACATATAGGGAATGTTTGAATGAAGTAATCAACAGGTCACAAAGTATATTGTATCCACCATGACTATTGTATGGAAGACAAACAGGAAGGAGGGACATTAACATAGAATATATACTGAAAAAGACTGATTACACCAAGCTGAGTGTAGACAACAGAATTTAACGTCTGGTGCGACTTGTTAGCACAAGTGGCTGACCTAGGTAGGTATTAATACAGTTTAGAGGTAAAATTGATAGAGGCAAATGTTACATAGAAGAGATTGTCCTTCTTATTTCAGGTTGTATTACAAAGTACCTCGTCGCTGCAGTAGCCTGAAAGGAAGAACATGTTGGAGTGAGTGCTCATGCTACAATTTGAAGCTAGCTCCTTTTCTTCAGTCAGGAGTCACAACGTTGGTGTACAGGCCTAAGATTGACAGAACAGCTGCGAAAACTCTTTCACAGATAAGTCCTTTATACAGGCACTGATACCTCATCCTAAAACATAATTTCACCACTAAAAGAAAACCACCTGGGAGTGATGAAAATAACAGACCCTACAGTATAGAAGTAATGATAATATCAAGAACTGTGGGTACATTCATTCCAGTGACTTTTTGTTGTACACAAATGGACAGAGTTTCCAAAAATATTTAGTTTTGCATGTAAATAACCTTTTCTAGATTTTTTGAGAATTCCTGTCCCAACAAGATTGAGGTACAGGAATAATAAATTGTAAATATATCTATTTTCAAACAGTCTTGCTTAAATTTCATTAAAGTTAAAGTTCTGTTTTGAAATTCATAACTGTGATAATACATTACCCTAGACACTTTGCCAAATAACAACACACAGTTAACATACTCTTGGTGAGATCTCAAGAGGTAGCAGATAGGGACCCAGAGAACTTCATCATTATCATTCCTTACTCTGGGAACTTACATAGCTGGACCTCACCTTGATTGTCTATACACCCTTGCTATTTTCAGAGAAGGGGGTATTTCTCATAAGACCAGTCTCTTATCTGGCACTATCCTGGTATCTTCTGATACATCTATTTGTCCAGGATATCCTCTAATTAATAACATCAAAACCTCTTATCACACATGGTAAGTTTTTATATTGTTTAGGGGTGAATTGATTGAGGCAGACCTCTACATGGAATGGGTTGTCCTTCTATTCCAGGTTATATCACGAAGTTACCTCGTGGCTGCATTAAAGTGAGAAGAGGAACGTGTGGGAGTTGAGGGCTCCTCATACACTTGGAGCTAGACCCCATCTTCTCAGCCAGGAGTCACAAAGTTGATGATCCTGACTACTATTGACAGAACAGCAACAGGCTAAAGTTAATTCCTTTAAGAAGGCAATGTTAGTTCATCCAAACTCATTCACCCAAGAAAACTTAAACACCGTGGTATGATGAGAGTATCAGACCTTGCAGTGTAGGACTGGTAGCAATATCAATACTAGGAACAGGAACTGTGTGTGTAGACATTCCAGTGACCCCTTTTTCAGAAATGGAACAGTTGTTCCAAAATATTTATTTTATTATGTAAATAAGCATTTTCTTGAATTTGATAATTCCTGACCAAAAGGATTGAGGTTCAGGAAAATTAAATTGTGTATAAAATTCATACAGCCTTGCTTAAATAATTTTATTAAAGTTTAAGATCTGTTTTGGAATTAAGTATTAGTAAAATTACATTTCCACTATTTGCACAAGTCTGGAAAACGGGGACAACACCATCAGAGTGGAACAAAGGAATAATTGTCAAATTGCCCAAGAAGGGAGATCTAGCAGACTGCAATAATTGGAGAGGAATCACTCTTCTCTCAGTTCCCAGCAAAATACTAGGCAGGATAATTATACAGAGAATTTCAAAGGCAGTAGATCACAAACTGAGGAAAGAACAAGCAGGATTTAGAAAGAACAGGAGATGTGTAGATCATATATTCACTCTCAGGAACATTATAGAGCAGTGCTCAGAATGGCAAAGACAGCTTTACATTAATTTCGTTGATTTTGAAAAGGCTTTTGACAGCATACATAGGGACAGTTTATGGAAAATACTGCGGGCTTATGGAATTCCAAGCTGCATAGTGTCAATCATAAAAAGCCTCTATGCAAACTTTACGTGCAGTGTTGGGCAGAGCAACCTAACCTTTGAGGTGAAGACAGGAGTACGACAGGGATGCCCCTTATCAACCACTCTATTTTTAACAGTCATAGACTGGGTGATGCGCCAGACAACAGATGGCAGTCCAAGAGGAATAAGATGGACAACATTTTCTACATTGGAAGATCTGGAATATGCAGATGACATTGCACTACTAGCACATTCACATCAACACATCCAGGAAAAAACGGATAGACTCAACAAGTTTAGCCAGCAGGTGGGCTTGAACATCAATTTAAAGAAGTCTGAGGTCATGACGCTCAATGTGAGCAACCCTGAGCCCATATCGGTAAGGAATAAGCAATTGGTACAGACAGATACCTTCACATACCTAGGAAGCATAGTAACACTAGACGGCGGGGCAGGCAAAGACATCAACATCAGAATGAATAAGGCAAGAACAGCCTTCTTTAGCCTAAACAACATCTGGAAGTTCTCCCAATACAGCACAAGCACAAAATTAAGATTATATCAGAGCTGTGTGCTTTCTGTGCTTCTCTATGGTGCGGAATGCTGGAGAGTTACAGAGAAGGAAATGTCGAAATTGTCCTCTTTTCACACAACATGCCTAAGAAAAATTCACCGAATCTTTTGGCCGAATACCATCACTAACCAAGATCTGCTTACTCGTAGCAAGCAAGAAGACATGCACACCATCATAGCTGGCAGACGCTGGAACTGGGTTGGTCATGTCCTCAGAAGAGACCCCGATTCCATCACAAGAACAGCTATGCTTTGGACCCCTGAAGGAAAACGAAAAAGAGGCCGACCAAAAACAACCTGGCGGAGGACTGTGGAGGCTGAGATGCAAAGAATGAACCAGAGTTGGGGCACTGTACGAAGGATGGCCACCGATCGAGCAAAGTGGAATCAATTTGTTGTTGCCCTACAAGACGCCACTAGGCGTGATGGCCACTGACTGCTTTGACGGTCGGCGGCTAAGGATCACAGAAGAAGAAGAAAATTACATTTATCCCTAGACAACTATTGAGTCGATTCAACAACCAATACTATAAATTTTAATCTTGGTGAGATCATGAGAGGTAGCGGATAGGGACTCAGAGAACTTTATCATCATCATTCCTTACTCTGGGAACTTACATAGCTTGACCTCACCTTGATTGTCTATACACCCTTGCTCTTTTCAGAGAAGGGGGTATTGCTTTTAAGTCCAGTCTCTTATCTGGCACTATCCTGGTATCCTCTGATACACCTATTTGTCAAGGATAGAATATACTTTTATTAACATCAAAACCTCTTATGACAGTGTTCTCGGCTCCTGAGTGTTTGAAGATTTACTGGTCATATTCCTATTTATTCCATCTCTGGATTATTCGTACACCTCCGTGCGATGATGCCAGTATTTATGTAAGAGGAATGATGTTTGACCTGATGAACGTGAATTGAATTATAATAAAATTGTATGGAAATGTCCTCGACATTGTTCCAGTTACAAGACTGTACGGCGACGCTAGAGACGGTCTAGTTAATGCCATAACCTAATGGGCATATTATCAAGATTTGTTTGGAGCTACAAAATGTGTATTAAATATTTATGTGAATCGTCCAACCTGGCCTTTGGAGTATCATTCATGTTGAAGAATACGGCTTTGGGCGGGGACTGAATGGACATACCCCTATCTGCACTTGATTTGAATCAGTGTATGATTCCTTGTGAAATAATCAAATAATATATATATATATATATATATATAAGACGAACCCTCTAGCTTAACGTAAGCCCGTATCACAGGTGTTGTGGGGTTACAATAAAATATATTATTAATAACACATGAATGTCAACTAAATGTCAAACCAAACGCGTCAAGCTTTTACACCTTTCTCCCCTTCACCTGTCTTGTTCTGTTTATTTTTTTTTAAAGTTATTTTGTTTTGTTGTTTGTTTGTCTAACATTATGACAAGTATGACGAGACTACAATGTTAGGAATTAAGAAAAAAATAAACAAACATACACAGAGAATTTGGAAATTGTAATTTACTCTATTTACAATAATTCGGCCTGAGATATGATGCCACATTCGCACTTCGGCACTTGAACATATTATGTTGACATATAGAAACATATATATCCCAATTATTATCCATCAGAGGTTGATCGAGATATTTTTCTTCAAAAAATAAAATATTTTGTTTTTCAAATCTCCCGTTCTATTTATTTTTGTAGTCCGACTCCTTTTCAGAACCTTAATTTTTCCAATGCCTTGAGACGCCGATGAATTTACACGTCTTCTATCACTCAAGGTTATGCAATGAGGCTCCCGTCTGAAGTACATTTTATGGCTAGTCCGGGCATAATTTGTTTACATTTTTGAACAAGTCCAAGTCACGGCTTTGCAGAAATGTTACCGCCCCAAATACCTAGACATCCGGGAAGAAACTTTTAATAAAAGCGAGACCTTGGCTAGGCTGAATAGAGAATTTCTGTGGAAAATTTTACAAAAATTTAATGACAGCAATAAAGTTATGACGTGTAATGGATCTTTATTTCTCTTTTAGGTAGAGTATTAAACTGATTTGGAAACACTGTTCAAATATGGTTACCCCCTAATTTCTTGTACGTAATGTCATGACTTTGAAATTATTCAGCCTGGTGTCTCCCATTTTATATTTTAGAAACCTTCATGTATCTCATAGACTACAAAAAGGAAGGAAAAAAAATTAACGATATATTAAAAATACATTCAAAGCCAAAACAGGCGCCGTTTTAAAATTATAATTATGTTCATTATAGTTATCATAATCATACCACAACCATAATCACCAACGTCATCACCATTATCTTTACCATGAACCAACAGGGGCGGATTCACAGGTAATTGCAGTCTAAGCTAGAATAGGGCTCAGGCTTGGTGGAAAGAAAAAGAAATTCAGCGCTATTCGGCTTCTCGAACCATTCCTTGTTCGTGTTGGAAATACCGTTCACAGTTTTTAAGTATAGGCTTTGACATGATCAATCTGTGTAGTCGATCTGAATCAGCTGTAGGCAACCCAAGAGCGGTGGACATCTACTTTATAAACAGCTGTCTAAAGATCTGTCTTGATAAAATCATGCCTGTCTACAAAGTAAGCGGAATTTAAATAAGCGCAGACTGTATGTAACTTTTATCTCTGCCAGGCAGAACGCAGGCAAACGCTGTTCCAAAAGACTGTGCATGGTGCTCACGGCGACGGCCCCTTCCAGCTCAGATGGTAGAGCGAGCTACGTGTGTCTGTTCGGACTGTGCAACCAGCTCAAGTGGCGATGGAGTCCCCCTCCACAATGACCCCCTTGCAGGGTAGAGAACCATCCTTCTCGTGGCATTGCACACTCGCCAATTAGCGGGTTTGGTGTAACCTCCACCAGCTGCGCCCGCTGAGTTGGGGAAGTTCTCAGGCGTTGTAAGAAAGCCCAAAACGACACCCCCAAATCTCCGCAAGGGTAAAAGAGTGAATAACTCGATTCCCAGGGGATCGGAACAACTACGGAAAATCCAAACTAAATGATATTTTACCAAATGTTAATCACACATCAAAGACAAGATAGCTATCACAGCTCATGCTGTTCACGAAAACAGTGAATTTTAGAAAGCCGGCCCGCGGGTTTTCAATGGGAACGCGGAAAAAATGCATTTAATCAGGTGATACTGCACTTTTAATTTCCCAGGTGTGTGTGTGTGTGTGTGTGTGGGGGGGGCTAAGAAGAAATTTCCCTAGCGTATAAAAAAATTATTCGTTCATCTTTCCTATAATTATCCATTAAAATATTATGGAATAGTTCACTGTTTACTTGTGTTCACTTTATACGCAATCTAAGGTGGGGCGCGTAGGGAGCATCCCTACTTGGCGCGATCGGCAGCTTCATCCTCCCAGGTTGCTGGATTTACGTCCAGTGCCCTCACGTCTCTTGCACACATCTTTGAGCCTCAACTGCGGTCGCCCGACAGTTCTTTTGCCATCTGCCAGTTATCTGTAGAAAATATCTTTGGGGATGCGACCATCTTCCATGCGGCTGACATGGCCAAGCCAGCGTAGTCTGCGTTGCCTAAGCAGTGTATACATGCTTTTAAGGCCAGCACGTGACAACACCTCGACATTTGTCACTTTATCTTTCCACGCAATGCCGAGGATGTGGCGTAGACACCGTTGATGGAAGGTATTGAAGCCTTCTTTCTTGCTTAGCATAGGTTGTCCATGTCTCGCTGCCATATAGAAGTGTGCAGGCGTTATATACCGCGGCTTTGATCTTCGTTGTGAGTTTGGAGTTTCCCCAAACACGCGATGTAAGGCACGCAAAGGTAGCTGCAGCTTTGCCAATGCGACTGCCAATTTCTGTGCCCAATGAGAGTTTGTCTTTGATGGTAGATCCCAGGTATGTGAAGTGGTGCACCACTGCCAATTCATAGTTATCGATAGTGATAACTGGTGGAGCACCCACATCCTGACTAAGCACATTTGTTTTCTTTAGACTCATAGTGAGGCCAAAGTCCTTGCATGCTTGGGTGAAGCGATTCATCAAGCTCTGAAGCTCCTGTTGGCTTAAAAGAATGTCTGATGGTTCAGTAAGTAAACAGTTAAAAAGTGTAGTTTCTGGTCTTTAGAGAATTTGTCATCACTGGATGTTATAACTGAAAGGTGGCAATTTTATAAAATTAGTCCCTTCACTGAGTCCGTAAGTTTTGACTTAGCTTCGCAGATGTCTGCAGTGAGTTGTCTCTATGCGATTATGCTCAGTGAAATCTTGACTGTTCCTTCTCTTCAGTAGTCCAGTGGTTTAAGGGCAGTACGTTCCAAGCGGTGCCGGAGTAGCTACTCAGGTTGCCTCTTCAAGTGTCATCAAGACCTGTCTTTTATAGGTGTCGAGCGTCGACTTCTGGCAACTGGTACCAAAAACTGAGAGCAAACAAATGCCTCTCTTGAGTGTCATGCATCCTGATGTACTCATCAGGTGACCTCCGCTTCGCTCCACCTTTCATCTTCCTCAGAATTTTACCCGATGCCCTTGAGCATTAAATCTCAACCCATCGAGTAAGATGAAAGGGTTTTAGAGAAGAGCGGAAGAATGCAATATATATATATATATAGATTAAACTCGAAACATTTCTTTATCTCCTCAGACTCTAGTCGCGATGGTAGTAACCTGTTACTGTTGTTTTTTTTTTAAATCTAATTTTACACAGCATGATCTATTTAGTCTGCATTTTGTTTCCTAACATGTGTATTGCATTATTTAAAAAGAACTATATCATTTAAAATAATTTAAAGCAGTTAAAGGTTATGATAACTATTCAATATTTCAGCTGAGATTACAATATTAACTAGTAAATACACCCGTCAAAATAATCACGGCGAAAGAACAAAAGCTAACGAATTAACTTTTCATCATCCGCAGCACATTTAGAAGACTGGATATCTCATTTTGTTGATTCGGAATTTTTGTAAAGTTGTGGAAAAAAATTATCTTAGCTTTTTTTTTTTTTTTTTCCAAGGGATGTAATTTATCCTCTTCCCTGTCAAAGAAATACAATGAAATGGCAAAAACATAATACCAACTAGCAATGGTAACTTTTCAACACAATGACGGGGAAAGAGCTGAAATTAACGTCTTAACCTTTCAGGATTTGCAGCACATTTAGAAGACGGAGAACCTGATTTGGTAATTCTGAATGAAGTTACTTCACCTAGGTTTGTAAATTTTTGAAAAAAAAAATTTTTTTTTTTTTCAACGGATGCATTTTATCCTCTTCCCTTTCAAAGGAAAACAATTAAACAGCAACACAATTATAACAGTTAAATATATTGTGGATTTTTTAACTTTACTTTATGCTTTCTATTTACTATTTAAAATATAACTGGAATTATGGTGGGGAATAAAGATGTGCACTGTATTGAGCGTCGTGCAGTTTAGTGCAAAGTCTAGAAGCGCATTACTTTTGTATAATTTCAAGACTGCAACTTTGATGGGAATAAGTTTCTGTCTGACTGACTTCCTCACAGAATTATATATATATGCTAGCAATAACCCGTCAATAATGATAGAAGTAAATCAAATGATAGATCTGTCCATGCACTCTGAACACATAGGTCCACGTCCAACGAAGCGATAGATTTTGGCACCAATGGATGCAAAGCCCAAGACTGAATTATAGGAACAGATATTTTCCTTAAAATGTCGATGTTGTGGATGCGCTGGGTTGCTCAAAAGATCCTTGAGATACGGAGGAAAAGGACGTCTCTACTCTCCTTCTTGCTCCAACAGCACTGTACCTTTATGGCAGCAATATTTGAGTGTACCATCGGTTTGATCTTTCCACTTGAAAATTGAGAGAGTGACAGAACTGACATTCCTGATCCATTGGGCCGCAGTTGTGTACAACAACTGCATTCTCATCAAAGGCATCATGATTTGGAATTGTTGGACTACGTGCAGCTTTTGATCGTCTCACTTGTTGTGCAGCTGCTGCTCTACGTTCGGTTGCTTCTTCTGAAGTCTCCTTTGCCCGTTGTGATGCTCTCAACTGACGAATGCGAAAAGCTTCTGCAGCGCATTGAGATTCATGCTCTTCTGCAGACTGATTTGCTCGTTGTGACTGACGCTGTGTTTGTCTTTGTGCCGCTTCATGTTGTCGTCGTATTGCTGCATCTTCTAGAGTCTCTCTTGCTCGTTGTGATTGACGCGATCGTCTCTTCCTCTTAGCATCTGCAGCACGTTTTGTAGCCATCTTATCATTTTGATCCATAATAATGTCTGCAATACTTTAAATTAAAATTTTGTCTTGAAGAATCAATTAAAAACTTACATTTTATGGTTATTTTTAACAAAATGATAAGTTAAGTCCGTTTCCGGAATGAAACTGGGTTCTACACCGACTTTTCTTCGTTAAGTGTTACTATTTTCTGGAAAGTACATATAAGGGAAACAATACAATTAATGTCTAACTTTCAACCACAGTCGTATCCCTTAGATGAGACCGACGTACAAACGGCTAGCAGTATTGTTATTTTAGAGTCATTGTTTGCATTTCTTCTCCGTAATAATTCGTCTTGACTGTTTACCTGACCAACCCTGCTGAGAGAGTAGACAGGTGATACAATATTGACCGACTGTCATGTTGGTAAAATTCTTATGTACCAAACCTTGGGCGCAACGGATTAACACGACGTACGCCCAGCAAGTTTATTTAGCGCTGATATGAATATTGTGATTCACTAATTACTGTCGTGTAGAATCACAGCCCAGATGGTCAAATGAGGGTCGGTGTTTGCACAAGGACGGGGAGATAAATTATCCGTCTGCGGACATATTACAGACATGCACCTGAAAAACGGACTGTTGAGATAACTTCCGGACAGAAGTGTTACGAAGACATTATTTTGTGATAATGTAGGGAGTTGTAGTGCAGTCATTACCGTGAATCTACGGATATAACAATTCTCTATTTGGTAAGTGACATTTTAAATAACACGCAGAATTTTCCGATGAGGAAATGTTTTGAATAAAACCCATCAAACCACGCACGATTGTAACTATTGGTTGGCATTCGAGATATAAACATAACATCTCTGATTGGAGCCTGGTCTAATAGTAAACAACAACGTGCGAGGGACGAAAGTTGACACTTTAGTCGGCTGAAAGCACTGTGCAATTCAACTCGTCAAGAGAGCAGCCAGACAGCCAGAGTAAAGAATAAGCTCAGAATTCCATTTATTGGACCAGACTTTGTTTGAGCATCTTGATGTCTTATATATATCACAGGAAAGCTCTACCTTTATTAATACGGAAAACCGGAATCCTAGGAATCGGAACACGAAGTCAGAGTGGGAACATTATTATTACACCACGGAACACATGGAGGAGGCATCTTAAACAAGTGCCTTAACTATTTCTCTGAGCCAGAAGCTAGTCTGTGATCCCAAAGACAATTTGGGGTGAGTTGTACATTTATAATTCTATATTTTGATTATTAACACGTGAAATAAAATGTATATATTGACTTGTGAATATTAATATGTGTGCTAGTGGTTGTCCAAGTCATACGAGGCTGGTAACCTCAGCATATAAAATGATGATTTCATGAACCACTACTGCAAGGGCTAGTGACTGCTTTATGCAAGTTTCTTATAGAGAACCAAAAGCAGAAGTAGTCCCAAGTTCCATATGGAGCAGGAAGTGAATGATGAGAGAAATGATGTACATTCTTATTATATTGTTAACCTTCTCAACCAATGTAGAGGTAAAGGTAAACCTATTAAGTTTAAATGTAATGAAAGTTTTCCGCTCACTGGGATTAAGATTAATTCTCAGAGAGGGTAAAATTCTGAGGTAGATTGGATGGTGGAATGAAATGAGAGGGGCACATGATTGTGTGTAAGGAAAACGCAATACTCAAGAGGGTATTTGTTCTCATCTTTTGTGACACTAATCGGTGGTACCAATTGAGAGTACTATCTCTGGAACAAGTAAGAGTATAAGTGGCCTGAAGTCGACGCTAGACACCATCATCAGACGGGTTTTAGAGACGCTGGACAAGCTTTGTGATTGCTGCCTGATACTTCTTGGAACGTATCACAACTTTCAGACTTGACCGGTGACCATTGAACCAGTCATCTATATGCAAAGAACCAAACATGAGCGGGAGCGGAAACCATCAAACTATTGGCAGCTAAGTACAAACTTAAAAGCTGCCAAGTTAACTGTCCATTTTTCGAAAACCATAACAGCAGCCTGTGATGAGTACTTTGTTTAAAAGAATTATTCATTTTTAAACTTAAACATAAATGATTATTAAATTTATTATTTGTTTATATACAAACTTAACGTTGATTTAATCATTTTGAATATTTTGCACCCGTATGTCTCAGTCAATTTCTTAAATACACTTAAACAGAGCTATAAAATAATCATTAAGATTTCACTAAATTAGATCAGCTGAGTGCTTGAACGAGCTCATTATAAGACAATCCTTCACAAAAGTTGACAGCAGATACTAAAGTTAACATTGCTGGGATTCACTCAGCATTGCTCTTGCTTTCTGAATATCTTGTGAATACTCCCTCGAGGTAGAAGCATCATTATCCTTCTATCTACAACACTGCCAAGAGTAATCTTGTGCGAAGGTAGACGTCGTTGAAGCCTCACATTAGATACTCTAGGTTTTGGCCACTGTTGGACCACTACTGCAGAGCAAGGCGAAGCAACCCGTGACAGTATGAATATATCGAGGATAACAACGAGGGAGTTGTTATCAGTTACGGCTAAAAGTTAACTATTGCTGATAAAAATAGAAACATAATTATGGAAGAAGGGAGCATGACTTTTATTTTTGTGTGACGTCACATTTTTCCAAATACCCCCTCCCCCTATCGGCATACAACATTACAAAATTGTTATATCCCTCTTACAGTGTGACGTCATATGTGGACGACCCCTCGGTCATGGGGTCTGCTACCCTATCGTAAGGAAAATTTAAACTGAAAATAAACAAACTTCAGCAAAATTGACCAGTCAATAAAAATAAATAATTTCAATTTTACTCGGTCATCCAAACCGGGAGAAGGTTCACAATGAACGAGGGTAGAAATGAAACCGATAATGAAGATAATGAAAGACTTTGAGCGGATGAAACAGGACGGGATGACTTGGCACACATAACTAAAGACATATGCTTCTTTAACTCTTAAAGGTCATTGAGCTACGTCTGAAAAAAAAGAGATTTTCTTACTTTGAGTTTTCATATAGCTTTAAAGTTTCAAAGTTGGTTCTTTCCACGTTTTATTAAAAGTATGATAATGGTATACATCAGTGTGTGTCCTATCTATCGCCATAGGACACACACTGAGGAAACCTGTTGATAGCATTACAAGGCAGTCCTTGTTCTGGAACCCCCAGGGCAAGAGAGGCAGAGGTAGACCAAGAAGCACATGGAGAAGAGAGGTGGAAACAGAGGTGAAAATGATGAGGAGAACGTGGAAAGAACTTGAGATGATGGCACGTGACAGGAGGACTTGGCATGTGTTTGTTGACGGCCTATGCTCCTTTGGAAGTGGAGGGTTACGAATGAATGAATGGTATACATAGATATAAAGGAAATTTAAAAAGAGTTAAAATATATTAAATTGAGACAACACACAACCTTAGTTCAAATATACTGACCCCAAAAACCAGCCTTTCATCACAAGCGACTGGGGGTGTTCGGCCCTGAATACTGGACTCTCGTTCCTTAAGAGTGACGGAGCTGAAGGACCATAATGACATAACATTTACAACAGCGGATACACACTTATTGATTAACGCCGTCGCTCCTCCGCCCCGCGCTGCTGGCAATCAACACCGGCCTTGTTTCATATGTTCAATATTGTTTACACTTTATTATATACAATCTGAAATTAAAAAATTTTGGGTCAATATTTTATCGGAAAGAGTAAAACCAATGAAAGCTTAATTAAATATTTCACTTGTATATATGCAAGTAATCGCAATGTTCCATATTTGTCGTAAGACCCGGGTAATATGAAGTTTTGCAACGAACTGGCAACCTTATCTTGTACAAAGAATTGCTACAAAAACTACGACGCCTGACCTGGCCAGGGTGTACTGAGCTCAAACAGTTGTAGGGCTGCCCCGCTGACCTGGAAGACAGTTCCTACTTTGCCCTGGGTAGACAGGCCTGTAGATTTAGCATGACCACAAGCTGAACGCATAAGAAGAAGATTACAAAAACGAACAGCTGCAAGAGGGGTATGTTCTTTGACGTAGGCTCCCTCAGGGTAGTCGTCTGCTGTGGTGCATCCATGGTGTATAACGGGCGAAAAAGGAGATCTTCTTTTTCTGCGTTCATCCTGAATAGGACGTTGGTTGCATTGTGTCGCCGTTTACAGCAAAGCTGCGATATCTGCGCCTTTCGGCCCGACACATACGACTTCGGCACGGCATTTTTTAGGACCGGCTTTGCCTTCCCACTTCGATCCCTACTCTCTCAGCGAGACTGTAGTGATGCAGCCTGTTTCCAGGACCACCACTTGGAGGTGGAGTAGGGTCTTGGTCAGCTCTGGTTCGCTGACCCTGACGCATGCAGTCAGCTATGGATTGCTTACTGCATTCCTCACTGTTGACGCGTCTTAGGTCCCGAAAAAGGAGATGATGATGATGAATCGCCTCGCTAATCATCGTCATGATCATCAGTCCCCAACGAGCACGGGCCCAAACAGTTTCATGCCAAGCGTGCCTATCCTGTGCCACTTCTCTCAATGTCGTTCAATGTCTTCAGTATCCAACGCTAACGCCTTTTTTCGCAGCTGTACGGTTCTTGCCATCACTTCCCTGTGTGGTGGTCTTGTCATACCACTTTCATCCTTCATTTCTGTACGAAAATTCGTTTATGAAAGTAAAGTCTGTAGTTTCTTGATTGTTGTTCTCCGTGCTTCATAGTCATACGACTGACTTGAATTTGAGTTGAAGTTTAGTCATCTTGTCGTATCATTTCAATCCTATTACTCTATGCAAACGTTCCTATGCATGTCTGTAACTTCTTGGAGGTGATGATCATGATGATGATTGTGATGAATAGCCTTGCTAATCATCACCATTTTCGTTTGCAATCCTTACGGAGTATGGAGCCACTAGTCTAGTTGGTCCATGTGCAGGTAGTCTGCAATAAGCACTTGTGCAACTGAAGCAGTGCTTTATGAGGCAATTTGTTTTACACGATAAGGATGTCAGCCTCAATACACAGCCTCATATTAATCACCTTGTACGACATGCATGAGTGTGCAGTAATCATATTCAATCTTTGTCTCTATAGAGACCCACCGAAACTACACGGCAACTACACTAGCCTTGATAAATAGTCACATCAAAAGTGCTGTTGAACTCCTGTTGAAATTATTTCGGTTGTCTCCCTTCCTCCGTCAGCCTTAATACAGACATTGAAGAATTAAAAGCAGTGGTGCATATCTAGGCTAAGCCGGTTTCTGGTAAGGAGTATTTCGGTGACAATAGTATGTCAGTTCTCCTCTTGTATCTCTCCCCCCCTCCCCCCCCCCCCCTTTCCCCCGACATTCTTCACTACGTGTCAAAGACCTGCCACATAATTATATGTGCATATGTTGTCATATTATGCATAATACGATGCAGGGTTTCTTTACCGTATGGTTCTTACACCACTTGGGGGCCTTATCGGATTCCAGGGGGTCTGTGTATATAACCTAACTTTTTTTACTATGCTTTTATGCAAATTTTTTTTTTTTCTCAGAAGGGGTCGAAAGCCTTCATGTGAAAATAAAAGGGATCCGTAGCCTTCATCGGGCAATCAAAGGAGTCCATGACACACACAAAAGAAACCCCGATTTAAGGTTTCAATTTACATTTTTATTTAGAAACTTTGGTGGGGCGAATTTGCCGCCAAATCTGACATCCCAGTGTGTCATAATCACGAGAACTATGTATAATAAATAACCAGGAACCAGTTTGAGAGACAGACAAAAAGAGCACACGGCACTCCCGCCTTTTTTTTTTTTTTTTTGTCTTTTAAAAATTGATTCTAATCATTACTGTATGGGCAATCATTGCTGGCTCGTTAATTGTGTTTTAAAAAGGAAGTTTGTGTTCAACCATCCAAAGTCAGCAATCCATGGACTGGGTTTGATGTACAATCGTTTGTTTTACATTTCGGTTATGGTGACTTCATAAATTGCTTGGGGTAGTATATATAATAAGCCAGCAGATCTTTCTTCTGTTCTTTTTGACACAGTTAATTACGTGTAAGCAAGACATGTTTTCGGTCAACACCGCATATAATTATTTGTATATGAGCAAGTAATCCGCCAAAACATGGCGAGAAATAATTATATTGTTAAGCTCTTTCTGCTGCATGCCCTTATGTCGGTACTAATTTTCCTGTGATCATTTCATGCACTTACATTTTCTTCCGAAGTACATCAATGACACGCAAAGGAGTGGAGTGAAAGCATAGAAGCTTCATCTATGATGAACAATGGTGCTTCAACGGCTAAATAATATAAATATAGGATGGAGATACTTGTTAAAGAAAGAATATTAATGTATTTTGTATTATGACCACACATAGGCTATTACCAGTTATTTTGCGGTAACATGTCTCTCTGTGGTAAATTCTGTTTTTGCACGGGTTTTAACTTATTTTGAACGCTGCATATTTAATACGTTACCAGTTGTTAATGACGTAACGCGTTACGCACTAATTTTTGCTAACGGCTAATATTCTGGGCCTTTCGTTATGTGTGGTCTTCATGGTAAGACGTATTTTATTCAAGCTCCTAGTATTGCGGAGGAAGAGCTCTAAGTGGCATATATTATATTCTTCGAAGGCCGCCACTATATTATCTAGATGATTCAGAACTTAGCGAGAAGTTTGAGATATTACTGAAGAAGTATTCCAGTATATTTTTTCATTCACTGTGTCTGGTCCACATTACTTGGGTGGTATGCACCTCTAGTACAGCGGCCAGAACTGTATGATTGAGACGAGAGTGATGAAGGATTCTCCTATAATGTATGTACAATATGCCATGCCATACCTATGATATTGCTATTTCGGATGTGAATTAAATGTACGGATATATTGTGGACCCTCCACCTGACGACTTGAGTTCTTCAACCATTGATGTCTTGTACAATCATAACCGTCTCTATTCGTGTATGTCAGTACGATGTATGTACATTTTTATGATTTTATGATAAGAGATTTATTTATGAAATATTTGATCAACAGGGTTAAAATGAATAAACATGATTTTTCAGAAAAAGTTCATGGCTTGTGTATCTTCCTCGGTAGATATTACTGCATGGTAAAGTTTTAAAAGTAGTCCATTCACTGAGACCGGTAAAATGAGGCTTCGCTTTGCAGATGGCTGCAGTGAGGTGTCTCTAGATGTAGGTTCTCAGTGAAGTCTTGACTGTTCCTTATCAAGTCAGGAGTTGAATAGCGTTGTGGCACGTTCCGGCTGTGCAGGAGTAACTTCAAAAATGGTCGCTTCTTCAAGTGTCCCCTAGACCCGTCTGTTGTAGATGGTGTCCAGCTTTGATTACTGGTAACTAGTAGCAGGAAATTAAGAGGCAGACAATTTAATATTATGTCTCCTGATGTAAGCATCAGGCGACCTCCGCTTTCCCCCACTATTTTATCTTCCTCTGAATGTTTCTCATGTACCTGAGAATGAATTCCGAGTCCATTGAGACAGATGAAAGAGTGTACATGTCGCGGGTTGCCTCCCCTGCTTTGCAGTAGTGGTCCAACAGTGGCCAAAACTCAAGAGTACCTGAAGTGGGTCTTCAAAGGTGTTTACATTTACACCAAATTACTCATGGCAGAGTTGTAGATAGAGAAATAAAGATGCTTCTATCTCAAGGGAGTTTTCACAAGATATTCAGAAAAGCGAGAACAATGCTGCATTTGCTGAGCACGTTAACCCTATGATCTGCCGACAGCTTTTGTGAAGGATTAAGCAATTAATAATTTAGCTCGTCAAGCACCTACCCTGATTTACTCAGTGGAATTTTTATTATTACGATACAGCTCTGTTTAGAGTGTATTTAGTAAATTGACTGAGAAAAACACGCAGTACATTTAAAATGATTAAATCGAAGTTAAATTTGTATAATTAAAAATAACAAATTTGATAAGCATTTAGTTTGAACAAGGGTTTAAAAGAATGTATAATGTTTTTTTCAAAAAAGGTATTATCACTGTTGTGATGGGATAAAAAATTATAAAGGAGTTCACGTGGCAGCTTATAGGTTTCACTTATCTGCCACTGGCAGGTTCTGCTCCAGCTGATGGGTTGGTTCTTAGTAGACTGATTACTGATAACGCTCGTCGCTGGTCAAGGATGTAGAGCGTAGCACGTTTCCAGAAGTGTCAGGGAGTGTCTACAAAGTTGGTCCCTCGTCGTAAAGCTCAGGCAACTGTTTCCTTCTTTTTCCAGACATAGTACCCTCAACTGCTACCACCACCAACTATGGCAAAAGAATAGAAACGAAACATTCTCCTGAGTATTGCGTTTCCCGAAACATACTTATGTGTCCCCTACTCTCTATTCCACCATCCCATTTACCTCAAAATTTGCCCTCAATGAGAATTAAACTTAATCTCTGGAGAGAAAACTTTCTTTACATTTAAATTGAACAGCTTAATCTTTATTTTACATTTAAATGAAAAGGTTAATAGTACAGACAGAATATGTTTACATTTACGTCTCCACTAATTATAAAGTGTTCACAACATAAATCGAAAATTTTTTCATTTATATCTATCTACACTGTGTTGAACAGTTTGAAACTTTAATTAATTTTAAGGGGAATATGTTTACAGAGACATTTACACTGGTTCGAAAATGTAAATATTATACTTAGAATGCACATCATTTCTTTCATCTTTCACTCCCTGCTCCACATGGAACTTGGGACTCTTTATGCTTTTAGTTATATGTAAGAAACTAGCGATAAAGCAATCACCAGCCCTTGCAGTGGTGGTTCATGAAATCATCATTCTATACGCTGAGGTTGCCAGCCTCAAATGACTTAGACATCCACTAGAAATTTTCACATATTAATATTCACATGGCAATACATACATATTAGTTCACATGTTAGTAATGAAAAATGTAGAATTTAAAATGACAACTTAGGCCACTCCTGGCTCACAGACTGTTTGCTCAGATGAATAAAGTTAAGGCACTTGAATCGGCTTCTTACACGTGTTCTTGTGGATCGTTATGTTTAACATGAATTCCCACTATGACTCCATGTTTCAGTTTCCTCAGTCCCGGTTTCCTTTTTAAAATGATAGAGATCTCCTGGGTTGTTTTGTAAGTCCGTCAAGATTCTCCATGAAAAGGTCCGGCCTGATAAAATGGAATTCTAAATTCTAGCGTTTGGCAAGGTCTGGTTGTGTCGTCTTTGGCAAGCGATTCCTCACAGTGAATTAAAACTGCAAAAAGGTCCGGTTATATTGCCTGTCCTACACTGGCATTTGTTTGCTATGAAGATACTGAGGGTTCCAATCATTTTAAACATGCTTGTTGGGTGGGGTAATTTCAAAATATTCCGACATGGAATAATTTTGCGCGTGATGCAAAGGTCACTTCTCCCATACATGACAATAAAACATCCGATGCCTGGTGTACCAACTCACCAACACATTTGTAAACTCGTACAACAATGTGTTTCAGAAGTAACAACTTATTACTTTCGTATATAGTAATATCTTCGTGATAGTCGGACATGAATCGATTATGTCATATAAATCTGAGTAATCTCGTTATCTGTCGCTTGAGCACACAACTCTACGCGAATACTTAGCAGAACAATATGGGTTTTATCTGCGATAATCTCAGTAAAGCTGTGCCGCGCCTAGAAAATGTGATGTATTATCACCAACAAGGAGTGTCAAATGTTTTGACAATATCAGATATCTGCTACATAACAGAGACAGAAAAAAGTGCTGACCATGGAAAAGCAAGCAATTTGTCAGTACAACAATATAAAATGAGTACTACCGGAGATAAAGTAAACCAATGCATATTTTACTGATTTATACATAACAAATCTGAGTTTGGATAATGTGGACATTATATATATATATATATATATATATATATATATATATATATATATATATATATATATATATATATATATATATATATATATATATATATATATATATATATATATATATATATATATATAATCATCATGTTATCATTATCCTCTTTCTGCTCCATATGGAGCCTGGGGCTACCTCTGCTTTTGGTTCCTTGTGAGGGAATCCACACAAAGCAGTTACCAGCTCTTGCAGTGGCTGTTTTTGTGGCAAAGTATTTTATTTGCTGAGGTTGTCAGTCCCTACAGAACTTTACAGAAATAAGCAATTCATACACGTCAAATTTACACATAAAATAAGAACATGTACTTGTTACAACCAACCCCAAATGGGTTACATATCAGGACTTAGATGCACAGAATGGCCATAATATGTCTTGCGACTGTTTACAAGGCAGTCTTTCCTCAGCTAATTAAGGTTACTGGTTGACGTATGCTTCTAACTATTGGCACTTGAGGAGGTTTCCTTGGATTTGGGGCTCTAAGTATTATGAATGAAGTTTTATTCTTTTAATTTTACAAGTTGCTTCTAATCGCTTTGGCCTATCCTTTAAAGGAATACTTATTACTAAATCCTATTGTGGCTGTCAGCGATCTCCTTGAAGAAGATGGGAAAAGTGGGGAAAGATTCAAACACTCAGGTTTTTTTAAGTGAAAATATTTGCGCACACGAAACTTAGCCCTCACAAGTTTAGATGGCTAAAACCAATCGCGATCCAGCTAGTTCATTTTCAATTAAACGCCAACCGCATGGTAGGGCATCTTATCTCTAGTAAAATTTCCCCCTCCCCTCACCATGATAACTGGCATGACTATATAAAATATTGTAACCAAGGGTTATATTTACCGGAAACATTGTGTCATATTCCTTGTCCTCATTCCACAATCTTGGTATCTCTTCTTTCTATCTCTGATTATTACAAGACATCTTGCTGAAACTGGTTATATCATCTCCTCGTGTCCTAATATTTCAAGATTGTTAAAATACATGCCGGAAATCTTTACGTAATATGTTTGGTGTCCAGATTGTTAAAATCAAAATACACTTGGAAGTTGCATTTTCTGCAAGTCATGCCTTCCAAATTAGTCACATGTTATCGTAAAACTACCTTTCCTTGTTAGTCCGCCAACATTTATTAGACGTTTCTGCCGGGCTGGGCTGAGCAAATTACTCGCTTATCTAGCAGTAATCTAAATAATAGGGCTAGCGACAAACAGATAACCAAATGTTGATTTAAACGTTGTTATTCCCGCTTGGCAAGTGATGACCGCCTACAATCAGAAAGAGAAACATGGCAGACGTATTAAATCTCTCAAAGGTGGGGTGTTGTCGGGGAGTGCCCCCTCCCGAGGACATGATAGTATAGTAGAAGGAGGCATAAAACAGAGATAATGACCGGATGAATAATGGCACAGAGAAGTTTATCAAAGGATGGGCATTGGAAATTACTGACATAGTAGAATGAAGCAAACGTGGTTAGAAAAGTTAAAGAATGAATTAAGACTGTCGTCACATGTTGTACCCTGTTTCTCTGGGCGCACTATGGACATTGATATCTCCGTGTGTACTAAGTATATGAAACTATTACACAACCACCATCTTCCAGCCCACCAAGTTTGATATTTTTGTTTGCTCTACTGAGCATTTGGCTTTCACCTGTACCAAGAATGGAGGTGAATGATAGGGACATACAGTGATGTCAAAATAGAAATACAAAAGGCAAGGGTAGCAGTGACGTAACTACCATCCTGGAGGGCCGGGTACGTCCCTAGGGCCTCAATACCGAGTGGGCCCCTAAAAGTAGCTGTTGGAAAGGACCCTCGCATCTATCTATCTATCTATCTATCTATCTATCTATCTATCTATCTATCTATCTATCTATCTATCTATCTATCTATCTATATATATATATATATATATATATATATATATATATATATATATATATATATATATATATATATATATATATATATATATATATGTATATATATATGTATATATATATGTATATATATATATGTATATATATATATATATATATATATATATATATATATATATATATATATATATATATATATATATATATATATCTATATATATATATAAATATATATATATATATATATATATATATATATATATATATATATATATATATATATATATATATATATATATATATATATATATATATATATATATATATATATATATATATATATATATATATATATATATATATATATATATATATATATATATATATATATATATATATATATATATATATATATATATATATATATATATATATATATATATATATATATATATATATATATATATATATATATATATATATATATATATATATATATATATATATATATATATATATATATATTATATATATATATATATATATATATATATATATATATATATATATATATATATATATATATATATATATATATATATATATATATATATATATATTCAGCAGGAGTAGTAGAATTAAATACAGCAATTGTTATGAAGCAAGTACTCACTGGAGTTCTTTAGAAATAGTCACCATAGGCATTCAGACACGCATCCCACTGCATGAGTAGACGGTGGATGCCGTCCGAGAAAAATGACTTTGGTTGCTTATTGAACCATTTGGTCACCGAGGCCCTGACGTCTGCATCGGAGTCGCATCGTTGTCCCTTTAGAGATTTTTTTAAGGGTCCGAACAAATGAAAGTCACATGGTGACAGATCGGGGCAATAGGCTGGGTGTGGCAGAACTTCCCACCTTTTCCTTGCTAACGCTTCCTGCACAATGTTCGCAACATGTGGACGAGCATTGTCGTGCAACAGAATCACACCACGCGAAAGCATGCCGGATCGTTTATTCTTGATGGCTGTATGCAGGTTGTCTAGTGTGTCTTTGTAGCGGATGGCATTGATGTTCAAGCCAGGCTCTTTAAAGTCAACCAATAGAAGCCCTTCATGGTCAAAAAATGCGGTCAGCATAACCTTAACGGCGGAAATCTGTGACATGAATTTTTTGGGTTTTGGTGATCCGGGATGTTTCCATTGCATGCTTGCTGTTTTGCTGCACGGCTCAAAGTGGTGGCACCACGACTCATCACCTGCCACTATGCGCAACAGAAATGCATCACCCTCCTCTTCGTAACGCAGCAGGTGGTTCAAACTCCACCCCATGCGTTCTTCCTTATGGCGATGGCTTCTTCTGTCGCAACAATATGCACCTGACCTGGCCGCGGAAGACCTTTCGTTAACTGACGTTCTTCTCGAAACATTCGTGCCCAATCTTTCACTGTAGTCTTAGACACACTTTTGTCACCATACACAGCTTTCATTCGGCGATGAATGTCGGCTGGTCGACATCCTTCGGCTGTTAGGAACTGGATCAGCGCTCGCTGATCGACCTTGGACTGATTCCGTATCACACCGGCCATTATTTTAACGGTCTGCAGCACAAACAATGAATACTAGGAGAATGAATACTTACACACTTGTACATTCGTATGTGCTTATTACGTCAGATGTGACGTCATCATGCTCCTCCTACAAATGTCCACTTCGCGCAGCACGGGCGGGTTTCATTTGAACACTCCTCGTATATATATATATATATATATATATATATATATATATATATATATATATATATATATATATATATATATATATATATATATATATATATATATATATATATATATATATATATATATATATATATATATATCCGGTTAATCTCCTGCATTCATGCATTAAACAAACGTCATAATATCATTCTCCAGTTTCTAATATCCCCGTAAGATTATTTCCTCGGTGCATTTGCTGTATAGTAAATCTTGATATATTATTGTTTATAGTGAATCTTATTATACTGTGCTGTGTAGTGAATATGTCGAATGTTGTATCAGGGGGCCTCTGAGGAGATGAAGAGGAGCTAGAACCACCGCTTCCTCAAGTACTTCGATGGAGAAAACGTATGTGATGTTGTACATGGGGATGACAACCTCACGACGTTAAATAAATTGCTACAGACATCACAATGGCAACAGCACGCGTATTACTTTGACACAGGGTTCCCGTGAGTGAGCCAGTGGCATTATGGCTCCATGCTTCGTCGGGAGCGTAAAAGGAGAGTGGTTATGAAAACAGTAAATATAGACCTTCTTTCTTTATCTGAAACCTTTGTTGTTGTCAAGTAACTTAGGATTAACTGGCCTTACTGATCCTTTCTATAAGCTTGTAAGATAAGGCTACTTTTATAATGCACTTTACCTACTCCATCGATCCATTGTATCGATCTTCCTGGTTTCATATCTCCTGATGTACTTGTAGTGTGTAAACAACACAGGATAATATTTATTTTATAACAAGGTATGATTGATCTTCCAAATTTTTTCGGCTTTTTGTTGTTGTTATATTTCAATTTTGTTTTAGGGAAATCAAAACAAGATGTCAGAAAGAAAGTAGTGATTTACCAACTATTACTATTGGATTTTAAAAAATCGAATTTCATTATTGACGTAAACGACAATTCATAAATAGTATAATATATATAAGCCCCTTCAGTCATAGCTGACTATGGTAATGTGCCTGTTGCGTGATAAATTCTCGCAACATCGTTTTATTACAATATCTATTTTATAACGCAAGGGCAACAACTGCTTGAAATTTATAGTCACTTTTCTCGGTAAGCATTTGTCTTCCCGCGTTGGTATTGAATGCAGTTAAGTTTTGAGCTGTGGTCTTTTTGCGCTGGACTGCGCATGACTGGTCTTGTTTTTTGGTCGATCGGTTTCCGCCCACCACTAGTGGAGTGAGCGATTTGAATGGCGAAAGAGATGCCTCGTTGAAGAGGGGATCTCCGCTATTTTTTGTTCTGTCAGGGATGTGTAGTCCTCTTAATGGATATTTCGTTTATTCGAGATAATACCTCTAGTGTTTCCCACATGTCGGGAGGCGTGATATTTCTGTGTATTTCCTGAAGGCCAGGTAAATTGACTTTTCATTAACTCTATCGATTTTGGGTCGTGAGCGATTTCGATTCATAGCCTGTCTTCGAAAGTCGTCGTCACGAGATGTTTTCCCAGCTCACATGTCGCTGTATTGTACTGCATCGGTTGATGCATGTCCCAAGGACCATTACTTGCTACTTTGTTAAATGAACTAGGTTTGGAAAACCTTTATTATCTAGAGGATATTTTTGAGGACATTATTTATACTTCAGCAGACGTGTCTGTCTTGCTGAAGTCAGACTAAGGAGAGTGAACTGATCTCATACATCTGGTTATCTCCTGGCTGTTATAGAAAAGGATGGAGTTTTTCACCTGACTACATTTACAGCACTATGAAATATAACATGCATCTGACTCATCATTGTAATGCTGTCTACCGTCTATTGCTGTATTGAAGGTTGCTGTGATAATGACTGTTTGATGTGCCTACATATTCGCGTAACCATTTTGTCACTGTGGCGTCCACAATAAATAATGAAGAAAAACGTCAACGGCTGTTACAAGAATCATTGACTTTATACGTCGTGAGTTTACTGACGTCCTATGTGGATTGCCCTGTTATTTTTGCATGAACATTGTTTGACTGAACACATCTGCACACTACACAAAACCAGACATGCGGATACCATCCATCATCATATGGCATCACGCATCATTTGGTGGCCATAAGCTGGTTTGATTCTGGTACCAGCAAACACGGGGTCCCTTACCCACTTCATTTTCAACAAGAATTCATCAGCATCCTTCAAGAAATTAACATTCTTCAATACAGTCAACATCTTCAAAATTTTCAAAGTACTCGGCGTTGCCCGGTAAAAGTCAAAATTTCAACTTTTTGACGGAAACAAGAATTTGACAGTACCCGGCGTTGTTACATGTTGCCGGATAACTCGGACTGCTGTTATCTTTTACGCAAGTCAAGCAAGTTGCTGCTGTCAAGGTTCCAGTGCTGTCGTTTTTGTGAAGGTCAAGTGCCGGTTGAAACGGGTTGTTTTCTGAAGAAGGCCAAGTACCGATTTCCATCAACTTACTTTTGGATTAGAAGGTCAAGTGCCGAAACAACTCAACACACAGTATTTCAGAAGCTCTTGTACCATCGTGTTAGCAGTGGAAGCAGTTCAGATGTGCCATCATCGTTGGAGCTTCGCTCTTTAGGACGTTGATTGACATCCGTTTTTTCTGCTGTTCTACGATTGGAAGCCTATAAGTTAAGTGGCCTGTTTGTATGTAAACTGTGCCCTTATACTTCTGCTGAGTCTTCTGTGTATCATCTCATTCTATATGTTATATGTCTATATGTTATTTGTATATTTATATGTTTATATTTCAGCGGGTTCTCGGTTGGGTGGTGTCTCCGTTAGATTATGCCACGTCATAGAGGTCGTCTATTGTGAGCGTTTTCTGTAGGGTTTGCAAATTTCCGATACTGGAATTTGCTAAGCGACTTCTGTTGCTATTTATGTTAGCTGTGATGACATGTTTTAATATTGTTTTCGTTATTATTTCGCATTCTTTAGTTTTGTTTTGATTTGTTTGTATTTGTTAGCCTACTCTTGTCTATAATTTAGTTTCATACAACATTTTTGTTTATACACTGTGGTGTCATGTATTTTGTTTAATTATAGCGCAGATATCGTCACATTTTTTGTGATATTTCATTAATTTCTGCTTTATTTTTAGTTGATTTCTGCGAACGTTTTTGTATTGTTGCTGATCTTTGTTATTGTTTACATTGTTATTGTTTACATTGTTTGCATTGTTTACATTTTCAATGTTTACATTCTGCATGTTTACATAGTCATTGTTTACAGTTATAGTAATTAGTTAATGGGCTATGCTAATGCACTGTTACTACTACACTGATGATAAATGAATGATGAATAGTGTCGTGCACTATTGAATGAGAAGTGCACTTATGATCAAGAATTGAGTGCTGATATTTCATATACAAGTTCTTTGATTGGAGACTTGTTTCCCACAGAGACTGGGATAATATAATGTGATGTGAATATACAAGTGCTTAATTAAGACTTGTTACACTTAGGTTTGAAATAAATTAGTTAATTATTTCAGGTTTTGGACTCATATGTTAGACAACATGTCTACATTTGAGCACTTTATTGAGCAGTGTAAATGGCTTGGGAAGACTGGTGATAAGTTAGAAGAATTTGCAACTGCTCGATATGATAAAGCAATGGAAGCTGAACAAAAGAAACTGCAGATGCAGGTGGATGAAAAAAGATTCCAAATGGAAATGGAAAAACAAAAAAGGGAATCAGAAGCTGAGGAGAGAAAACTCCAGCTACAGCTAGAAGCTGAAAGACTTCAAAAAGAGGCTGAGAATAAAAGACTTGAAAAAGAGGCTGAGAATAAAAGACTTGAAAAAGAGGCTGAGAATAAAAGACTTGAAAAAGAGGCTGAAAATAAAAGACTTGAAAAAGAGGCTGAAAATAAAAGACTTGAAAAAGAAGCTGAAAATGAAAGACTTCAAAAAGAGGCTCAGGCTGAGGAAAGAAGATTACAGAGAGAGTCTGATGAGAGGAAAGAGAAAGCAAAAATGGAACATGAAGAAAAGGTCTTAGCTTTAGAGTTGGAAAAATTGAAATTGACGAGCATGAATAATGGTAATGATTCAAACAAGGGTTCATCTTCTGGTAAGGCTAATAATGATACTTTTAAGATTAAGTTACCAACATTTAGTCCTTCCAGTGATGACATAATGTTCTATCTGGACAGATTTGAACAAGCATGTACAGCTCATAACATAGACAAAGCAAAATATGTTTATCAGTTATCAGGGATACTGACAGGTAAAGCTCTAAGTATATTAAATATGGTGGATGAACCTGACAAGAACAATTATGAGGTTGTCATGGCCGCTTTGTTAAAGAAATATCAGCTTAACGAAGACGGCTATCGTCTACAATTTAAAAACATGTTACCTGAAAATGGAGTTGAATTCTCCGAGTTTATTGCAAGAATACGCATTACTTTCTCACGATGGGTTGAACGATCTAAGACGGAAAAAACTTATGAAGGACTTATGGACTTAATACTTAGAGACAAAGTCATGTCGTCTGTCAATGAGTCTTTCCTTGCTTTCCTTCATGAACGTAAACCTAAAACAATAAAAGAAATGGAAGATTTCTGTTGCCAATACGTAATTGCGCACCCACACATAACCATGGGTAACTCTAAGGTGAAAGAAGGTTTACCAGTTGCTTCGGCAGCTCCGTATGGCCAAAACTTTGCTCGTAGATTCCAACAAAATTTTGATAGAAAGAGTAGCGGTAATTTCTGTCAAAATCATGGAAATCAATTTCATGGTGATTCTTCTTCGAAGAATTGGAGACAACCTGATAGTACTCGTTACTATCACCCTAATAATTATAAGCATTTCAAAAGAGGATATGGTAATAGAGGTTATTCCTGCCGAAGACCTCAGAACCAAACAAATAGATGTTCGGATCAATGTGAACATGATAGTAATCGTGGAAACTGGAATTCGAACCAGGATAACAATTACAATAGAGACAATAATAACTGCAGAGATAATAATAACTCTGATAACTTCAGAGGTAATAATAGTCGGGGTAGATCTCAACACAAAAAAAAAGAGATATCAGCAGGCTAATGCTGTACAACAGGAAACTGAGGGAGCCTGTAATCATGTTGTTGATAATAAAAACTTTGACGCTGTCACTAGTTCTGCTTTTGACTTTGAGAGAGCAAACAAATGCCCCCAATGCAGTACTTTATTCGAACCGGGTACCATAACTACTTTGAGTTGTGGTCACCCACTTCCCGCTCTTCCTGCTGCTGTTGCGCATAACGGGAGGGGTTCTTTAATTCTACATAAGGGTCTTGTTAATGATACTCCGGTCTCACTACTTTTCGATTCCGGATGCACCACTATTGGTGTTAGACAATCGCTTGTAGATCCATCTTGTGCTACAGGAAGGGTTATTAAATGTGTCACATTTGGCGGCACTCTAGAAAAATATCCTACTGCTGTAATTCGCATTGCCACTCCTTTCTTTACTGGAGATGTGCATGCTTGTCTCTTACCTAATCCTATTGCGGACCTTATTATTGGTCGTATTCACGGAGTTAGGGAGTGTACCCCACAGCAGATTGCTGCTTGGGAAGATAATAACATGCAAGCTACACATGCAGTGGTTACAAGAGCACAAGCTCTACAAACACCCGAAACTTCACTGAATAGTGATAATGAAGTTGATAGCCAAGATAGTCACTTAGTAATCACTCGTGACTCTTTCATAAAATTGCAAGAAGAAGATCCTTCTTTAAAAAAAATTCTTCGTTCTTGCGAAGAAAGGTGATCCGAATCAGGATACAAATAGAAAATCTTGGATTGCAATGAGAAACGGCGTACTTGTACGTATGGTACAAGATTCGACTACGTCGGCACATTCGCAAATTCTTGTTCCCAAGAGCATGAGAGTGCAAATATTACAACATGCTCATGACTCGCAATGTGCTGGACATATGGGTTTTTCCCGTACGAAGTCGAGAGTCCTTGCGGCTTTCTTTTGGCCTTTTGTCAATAAGGACATTCGTATTTACTGCCGATCATGCAAGGTATGTCAGGAGGTCAAATCTAGAGGACCACGACATGCTGCGCCTATCCAGGCTGCTGACATTCCTATTCGGCCGTTTCAGAAAATGGCCATAGATATTATTGGCCCTTTTAAGGTCAAGTCGGCCAGAGGACATCAGTTTATCCTTACATGTGTCGATATGTGCACACGTTGGCCAGAGGCTATTCCTCTTAAGAGCATATCTACTACAGATATCGCAGATGCTCTTTGGTTGATATTTTCTCGCTTGGGGTTCCCCAGAGAAATATTGTCAGACCATGGCACTCAACTCATATCTGACACTATGTCACAGGTAATGTCTACCTTACATATTGAACGATCTCTCAGTAGTATCTACCATCCTATGTCTAATGGGTTAGTTGAGCGTCTGAATAGAACGCTCAAGACTTTGCTTGGTAAGATAACTGAAGATCATCCTCAAGATTGGGACAGGGTTTTACCCGCGGCTCTCTTTGCCTATAGAGAAGTCCCTAATGAACACACAGGATTTTCTCCCTTCGAACTTGTCTTTGGCGCGCGTCCACGTGGCCCTATGTCTTTATTACACGATCTCATCACTGCCGATGATATTAGCGATGAAACTCAATCCTCATATGAGTATGTCATTGCTCTTAGACAAAAGATCATTGAGGCATGTAAGCTAGCAACTGCTTCATCAGAAATTGCTAAAGAGAAGGCAAGACAGTTTGCTAACAAGAATAGATGTCTACGACAACTTTGTCCAGGTGACAAAGCATTCGTCCTACTCCCCAGTAGGGAAAATAGACTTCTTATTGCATGGAAAGGTCCGTATGCAATAGTCTCTCGGATTTCCGATGTTGACTATGTGGTCGATATTGATGGAAAGCATAAAACTTTCCACATAAACATGCTTTCGGAATTTCACGAACGTCCGGACTATTTGCTGCCTATTTTCCAGGCAACGGATGATGCTCCTGCACCTCACGGTCATTATTCATCCCTGTCTGTCATACAGGATGAGGAATCTACCTTCTCTGATGTTAATCTTCCCCTTCCAGTGGTTCCATTACATTCTACGGAATCTTGGAAAAACGTTTCTGTTTCTCCTAATCTTTCTGGTGACGAACATCGACAAGTCTCGTCGATGTTACAAACATTTCAGGATGTTCTCACTGACATTCCTGGACACACAGATGTCATAGAACATGACATAATTCTTACCGACAATTATCCAATTAGGGTTAGGCCTTATCCTATTCCTATACACTTTCAGTCGCAAGTGGAAAAGGAATTGGATGAAATGATTCAATTAAATATAATTGAACCATCGACTTCACCATATTCTTCTTCCATGGTTATTGTCCGGAAGAAGGATAAGAACATACGAATTTGTGTTGATTATCGCAAATTGAATCAGGTCACAAAGTTTGATGCTGAACCGATGCCTTTGTTAGAAGATCTACTGATTAGACTTTCTAATTCTAGATTCTTCACTAAACTTGACTTGTATAAAGGTTATTGGCAAGTGCCTTTAGCAGAGCATGCCAAACCTCTTACTGCTTTTTCTACACCTAGGGGTCTATTTCAATGGAATGTTATGCCTTTTGGTCTCATGAACGCCCCTGCCACTTTCGTTCGCATGATGCGTCGAATTCTGTCACATCGTTCGGATGTCATCGCATACTTAGATGACATCTGTCTCTTCAGTGATACCTGGGAAGATCACTATTTAGGGTTATATGACTTACTGTCCACTCTACGTGAGAATAATTTGACAGCGAAACCTTCTAAAGCTTTTGTTGGTTTTGGTGAAATCTCTTTCCTGGGTCATCGTGTTGGTCATGGTCTCTTGAAGACAGAAGACCACAATACTTCCAAAATACTGAACATCTCTGTTCCTAAAACGAAGAAACAAGTTAGGAGTCTCTTAGGTTTAATTCAATTTTATGGGAGATTTATTCCAAATTTATCTTCGATCATGGCACCTCTCTCAACATTGTTGAAGAAAGGTTCGCCTAATCTGGTCCGTTGGTCTGAAGAATGCCAATCTTCACTAGACCAAATCAAGAATATATTTTCTTCTCCTCCCATCTTAAGATTACCTACTCTTGATAGGACTTTTGTTCTTCGGAGTGATGCTTCATCCACTGGGATTGGAGCAGCACTGATGCAAGAATATGCAAATACTCTGCATCCTGTTATGTACATTTCTAGAAAACTAAATGCGGCAGAGAGGAACTACTCGGTTTTAGACCGTGAGTTGTTAGCGATGGTTTGGTCAATTCTAAAGCTACAAAGATTCCTCCTGGGCGCACATTTCATTCTAGAGACTGATCAGAACGCTCTTACAGCTATTCAGACTAAGAATTTGAAGAGTTCGAGATCCACTCGATATGCTATAGCTCTTCAACCTTTTCACTTCACGGTACGAGCTATCCGTGGTGCGGATAATGTGATGGCTGACATTTTGTCTAGATGCCCACATGACTCCAACTAATACTTCTGTCCTATATTTCCATATATTACAGAGTCATAACACACCTATATTTCTACAATAGATTAGCACATCTGTACTTACTTTATATGTACACACTATCGTGCTTTGTTGTCATCTTCTTCTGTTCGTTTTTTAAGATGATAGAGGAGGACTGAGTAGTTAATATAAGGGCCGTTAGTTTACTAAACAGCCACAATTATTAATAATGTATTGTACCTTATGTTGTTAAGGTATTTTATTGGCATGGTCTGCTAGAGGTTAACAGCATAAGATTAATAGGTGACTACGTTTAATATAATGTAAATAATTGTTAGTTAGTGTACGCGATACACACGATTGATTATGACGTGTATGCGTTGGTATGTCACGCACCGTGACTAGGTTACCAGACCCTTTTCTTAGATGACCGTCAAACGGATAAGACGTGTCCTATAATCCTTCCAGTGGTAGGCATGATATTGCCGCACATATGTTATTGCAGTACGGACATGGGTCAGTCCGATATTCTTATGAAGAGAGGAATGTATCGAGGTTAGTAATTTTAACTAAAGTCAAGGAAGGATGAAATTATGGTCCACATTCGTTTTATATCGCCAGACGTCTAATCTCATTGTCGGCCGTTGGATGTCCCAACCGCGCGTACATATAGTTACGACGTTCTGACTATAGTGTTGCATATTATTGGACCAGGACTATAATGCATGGATAGCATTTATGATGTATGATTCAATTCTAATATATAATGTTTTCATAATCAACCTCCATGGACTGTCTACTGTTTGAAATGTATATTAAAAATTGTGTGGACTCGAGAAGAGACTTATCACGTTCATTGAAGTTACAAATTCAACAATTATGATACTGAGTTCAAACCTTGTGACAGACAGAAAGTATTAACTCACATTCGCGTAACTATTCCAACAATAGCACGATCAAGAATTAATGAATCAAATGACCAGAACTAAGAAGCTTATTGAATCAATGAGAACGGTGGCTTTCCACAACGACCACTGAAATAGAAGACGGGGCCGCAACAACAATAAAAGAAGTGAATCGTATAAAGCCCCGCAACAAAGTGGTTGCCATTGCTGGGGAACGAAGGAAGAAAGAAATTTTTCTTGTTTACATACTTTCACGGACTGTTTACGATTACAAGAAAACGTTCAAGTCACATGATTCCGAACATGACGTGGCTTGTGTAACTATGCAAAAATCAGTGACGTCACAATATTCCGTGTACAAGCCAACGATCGAAGGACGATGCCAGCTCACCTAATGTTTCATTCAAGAATACAACTTCTCAGTAGATCATAGGATTGAAAAGACATTATTTACCAACAAGGAGCAAACAGTCCTATCCTCTAGTCTAGGCCGTTGGTGAAGATCGCATCGGACGACGGGTTAAAAGATAAGTCTCAGTTCGTGACTGTTGTCATTCATAAGAAACATCACTGAGTCTAATTCACATTTTGCAGGCATGTCCGTTCTATATATTTTATATGCACGTTATATTTGTTTTCATTGTTTGTGCTGTGCCTAATTTGTGGGAGGTTGGAGTGGAGATTCAGAATGAATAAATTATGGCTCTACGGATTGCCGATATTCATTCTGAACGGTCTTTAGGGTAGTGAATTAAATCGCATTTCGCGGAGAACGCGTCGATGACATTTCCGGGGCTTGTTTCGTTCGGGACTGCATTTAATTCACAGTATATGTTAGATGTCTAGTTTGGTGAAATAATCGGTGTATTTTATCGTATTCAGTTTAAATTCTATTTAGTTTGGTAACAATGTTAGTAATCTGTCTTGTTCTTTCTGATCTTGCTATTATTCAGTTCATTTTTTTTTTTGTATAACCGTCAATGAGTCCATGTTTGCGTCATTAATTTTTGTGTACGCAGATTTAACTCTATATTCAGTTAACCTTCACCCTACTCTATATTTCCGGTTTGCAGATTTGGTTTCATAATATCAATTTTTATTGTAGAAACGTCTTGTTTCGTGATAATATGGTTTGTTTATCCTTGGTTTACCCATCGTATCGTATGTCCTCATTTCATCTGTTCATGATTTAACACTAATAATATAATTTCTTGCTTAATAAGAGTGTATATGAATATAATTAAAATTTAATGACTTTTAAGGAGAATTAGGGACTTTGCACCAATTTGCAGTGGTAGTCCAAGAAATGGGCGATGCACTTTATAGCTCATGATTAAGGCATAATATAATAATAATATATATTTATAAAATAATTTGACTTTTTAGTCTGTCCTGCATATAAAGGACATAGTGTATATTATTTGGTACATTTTTTCCATTACTAAATGATTTACTTAGCACATATCACTGACTGAATGATATAATACTTGAGGAATAATACTATTTATTATTAGGTGCATGATAGTAATTCAGCACCCGAAATAGATAAATATCATAACTATTTATGATATATTAACGAGTATATATGTAATATTTTCCCAACATAGTATGTCTATGTATGGAATCTACAAATAATAGTTAGATAATATTACAATTAATTAAATTGAACATTCCCAGATTAAGTTCAATAATATTATGATTGTTTATATCGACTATTCATAAATTGAATAAGTATAATAATTACTTAAAATTTATTGGTGATTATTACATAACCATTACGTACAATATTAACGTCAAGATGCTTAACTTAGACTATTTTATTAAAAATGGTAAAGATTTTGGGGAAAAAAGGAGAACTTCTCGAGGCTTATGCATTGGCTGAATTTGCAAAATATAAAGCAGAGATGGAAGAACTTGAAAGAAAACAGGCGGAAAAGAAGGCAGAATTAAGACAAGAAGAAGAAAGAAAGATAGCAAGAGATGAAATCCTACGGATTGAAGAAGAGAATAAATTGAAACGACAAGAAATCATACTGCAGCAAGAAATGGAATTGCAACGACTTAAATTAGAAACAGCAAAACTTAATTCACAGGGCGCTGCAGCAACCCAAAATGATACTGCTCAATCTGGATCTTCATCCACACGACTTAAAGGTAATTATTACTTTAAGCTGCCTCCATTCAAGTTACACGTAGATGACCTTTCATCGTGGCTCGCGCGCTTTGAGGACATATGTAAGGTGAATAACCTTGACAAAGCGGCATGGGCACTGAAACTTAAGGAATTTCTAGATGGCGAACCTGCAAGTGCAGCACAAAATATAGATCCAACACTATCAACAGACTATGAGGCCATTAAGACGTTGTTACTACGTCGTTTCCACTTGAACGAAGAGGCATGTAGATTGCGTTTTAAAAGTTTGTTGCCAGATAACAATAGAGATTTCACAGGTTTTATTGCTAACATACGCAATACTTTTAACAGATGGGTTGAACTGGCAGGTGTCAACAAATCCTACGACAAGTTAGTCGATTTGTTATTGAGGGATAAAGTATTATCGTCTGTCAGCCCACCATTCTTTGCTTATCTGCAAGAAAGAAAACCAGAATCTATTGATGAGTTAGAAAAAATTTCCTTAAATTACTGCACAGCTCATCCGAATGCTAATATTTCTGGCACATTGATAAGAGAACCACTTCCTGTAGCCTCCAATATGGCATATCATAATCATAACAAACCTAGAACACACAGTGTAGACAGGGGTAGGTTCAAAGGAAACTATGACATTAATTTTCATAAGGGACAGAATAACTTTAACAATAACTTTAATAGAGGACGACAACAAACCAGAAACTATTCACCTCAGTCAAGAAATAACAGTAATCCACGTAACTCAAGTTATAATCGATCATATAACTATAATAATGATTACAAGTGGAACAATAGCGATAATTATAACTCGAGACATCGAGATAACAGTTACAATAGAGGACAACGGGATAATTCATCTAATTATTCTCGTCATCGTTCTCATTCTCGTAGATCGACAACTTATAACCATAATACAGGGGCAGCTGTTACTACTGCTACAACCCCTAGGGTTCAGAGTTCAACTACTGATAACAAAATACAGTCATCGTCTACTTGTTTTGCAATGAATTATAACGTGGCAAATAGTTGCCCAACATGTAATCTTATATTTCAGAAAGCAAAAGAGACAGTTCTGAACTGCGGTCATATTCTACCAGAAGTCAGTCTAGCAGTCAATGACGGAACAGGATCACTGATCTTCAACAGAGGAAAAGTTAATGGATCCATCGTCTCAGTCTTAAGAGATTCGGGATCGACCACGATCGGAATCCGTCAGACACTTGTTCATCCAAATTGTGCAACTGGAGAACATGTCAGGTGCATGACTTTTGGGGGAACCATAGAATATTATCCAACAGCTATTATTTACATTGACACACCTTTCTTCACAGGCAATGTTAAAGCATGCATGTTAAGAAACCCAATTGCCGACCTTATGGTGGGATGCATACACGGGAGTAAAGATTGCACACCAGATGAGATTATTCAATGGGAAAAAAATAATCTATACATCGGAAATGCAGCAATAACCAGAGCACATACAAAACAATTAGAGACTATAGACACGGAAAACAAGGAAACAAATGATCATGAAAATATCGAGATTCATTCTGCTATTGACCGAGTATCATTTGCTGCAAAACAGAGGGAAGACAGGTCACTAACAAAATTTTTTACGCTGGTCAACAAAGATGACAATCTTTCTAGGAACATAAATTATAGTCAGTGGTTTAGTATTAAAAATGACATTTTATTAAGATGTTTTATGGATAAAACTCAGATAAGACAACAAGTCATGGTACCTTTTGCTTTTAGGCGGTACATACTTCAACATGCACATGATTCTAAGTGTGCAGGTCACATGGGTTATACTCGTACACGTTCACGAGTATTATCTTCTTTTTTTTGGCCGGGAGTATCACGAGATATTTCACAGTACGTACGCTCCTGTACGATATGCCAAGAAGTGAAAGCACGGGGAGCCTTTCACACGGCGCCTATTCAGGCTTGTGATATATCGGTGAGACCTTTCGACAAAATGGCCATTGATATCATTGGCCCACTTTTACCATCAGCCAGAGGACATAGGTTTATTCTCACTTGCATCGATTTATGCACACGATGGCCAGAAGCCATCCCATTAAAAACAACCACCACCACAGATGTAGCTGATGCACTACACTTGATCTTTTCTAGAGTAGGTTTTCCTAGAAAACTTTTGTCAGATCATGGTTCTCAATTTATATCTGAGACTATGACGGAGGTAATGACGACTTGGCAAATAGATAGAAACCTCAGCAGCATTTATCACTCAATGAGTAATGGTGCTGTAGAAAGACTTAACCGTACACTCAAACAAATGCTACATAAAGTTACAGTTAACCATCCACAGGACTGGGACAGAGTGCTACCAGCGGTGTTATTCGCTTATCGAGAGGTGCCAAATGAACAAACTGGCTTCTCTCCGTTTCATTTAGTCTTTGGCGCTCCTCCAAGAGGTCCTATGGGACTGATAAAAGATTTATTAATCGATTCTGAGATGACTCAGGACACTCAGTCATCCTATGAATATGTAATTAATCTCCGGAATAACATTATTGATGCCTGTCAAATGGCAACAGCTTCATCTGAGGCTGCGAAAGAGAAAGCTAGAACTTTCCAAAACAGTAATAGACGATTACGTCAATTATTTCCAGGAGATCAAGCTTATGTGTTATTGCCACATAACAATAATAGACTACTAATCTCGTGGAATGGTCCTTACCAGGTTATCAATAAGATTTCTGATGTTGATTATGTCCTGGACATTAAGGGACATCACAAAATATTTCACATAAATATGCTCAAGCAATTTCATACTCGACCTGAACATCTACAAGCTATTTTTCATGAATTAGATGACACTTTCAGACCTACATGTCACTATTCTAATTTATCCGTTATCCAGGAAGAAGAATCTTCTTTTCCTGAGGTACAGTTAGCTTTACCTGTACCTGTAGTACAATCTAGCGAATCTTGGCGGGACGTAACCATCTCTTCGTCGGTTACACCGCAACAGCATCAAAAGATTGCTGATCTGCTACAATCTTATCCAGATGTGTTGACCGATGTTCCAGGTCGCACATCAGTCATTAATCATGACATCACTCTTAACGAGGATACTCCAATTCGGGTACATCCTTATTCTGTTCCTATACACTTTCTTACTAAAACTACTAAGGAACTTGAACAGATGTTATCTTTAGGAATTATCGAAACTAGTAATTCCCCATTTTCTTCTCCATTAGTTATTGTCCGAAAGAAGGACAATAACATTAGACTATGCGTCGACTATAGAAAATTAAATGCACAAACGATAGTTGATAGCGAACCACATCCACTTCTCGATGACTTACTGCCACGTCTATCGACAGCAACTATATTTACTAAGATAGACTTAACTAAAGGTTATTGGCAGATACCACTAACCGAAAAAGCAAAATACTACACAGCGTTTTCAACTCCGCTAGGTCTATACCAGTGGAACGTGATGCCTTTTGGGCTGGTTAACGCTCCAGCTACCTTTGTTCGCATGATGCGACACATTTTTTCAGGTAGACCAGACATTATTACATATATAGATGACATATGCTTGTTTAGTTCATCTTTTGAGGAACATTTTTTGGGTCTTGGATACGTTTTTGATACCTTGAGAAGGTACAAGTTAACTGCTAAACCTACAAAATTACAGGTAGCATTTCATGAGATCACTTTTTTGGGTCACATTATTGGAGCTGGATATATCCGAACATTACCCAGTACAGTTTCAAAAATTTTAAACATTTCCGTTCCTCAAACGAAGAAACAAGTGAGAAGCTTGTTAGGTCTAGTCCAATATTACAGTAGATTCGTACCTAACTTGTCATCCATCACTGCTGTATTGTCCTCATTACTAAAGAAGAACATGCCAGTGAAAGTGACATGGACTGACGAATGTGACAGAATTTTTTCGGCAAATAATTTCTATATTTTCAAATCCACCTATTTTGAGATTAATTGATGCTTCTAAAAAGTTCATTCTTCGTACAGATGCGAGTAACTACGGAATTGGCGCATGTTTGCTCCAATACCATGACGACATCCTCCATCCAAACTTGTACGTGTCACGAAAACTGAAACCACCAGAAGTGAAGTACTCTACGGTTGATCGCGAACTCTTAGCCGTCGTGTGGGCGATAACCAAACTAGAAAAATTCCTACTGGGAGCCCCTTTTGTAGTACAAACCGATCAAAGGGCCGTAGCATCACTACAACGAGCAAATCACAAGAGTCCAAAATTGACCAGATTTGCTATACTCCTCCAACCCTTCGAGTTTTCAATCGAGTACATCACAGGATCCGACAACATCTTGGCAGATACATTATCTCGAAATCCTAATGATGTCGATTCCTAATTTACGTTGTTTGTCGCAAAGACAATACCATGTACAGAGAAACTTAATCAAAGAACATAGCACCATCGTTGCTTTTTGACACATGAATGAACCATTTACTCAGCTGCTTTCTATAGGCAAATTATACGCAAAGTGACTGCAATCAATTGACACTATATTCGTCTTTACACCGGGACTTTCCTGGTTTACATTTGTCACAACATTGTTTCAAAACACTTCGGAGAAAATAAATGACATTCCAGTCGAACTAATTCGTTATATAACGTGATTCAGAATACTTGAACATTTTGTCTAATGGAAATTCAAGGATCAAGACTACGAATGGATCTTCATATCCAATGTTAATTACTTTAATTTATTCTTTAAAACTAATCCACATTAAAATGACAAGTGAGTTGAATTTTAAAAAAATGAATGAAACTTAAAAAAATGAAAGAAAGAAAAGAAAACTCACATAATTCTTTGATTATATTCTTAGAATTACATGATTATATTGCATACTATTGTTTAAATTAGTTAGAAAGGTATTAATAACTTAATACTACACTTACTTGATGTTCAACACACATAACTTAGTTAAATTTATACATCATTTTTTTTCTTTCTCTAATTTATTCTTTATTCGTTATTATGTCTTTCTTTAACAGATCCTCTCATTTTTCTTACATTAGATTTTCAACAACTTATTCTTATTCCATACCTAGTATAGTTATTTAGTTTAATTTTAACACTTTAAATTAGTCTGACATGACATTTTATCACGACATATTTTAAGTTAATTAATTATTTAATTAGAGATCGACATTACCATTCTCTTTTAGTTCTTATTACCATTTATATTTATTTATGATATAAATAATGAATATATTACATGACTATTGGTTAGTCGACATGACCACGACATTGGTTCTAGACAGAACGTCGTAGGCCATATGCCGCAATCTCGTTAAATTTTTTTTTTTGATATTGTTAACATATTGGTATTTTTTCAGATGGGTTTTTGTTAAAAAAAATCTATCTAATAGATTTTTTTTTCCCCCAGTGGACAGGGAATTGTTAAGGTATTTTATTGGCATGGTCTGCTAGAGGTTAACAGCATAAGATTAATAGGTGACTACGTTTAATATAATGTAAATAATTGTTAGTTAGTGTACGCGATACACACGATTGATTATGACGTGTATGCGTTGGTATGTCACGCACCGTGACTAGGTTACCAGACCCTTTTCTTAGATGACCGTCAAACGGATAAGACGTGTCCTATAATCCTTCCAGTGGTAGGCATGATATTGCCGCACATATGTTATTGCAGTACGGACATGGGTCAGTCCGATATTCTTATGAAGAGAGGAATGTATCGAGGTTAGTAATTTTAACTAAAGTCAAGGAAGGATGAAATTATGGTCCACATTCGTTTTATATCGCCAGACGTCTAATCTCATTGTCGGCCGTTGGATGTCCCAACCGCGCGTACATATAGTTACGACGTTCTGACTATAGTGTTGCATATTATTGGACCAGGACTATAATGCATGGATAGCATTTATGATGTATGATTCAATTCTAATATATAATGTTTTCATAATCAACCTCCATGGACTGTCTACTGTTTGAAATGTATATTAAAAATTGTGTGGACTCGAGAAGAGACTTATCACGTTCATTGAAGTTACAAATTCAACAATTATGATACTGAGTTCAAACCTTGTGACAGACAGAAAGTATTAACTCACATTCGCGTAACTATTCCAACAATAGCACGATCAAGAATTAATGAATCAAATGACCAGAACTAAGAAGCTTATTGAATCAATGAGAACGGTGGCTTTCCACAACGACCACTGAAATAGAAGACGGGGCCGCAACAACAATAAAAGAAGTGAATCGTATAAAGCCCCGCAACAAGTATGCTGTTTAATGATGATTATGGTAACTTCATTCATTCATTCATAACCCTCCACTCCCAAAGGAGCATAGGCCTTCAACAAACACATGCCAAGTCCTCCTGTCCCGCGCCACCATCTCAAGTTCCCTCCACGCTCTCCTCATCATTTTCACCCCTGTCTCCAACTCTCCTCTCCATGCACCTCCCGGTCCCCCTCCGCCTCTCTTGCCCCGGGGGCCCCAGAACAAGGACCGCCCCGCAATGCCATCAACAGGTTTCCTCAGTGTGTGTCCCATCCATCGCCATCGTCTTCTTCTCATCTCCTGCCCCACCGGCACCCGTCCAGCTCCCGTCATCAGCCCCACGTTGGCAACCCCGTCACACCATCCCAATCCCTCTATTCTACGCAAGCACCCACCCATGAAAGTCCGCAGCTTTCCGGCCGCCGTCCCTGTTGCTCCCCATGTCCCAGAGCCACACAACAGGACCGACCCCACACCCGAGCCGAAGATTCCTACCTTGGCAGTATGGTAACTTGCATACGTATATTGTGTTTACATGCTAACGTGATGTGTGTTGGTGATACCTCCCCGATGTGAATATTTTTTGAGACATATTTATTTTTCTGTTGAGGTATATCCTCACCAGACACTCTATATTTAGCCTCATGTTAGGCAATTTAATTAATTATCAGCGCTTAATTCGTGCGTTTTGAGCCGCTTATCGCATGCTCTTTGATATTTAAAAAAAAAAAATATGTTCCACATTTTTTTTTATCGGGAGGAGGTGGTGATATGTTGCGTGATAAATTCTCGCAACATCGTTTTATTACAATATCTATTTTATAACGCAAGGGCAACAACTGCTTGAAATTTATAGTCACTTTTCTCGGTAAGCATTTGTCTTCCCGCGTTGGTATTGAATGCAGTTAAGTTTTGAGCTGTGGTCTTTTTGCGCTGGACTGCGCATGACTGGTCTTGTTTTTTGGTCGATCGGTTTCCGCCCACCACTAGTGGAGTGGAGTGAGCGATTTGAATGGCGAAAGAGATGCCTCGTTGAAGAGGGGATCTCCGCTATTTTTTGTTCTGTCAGGGATGTGTAGTCCTCTTAATGGATATTTCGTTTATTCGAGATAATACCTCTAGTGTTTCCCACATGTCGGGAGGCGTGATATTTCTGTGTATTTCCTGAAGGCAAGGTAAATTGACTTTTCATTAACTCTATCGATTTTGGGTCGTGAGCGATTTCGATTCATAGCCTGTCTTCGAAAGTCGTCGTCACGAGATGTTTTCCCAGCTCACATGTCGCTGTATTGTACTGCATCGGTTGATGCATGTCCCAAGGACCATTACTTGCTACTTTGTTAAATGAACTAGGTTTGGAAAACCTTTATTATCTAGAGGATATTTTTGAGGACATTATTTATACTTCAGCAGACGTGTCTGTCTTGCTGAAGTCAGACTAAGGAGAGTGAACTGATCTCATACATCTGGTTATCTCCTGGCTGTTATAGAAAAGGATGGAGTTTTTCACCTGACTACATTTACAGCACTATGAAATATAACATGCATCTGACTCATCATTGTAATGCTGTCTACCGTCTATTGCTGTATTGAATGTTGCTGTGATAATGACTGTTTGATGTGCCTACATATTCGCGTAACCATTTTGTCACTGTGGCGTCTACAATAAATAATGAAGAAAAACGTCAACGGCTGTTACAAGAATCATTGACTTTATACGTCGTGAGTTTACTGACGTCCTATGTGGATTGCCCTGTTATTTTTGCATGAACATTGTTTGACTGAACACATCTGCACACTACACAAAACCAGACATGCGGATACCATCCATCATCATATGGCATCACGCATCAGTGCCCCTGAGGTAACAGCCACCGGCTGCTTATTTTCCTGGTGTTCCTTCCGACGTTTTCGCCTCTCTTCTGCTTGCCGAGAGAGCTTCTTTTCGCCCAATCTGAGGTCGCGCCGTAGAGAGCATCGCCATTTGGTGCGATCAGTAGCTTCATCCTCTCATGACGCTGAATTTACGGTCAGTGCCCTTATGTCTCTCTTGCACACATCTTTGAACATCAGCTGTTGCCGCCCAACTGTTCTTTTGCCATCTGCCAGTTGTTCGTCGAAATCTTTCGGGATGCGACCATCTTCCATGCGACGGACGTGGCCAAGCCAGCGTAATCTGCGCTGCCTAAGCAGTGTAAACATGCTTTGAAGGCCAGCACGTGACAACACCTCGACATTTGTCACTTAGACCTTCCACGAAATACCGAGGATTTGGCATAGACTCCGTAGATGGAAGGTATTGAGCCTTCTTTCTTGCTTAACATAGATTGTCCATGTCTCGCTGCCATATAGAAGTGTGACGTAGGCGTTATATTCCGCAGCTTTGGTCTTCGTTGTGAGTTTGGAGTTTCCCCAAACACGCGTTGTGAGATGGGCAAAGGTGGCTGCAGCTTTGCCAATGCGGCTATCAATTTATGTGTCCAGAGAGAGTTTGTCGCTGATGATTGTTGCGAGATGAAAGTTTAGATGATAGTATCAAGTAGTTAACTTGAGATAAATAGAACTAGTGTTCAAGACTAGAAAAGAGAACTGGTGAACTATAAGTAGGGATGGCACAGGACAAGGTCGGGAAGTAAACATCACAGTTCAGATGTACTGAAGGAGAGAACTGGCAGGTAAGTTACCCTCTCGCTGGACCTATCCTATGCTCGTAAGGAAGGTGAATGTATCTCGCAGTTAATCCCTACTATTTAAAGATTACTTTAAAACGCGGAAACATTGAAAATAATTCACTAACTTCTCGTATAAAGTTAATTAGAATATTTAATGATTAATCAATTATAATTAAGGAATAAAATGTATCAAATATAGTTTACATAACAAAACTGCACGGGAGAATTCAGTAACAATAATTAATGTCAATAATAGTTTACGTCATCACACACAGTTTTGGATTTGGTTTTGATGGTACGTTCTCGTTAGGTGAACTTAGCTTGTATCACGTGGATAACTCCTGGTTCTCAAGCCACAATGCTGATACAAGGAAGCAGTGGTCGTTCACTGTTCCCGGTTCACCCTGTTTTAGTGTGACGTGGTGCACACTGATTAAAACCTGAAACTAAACAAGCCCACGGTATGGTACCTGTTCAGTGAAGGCGCCTCCTCCTCTGATGACTGTCCACTATGGTCAGAATCATCATGTTATGAGGCGTGGAGTCCATCAGGGGGAGAACGTCGTACAAGATAATACATTTTCTTCTTTTCACCACATAGACAAAAGACTCAGAAAAGAGGAAAAGGGAATGGGCGAACTGTTTTAGCTCAACATTAAACGCCAGCTCTTAAAAGGGCTGATAGCTTTGTTTGCTAGTGAATACCAGTCCTGACAAAGACTCTAGCTACGCCAATGCTGTATGGGATTGTGGCTATATTTGTGGTGAAACCAAGCTTCATGCGGGCATAAGCAAGAATAAAGACACGAAGAGTCAATCATAAAATACACATCAAAGCAAAATTACAACATGAAAATCAAGCACAAAATAAACATCACTTTGTAAATGTACATTAATGTCTCAAACCTAATGCATTTTGTGTGAATAACAAACATACCCTCCGTTTCACAATCATTACGCCAACTACAGCTGTTTAGAAGTTTGATTGCTCACAATGGCCGTATTCTTCTTTCTTATATCACACTGTGGAGACTTTCGTTGCTTTCAATAAGATCTAGCTCTCATACAGGCGTCAGCTTTATCGACTTACTTTCGTAGAGTTTGAGTGACCGATTTGAATTTCACTCCTTCCTTAATATCGTAAAGTAGGTCTATCGTTATCACTCTCTATCTTTTCCAACATCTTTCACATCTTTCTTATTTCATTTTCACCCACATTTTGCTCTTTCATCGTTGTTCAAGTAATCTTTTAATCACGACTTGAATCTAAACTGTAACTTTATACGCCTTTAACTTATCTTTAGTGACCCCACATTTCCTCGTTAGAAATCTTGTGGAACACCAGCTTGGTCATAGACAACTTCTAAGTCGCCGTGTAAATATCGTCATACATGCCACCGGGGAATATTGATTATTTTGGAAGACGCTCGGATGACACAATATGGTAATCTTTTCATGGCTAAGCTGCTGTTTAAACAAACGTGGTCACAGCATCGTAATACAATAGCCTGCGCGACAATGGACTCGGGGCGCACACATGAATGATTGTTGACAGATGGGAAAAGAGACCACGGCATAATAAACCAGAGAAAAGCATCGCCGCATGCAAGATAATAAAACAGGAAATGCACAGAAAGCGACAATGGACAGCAGGATTTGTGACAGGAAAAGGAGGGTGATTTTTTATTAACCGGCCAATCCGAAAACACCGGGTTGTCATGCAAACAAAGCCATTGCACGGAATTGAAGTTGGTAGAGGAAACCCCACCCCTTTTGGACAGGGACAGTCGCTGACAGGGCGCGAAAGATGTACATGCAAAAGGTCCCAATACTGAGGCCTAGCGATTGGTTTAGAGGCGGGGTATCACGTCCCAGGCAAGATTTGGGAACATATGGGCGATTCAAGAATATAATGTACCGATAAGCTCATCAGGGGTCAATACGAAATTTCTAACAGTGTGGCGTAGAAGACTTTCCTCAAAAGCATAGCCTGCTATTAATTCAGTATGGATAAATAATTCGTATCTGTGGTGTATTGTGTTCTTAAAAGAGTTTGCTAAAGGGAACAGGAGGTTAGTAAATCTTATAAAAATTATTAATACTTTTTTATTTTCATTTTTTGCACTTAGCATCATAGCTCAATGTGCGGAAGACATTTTTTTCAATTAATCCTTCTCATAACTGATTGATTAAATCAAAGATTTTTCCTCTAGGATGATAGGATGTAAGGAAGTAATTGATAGTTCATAATTCACTGTCATCTAGCTTGTTAGATCATCATTACAGACTTACATGTGCACACACTCTCATGCGCAATATACTTAACCCTTCTTATGTGCGTCTCATGTCATACATAATTAACTAGAGAATTGAACTCTTAGACATCAATAGTGAGGAGTATTATAAAAAAACGTCAACCATTGATATTAGATGTGAAACTCTGTGTGTTTTCAGTCCAACAGAATTCTGCGTGTACACATTACGTGTTTGGCGTCTAACCAGAAAGAAGCTAGCAAAGTCTACGTCTGGATAGCAGAATTCACAATTTACGACATCCTTATCTTCCTCAGTTAAGAAGGAAGAATTCTCACCCACGTTTACAAGGCGGTCGCGCAGCATTGTATTCATCTTTAAGTGCTCAGAAGTTGATTCTCATATTTACATCAAGTTCAACTCACTCAATAACGTATTCCCTGAGTCAAGAGTACATACTACCAAGCGGATTCTCATAATTATAGCAAGTCCAACTCACTCCAAATTATATTTTATGAATCAAGATTTAATATTTACAAGTTAAGTAGCTATACAGCTGGCAAGTTCAACTCACCCCAAAGCATAATTTATGAATCAAAAGTACATACTCAAGTTGATGGGTCTACATACCATAATCATTTCGTGAAGATCTCCAGTCCGGCCAGTACCTTTCAGAGATTTGACAGCAGGCATTTTTCCTAAGACAACTGTTAACGGGTTGTCAACACTACAGAGATTTTGCCATACATTGAAGGACTGTATATAGTCAACGTTCTCATTACAACAAACGTTTTCATCAGCACGTCCTCGTCTTGGAGATAACCCACACAATATACTATACACCTACCTGGGATAATCTACGCATACCGGTGTATCATCATCCACGGGAGGAGCATTAAGAGACACATCAATACCATCATTTCACTGTTCAGATAGTTTCATTCTCATATTTAACTAACTACAATATTTATATATCATCTGTGTGTTTTTGTGTGAATTGTCTTTCACCGTCATTACCCTGTAATTACTACTAACCCTATATGTGAAGATATTTAAGTAATAAACCAAGAATCGTTTGATCATTATCTAGTTCGTTAATGTATCACTCGGACTGTCGGTGTTAAATATTTACATATAGGTAAAGTTCTGCATTTAGAAGAGGTTGGGGGCTCTTCTTTTACGGGATCTGAGGACAGAAGCTAAGGTCGTGGGGAAATAGAACACTCTCCATAATTTACTAGAAAACACTATCTTGTGGAGAGCATTCGCATTCTCTTTTTCTTCTTCTTATCTCGAATAGGACTCTTTCTTTATTAACGAGCCAATTTATGGAGACCTTCTTGGTAACATTTCATAGGCCATCCCCAGCGACAACCACTATTGTAGCTACACCAATATCAACTTACGTAAATGTCTCGGAAGGCATTATTGGTAATTTCTTTTCTTACTTGACTTTTTCAGCTAGTCAGATCGATTTGTGTTACGTTTGTAGCAAACCTTCCAATATCTTCATGATAACATCATGAAGTAATTCCAAACTATATTCCCTAGACTTCTTATTAGTTTTATTGTACATTTGTCAAGTATAATCCAATTCCGAACGATCTTAAAGGAGATATTACGAATAATCAAGTGTACTGATTTTGCGCTACCAAAGATGTATAAGGATTTATTCATATCCATCGGATTTTTCCGAAAGTGCCGGCGCATACAAGAGGCTAAGATCTGATTTTAGGGCATGGGGAAGGCCAAGAAATAGATGGATACACAATAAAGGATACAGAAATCATTCAGCAACACGGACTCGCTCAAAACCGACAACATCAACTCCCCACGGTACTTCAATGCAAGGGTGGAGTTAAAAAAAGAAACAATAAAATAAACTCTTTGTTATCGATCGGTATTTATTGTTTTCCTATCTTCTTCGTGCTATGTGCTTCTTGATTACATCATAATGGCGAATATGTTGCTTTTCGCCATTTTCACAAATTAGCCAGATCCTAAAATACGAAGAATAATTATAATATAAACGCACGAGAATTTTTTGTAATGCTACAAACTTTGGCCCACGTCTAGACTTTCCTGAAGATAACAAAAATGTAGTGACATTTGACTGTGGAAGATTTACGTCAACATATTTCGCAGCGAAAATGCAGCATTCTCAAATAAATAAATAGAATAAATAAGTTGTTTTCACTTGCACTATTCGGTCACAAGCATTTTGTGTATTCCTTACAATCGTAAGAAACCACGTGTCAGTTAGTGCACAGTTCTACACACATATACGTCTTGACTCCCGCCTTAACCCAGCTCATGATACCTCGGAGATAAGCAGTACGTTGTACTAAAACATCCTGGACGAAAATATCTGACCACAGTTTTTCCTCGTGCAACCTTGAGTCTAATTTGTTCTTGTGGCACCACGTTTGTGACAAATGATCTGGGACCTTTACTCTCCTTTTGCTTAGATATGAAATAAGAGTAATGACGATACAATTACTTTCTGCTACAACATACTATTTCAGACCTTAACTGTTGTCCCTCGAGCCGTATGGCGCGTCACGAAATGGTATCTAATTCTTCCAAGAGCCATATGTTGTGCATGCGGCCTGTAACCTCGTGAAGTAAAATAAATTACTACAGACACCACTACTGAAAGAACATGTGCATGCTTGGGTGAAGGTTTCCTGCCAGGGGACTAGCATCTAGGGTGGCTCCATGCTCCATAAGGAGTGAAAAGGAAAATAAGAGTCAACTGATGGATTAGCTTGGTCCAAGTCAGATTTCCTCATGTCTAGTAAATAATAAAGATTAATAAGTATGTGGCCCGTACCTGTATCCAGGACTGTGGTGGCAGATTCGGAAGGCGGAGTCGTGGAGTGGGTGGTTTTTTTAGTGTAGTCGGAGTCAGTAACAAATATCCGGACTACGACTACCAATTTATGCCATAAAACTAGTAAAAATCTGTAGTCGGAGTTGAGAGTCGGTATAGGACATCTAAAATTTCTCGAGTCAGAAAATTGTTGTGGCCGGCTTTACAACCTTGCTTGTAACAAAGGAAGAAGGAGAACACGACACAACAACAAACAACAACAAAGTGACAGAAGTGATAGGCTGTCAGGGGAATTGAACCATGAACTATCCGAAGTTCATTGCTTGTCTTAAAGTAATCATTCGTTCATCCATTTCCCTATTCCTTTTTTATAGAGCATTGAATCACTACTACTGTTGACTAGTGCCACTACTGTTGACTAGTGCTACTACTGTTGACTAGTGCTACTACTGTTGACTAGTGCTACTACTGTTGACCACCTTGGAGGAAGCCAAATAGCCCATGATCTTCTAGAGGGGGTTTCTGTAGCTATCTGTTCTACATGATGAGGATGCCAGTATCATACATAACTTCATTTTCCTGGTATTTTACGACATGCTTGAGGAAGCAGTAGCCACTATCTGTCTGTGTTTTATTAGAGCCCCCCCCCCCCCGGGAACTACAGTAATAAAGTATTGCATGTAGTTACAATTGGCTACCGTTTTGAAGCTTGGGTGAAACTAAAATCTGCATCGCATAGACACAGAGTTAAAGAGCAGGTAGACAACACCGATAACTGGCTAGTTTTTGAGGTTGTAGGGTAACTGGTACCCCCACCTCTCCTATGCTGGACCTAGTATAGTGAGGTCTGTAACACTTCACTACCCCAACGGCAGTATGTCATATGGGACTACCTTTACATATTATCCATAAATAACAACAGAGACGAGACAGACTTAACAGCATTAGCATAGTTTGTTTTTAAGCAGATTCAGTTAGTGCAGATACTGGCATAGGGTAGTGACGTGTTAGAGACTTCACTATACTACGTCCAGCATTATTAGGCGGCGTGACCAGTTCCCTTACTCGTTACTTTTGCTTTCCATAACTCAAGAGAACATCATATTCCATTTACAGCTGGGTACACTAAGCGTGATGTTACCAGGTTTCGATCTCGGAACCCGGAATGTTATGAGTACTAAATGACCGTAAAAGACACTGATGACTGTGACAAGTCAAATCTTCGATCGTTACATTTTTCTGTGACCTCCTTCATTTTCTCTCATGTGCCCTTCTCTTTGTTTTTTATCTCACTCGTCCCATATCGTTGTTTCGCTTTCATCGTTCAAAGTTTTCGTATCACATCTTCTCACACCTCTCCCGTTCTCCTCTCTTCTTGTTATTTTCTCTTTTGTTATCGGCGACACGTACCGAAGGAGCAAACCTACCTCATTGACTTTTTGCTCATCTCCGGCTCCAGACTGCGCAAACGTCTACACAGAGCGACACTCCTATTGTCGACTTCTTGTCTGAGACGATACATGCTACCAGGTTTAAGCATAATAAGATGCGAGCTCGCAGACCTAAGATGATAAAATACACGGCAGATCTCACTGGGATGTAGGAAATGACCATCTTGCCGAAGATTAAGACACGGACAGGGATGTAATACTTCCGGCAGATGGACTTTGCTGTGATAAATAATGACAAGGAAATAACATTTTGGAGGAGATTATAATGTTATATCTGTGACGTAGTGAGTTTGTAAACATGACAATGAAACGGAAGACGCAAGACCGTATATGGTCATGAAAGACAAGCAGGTGAATTTGTAACTGACATGTGAAAATAAATATCTTGTGTGTTATGCAGAATGTTATAGAGATGAGGGTATTAGGGGAACAAAGACCCCTACCGATATCAGACACTAATTCGTGGTTGGAATGGCATGGAAGTGCTAAAACGAACCACTTCTGATTGGAGATTTTTCCATCCAGACAACATAGACGATTGGACGAAAATGTCGCTTACAATCTGCAATATTTTTAGACTACTCCATTGCATTTCCATCTCGTCAAGAAGATATTTCAGACAGCCAGGATGACAAATAGAAACAGGATTCCAACATAAGGGACATGATCAAGTATTAGAGGATCTTCTGATATTAGACAGAAAGAAAACTCGACAATAATACTGGAAACCACGAGTCCTACGAAGCTACATACAGAATAACATTGGTATTGTAATTACGGTAATACCACGACCACCGGTAAGATGGTATCTTAAAACTAGTGGCCAGAAACTATTCGGAAGTTTTCTCTGAACAAGAAGTCTGTAAATTCATTCCCGATAATCAGGGTAAGTTGTAATATGTAGATTCTATTATTTTATATTTTTGCATTTAACTTGTGTAAATTGCTTGTGGATGTACAGGTTCATACGGGGCTGGTAACTTCAGCATATAAAATTATTAGATTCATGAACCACCACTGCAGTAGCTGGTGACTGCTTCATGCAGGTTTCCTCACAAGGAAAGGAAGCCCCTGGCTTCAAGTGGAGCAGGGAGTGGATGATTATGACATCCTGGTGTACATATTTATTATATTAACACATATACGCGGAGAAGAGAACTGGTGACATAAATTAAAGGCATGATGAACACATGGAAAGACATTGAACAGATGGCACGGGACAAAAGTACTTGGCTTGAGTTTGCTGAAGCCAAACTCCTCGTAGAACTGAATGATAATTAATGAACTTAACACGTTCAAGAGAAGCGCATATGGTCGTCACCAGAACCACCCCTGGACAAACTATATGGAGATACCAACAACCTCTGACTGACCACCGCTTTCTATTGTTATTGTTATTGAGGGATCCAGCGGCTATAGGCTCAATGCCCTTTGGCTCAGTACATTTTTGGCACTGTAATGCTGGGGTGTCTGTGGACTTTCCTACCAACATCCCCGGTCAGAAGCTAATCAGCATCATAGCTCCTTCCCATCCACCGAGGGTTCGTTATGCAGAGCTTTCTTGCAACCCCAGAGAGCCTCCTAGACTCAGCGACATATTACACCAGGCCCACTATGGCGTGCGTGCGTAGTCAAGAGGTTTGAGTCTCCCTACCCTGCAGAGGAGGTCATGGCTCCGAAACGATAACCGAGACAACCACCGAGACATGCTCCGGCACGAGTAGCCAGGCGTCAGACAGTAACGAACCTGCACCGGGGCCTCAGAGGCGGTCAGTCAACGGCAAGTAATGGGCTTTGTTGTACTGTTTTGGCGTGTGTACTGTGCCCCGAGCGGGTCAGTTCTCTACCCTGCATGGGGGCTATAGTGCCACAGCCACCGCCTCTATCCGCCAGTGGATATCCACCGGTCTGCCGATAGGACGTCATCTGGACGGACACGCAACTCTGCCCCATCTGGACTGGGAGTGCCCGGCACCCGGGACCACGCACAGTCTTTTTGGCGCAGCGCTCGCCTGCACGGAACGCTTTCTATAAACGTATTCAAGTTTTCGCCTGAAAGTGTAGAACGAAGAAGAAGAAATAGCTGAATTACATATTCCAGGTGTGTGTACTAAGCTTCGTTGCTTTTTGGTCTTTCAGAAAAATCATAAGTCTTTAAAGCTGTCCAGGGTATTTTAACATTATTTTGTTATACCACGTATTGGTTACATCCAGGGATCTTATTATTTCGTTAATGATTGTCTACGATTAGCTTCTAAATGATGGGGTCGGTTTTATGCAGCATCGAAGAGCTATTATTCTTTCATTAACGAATTTGGTGATGCGTAGGGCACTTGTCCTCTTTTTAAAAATGCTGTTCTAGCTTGAGCTGTTAAAAGCATAGTTCCTCCACCCATCATTAAATAACCCAACATTTATGTCTAATTCATAGATAACTATACATTTGTACTTCACACGTAAAAATACATTTAAACTTCATATGTAAATGTACATTGAAATTCCGTATGTAAATATACATTGAAACTCCATATGTAAATATAAACTCCATACGTAAATATACAATATAAATTCCACATGTAAATGTACATTTAAACTCCATTAAACGACATATATAAATATAAATTCCACATGTAAATATAAACTATATATGAACGAGACATTTAAACCTCCTGTTACGGTATTGCCTCCCCTGCTTTGCAGTAGTGGTCCAACAGTGGCCAAAACTAAAGAGTATCTAATATGGGCTTCAAAGGTGTCTACCTTCCCACAAGATTACTCTTGGTAGATTTGTAAATAGAAGGGTGATGACGCTTCTATCTCAATGGAGTTTAGCTCTGTTTAAAGTGTGTTTAGTAAATTGACCGAGACAAACGTACAGCACATTTAAAATGATTAAATCGAAGCTAAATTTGTAAAATTACAAATAACAAAATTTAATAATCACTTGAGTTTAACAGTTTGAAAATAATTGAATAGTTTAAAAGAAAGGGTTCATCATTGATTGAAAGTAAGTTCTATGAAAAAAAGTTCACTTTGGCAGCTTATATATTGCACAGCTGCCAGTGGTTGTTTCTGCTCCCACTGGGTTGGTTCTTGATGGACTGATCACTGATAATACTCGTCGCTGGTCAAGGATGTAGGGTGCAGTTCGTGCCCAGGAGTGTCAGGGAGAGTCTACAAAGTTGATCCCTCGTCTTAAAGCTCAGGCCACTGTTCTCTTATTGTTCCAGAGATAGTATCCTTCAACTGGTACCACCACCAACAACTATGGTAAAAGAATAGAAACGAAACTCTCTCCTGAGTATTGCGTTTCCCGACACATGTGTGTTCCCGTTCTCCTTTTCAACCATCCCATCTAACTCAGAATTTACCCTCGATGAGAATTAACTTTAATCCCTCCAGAGAAAACTTTATTTACGTATAAATTAAATAGCTTTTAACTTTACTTTATATTTAAATGAAAAGGTTAATATTACAGATAGAAATGTTTACATTTCCATTTGCATTGATTGAAAAGTGTTCACAATATAAGTTGAATATGTTTTCACTTATCTTTACACTGACTTGAAAAGTTTGAAACTTCCATTAATTTTAAAGTGAATATGTTAACATCGACATTTACACTGGTTTGAAACTAAGTATTAGAATTAAAATGTACATCATTGCTTTTATCTTTCCCTTCCTGCTCCATATGGAACTTGGGACTACTAATGCGTTTAGTTCTACTCAAGAAACTAGCAATAAAGCAGTCGCCAGCCCGTGCAGTGGTGGTTCATGAAATCATCATTCTATGCGCTGAGGTTGCCAGCCTCAAATGACTGTGACATTCACTAGCGGTTTTCACAAATTAATAATTTCATATATTAATTACACATGGTAATACATACATATTAGTTCACATGTTAGTAATGAAAATTTAGAATGTAAAAGGACAACTTACGCCAATCCTGGCTCACAAACTTTTTGCTCAGATGAATGAAGTTAAGGCACAAGCCAATGACTTTTTACACGTGTACTTGGGGTCGTTAATTTTAACTTTAATTCGCTCTCTGACTTTGTGTGTTCTGTTTCCTCAGATATTCCGGGTGTTCCTCATTTAAAATTATAGAGATTTCCTGAGCTGTTTTGTAAGTCCTGATAAATCCTCCAATAAAAGGTCTGGTCCGATAAAATGGAATTCTGAATTCTAGGCTTCAGTTGGCAAGGTCTGGTTGTGGCGTCTTGGCAAGCGACTTCGCTGTGTCTTAACACGGAAACGTGTCAGGTTATATTCCTGTCCCACCCCCGCATCTGTTTGTGACGAAGCTAAGAAAGCGCCAATCGCTTCAAACAAAAAGGTTGGGGAGTGGGGACGGTGATTTCACAATATTTCTCACGTGGAAAAATTGTGAACGTAATGTAGGGGTCAAGTTTTCCGCATATGGCATGAAAATATTCGATACCTGGCAAGTGAACTCACTAACACATCTGTAAACTCATACGACAATGTGTTTCAGATGTAACACATTATTACTATCTAAAGTAAGCTTGTCATAGCAAGTCGGACAGAAAGTGATTATGTCATACGTGTCTGTCCAAAATGTGTTGCACAGACGAGTAATCGTGTTATCTCTCGCTTAAGCACACAACTCTACACGAAAACTAAGCAGACCAATATGGGTTTACCTGCGCTTAATCTCAGCAAAGCTGTGCCGTGCCTAGCAAATGTGACGTATACAGCAACAAGGAGTGTCAAATGTTTTGACAATATCAAATATCTGCTGCCTAGCAGAGAAAGAAAAGAGTGCGACCCGGAAAAATCGCAATAAAATCAGAACAACAAATGTAACTGATTACTGCCGTAGTGAAAGAGAGATGGAGAAGAGTTCGCCTCAAAATTCATCTTCTGACACCTCCATATGTAAATATACTAAACTATATATGTAAATATGTATATAAACTCCATATGTTAATATAAATTCCATATGTAAATATACATTTAAACTGCTTGTGTAGATATATATTTAAAGTCCATGTGTAAATATACATGTAAACTCCTTGTTTAAATATACACTTAAACTCCATATGTCAGTATACATTTAAACTCCCTATACATGGAGCGGGTGGCTGAGTGGTTAGGATACCATTCTCTGAAGTCTAGAGACACGGATCGAACCCTGGTAAGATCTAGGTTTTTCTATCGGGCGTAAAAATACGACACCTAGCCTGCACACTACGTGGCGACAACAATGGGCAAGTAACCTTTATTCACGAGCCCTCAAAGTCCCACGGCGGATTTCAGCAATGGGAGCAACGACAGGTTTTCTTACGTAAATATGCATTTAAACTCCATACATGTTCATTTTAGTTCATCGTATATTCGTAAACATACCATTAATATACGTAGATATAAATTTAATCATGATATGTAAACATTTATATTTTATTCTTATGCATATATATGTACTTCATAATTAAACGTACATTTAAACCTCATATTTTAATTTACATTCAAACTTCATTGACACAGAATGATCTGTTCTCTTTTCCTAGCATTCATGTATATCGACGACATTATTGCGCTATGTCTCATTTTCTGCACTTAATTATTGTTTACACTCCCTTCCCTCAATTCTTGTCATGTCGGGACTTCAGCAACCATCTTTTGATGATTAGGGTAATCAATCACTTCCGTTTGAACCCATATTGTCACCTGAGTCTGGAGTGAAATGTTGTAACACATTTACGAGCAAACCATGTGTATGTGAGACCGGGTAATTGAGATACCCATTTCCGGCCAAGACGGGTCTGAGAATAATTATCCATCTTGACAGAGAATACCTGGGATAGATTATGACGTCCTCAGTGTAAACAGGATCGATAATAGACGGAAGCTGGCTTACCATATTTGGGGACTTGTAAACAACACATTTATTTTTTGCATTTGTTATGCAGTAATTTGTTGTGAGAGAATGGGAAATATTCGCATCTTGCATGCTATTGGCTTGACATTTGAGATGAAAAAATACAACATTTCTGATTGGAGCCTTGTCACATAGTAGCAATCTGGAAGTGGCCCTATGTTGCCTTATAATTTAACGCCTTGTGAGTTTACCGCACTGTGAAATTCAACTCGTAAAGAAGACAGCCACACACGCCAGAATAAGGTATAGGATCAGGATTCCACTTTAAAGGACCGGACAACGTGTTTGAGCTTCTTGTGAATTTACACAACGACAACTCTACCTTTATTCATACGGAAAGCCCGGAATCCTAGTAGCCTGAACACTAAGTCATAGTGGGAGTCTATTGTAAAGTAACACACCAGACCACGTGTAAGAGGCATCTTTATCAAGTTGCTTTAACTATTTCTCTGAGCCAGAAGTCAATCTGTATTGCCAAAGAAACTGGGGTAAGTTGTACATTTTATAATTCTATATTTTGCATTATTAACATGTGAAAATTACTAGTGGATGTCCACGTTATACGAGGCTGGCAACCTCAGCATATAGAATGATGATTTTATGCCACCACTGCAAGAGATGGTTACTGCTTTATGCGGGTTTCTCATACAGAACCAAAAGCAGAGGTAGTCCCAAGTTACATATGGAGCAGGGAGTGGATAATGATAGAACTGATGTATATACTTATTATTTTAACCTTTTCAACCAGGGCAAATGCAAATGTAAAGATGTTCAATATAAATGCAATGGATGTTTTCCGCTCACTTGGATTAACATTAACTCTCAGAAAGGGACAGTTCTGAGGCAGGCGGAATAGTAGAATGAAAAAAGAAGGGGGGAGACACCTAATTTTGTGTCAGGAAACCCAGTACTCAGGAGGGTATTTCTTTCTCTCATTTCATGATACTGGACGGTGGTACCAATTTGTGGTGCTTTCTGTGGAACAAGTGAGCGGTATAAGTGGCCTGCATTCAAAGCTAGACACCTACAGCAGATGGGTCTTAACAGATGCTGGGCCACCTTCGCAATTACCCCACGATACTACGAGGAACGTGTTGCGGCCACCAGACTTGACTAGTGTCGAGAGTGAACCAGTCCATAACCTGCAAAGAACAAGCATCGGCTGGAGCAGAAACAAACCGACATCTTACTGGCAGCAAAGTACCCATTCAAAGCTGCCGAGTGAACTCTCTAATAAAGAACTTTTTCAAATCAGAGCATCACCTGTGAGGAAATTTTAAAGACTATATAAATTCACCCTACACTTATTTATTTTACAATTGTTAACGATAATTGACTTTTAAATATTGTTGTCTGTAAATACACAAATTTATAGTTGATTTAATCATTTTTTTGAGTGAACAGCACTCGTGTGTCTCAGTCATCTTAAATACTTATAACTAAGCTATTTATGTAATATTTTACTGAGTTAAATCAGTTGGGAGCTCAGCAGAACTAGCAAAATACGAACTGTATATGTAAACATATATATATATATATATATATATATATATATATATATATATATATATATATATATATATATATATATATATATATATATATATATTTTTTTTTTTTTTTAATATGTAAACATATATTTATACTTTATATATAAGCATATATAAACATAATTTAACCTTCTTACATAACTATACAATTGGTACAGACAGATACCTTCACATACCTAGGAAGCATAGTAACACCAGACGGCGGGGCAGGCAAAGACATCAACATCAGAATGAATAAGGCAAGAACAGCCTTCTTTAGCCTAAACAACATCTGGAAGTCCTCCCAATACAGCACAAGCACAAAATTAAGATTATATCAGAGCTGTGTGCTTTCTGTGCTTCTCTATGGTGCGGAATGCTGGAGAGTTACAGAGAAGGAAATGTCGAAATTGTCCTCTTTTCACACAACGTGCCTAAGAAAAATGCACCGAATCTTTTTTCCAAATACCATCACTAACCAAGATCTGCTTACTCGTAGCAAGCAAGAGGACATGCACACCATCATAGCTGGCAGACGCTGGAGCTGGGTTGGTCATGTCCTCAGAAGAGACCCCGATGCCATCACAAGAACAGCTATGCTTTGGACCCCAGAAGGAAAACGAAAGAGAGGCCGACCAAAAATAACCTGGCGGAGGACTGTGGAGGCTGAGATGCAAAGAATGAACCAGAGTTGGGGCACTGTACGAAGGATGGCCACCGACCGAGCAAAGTGGAATCAATTTGTTGTTGCCCTACAAGACGCCACTAGGCGTGATGGCAACTGACTGCTTTGACGGTCGGCGGCTAAGGATCAAAGAAAGAAGAAGACATAACTATACATTTAAACTTGTCGCATAGAGATTTATGATCAATAAATTTTCTATATTTCTTTTCTTTTTCTACCCGTGTCCTCTACTTTATTATCGCTCTTCCATCCTTTTCAATGTTTTTCGCATTCGTTTGTTTGCGAAAAATATTACTTTCCCATTCAAACTTTCGCCGGTTTCTATTCTCATTTAGAAACGCATTTATTGCATAAGATGTCATGGTAACGAATAGTGTGATTATTCGTCCAGTCAGACATGATTTCAGACATATCGTCTGGTATTTCCATCTGACACGTAGCTTTTACGGCTAAGTTGCTCGGTGAGGTGTGGAAACTGCCATCTAAAGAGACATACCGTCTACATTTTTCACCGGACACAGCGTTTCTTCGGCTGAGTTCTTGAAGTGTGATATGACACTCATGCATCGGATCAGAAATGGCCCTAGTCGTAGAGATGCGAAGACGCACTCTTGGAATGTTATGGCAATCGCCTGATTTAACGTAAGTGTTAAGAGAGGGGGAGACGAGGGTTTTGAAATAGCGCACACCCTTTGTCTGGTTTAAGTTATAACCAGAGTTTTAGATTTCAGTCACTCAGTAACTTCGCAGTCAAGACTAGAACGACCTCGTTCGATTCCTAAGAATCTCTGTTAATAGAAGCATCATTTAGTTGGTCGAAGTGGTTTAAGTTCTTAGTAGTTCTGTGTTGCGGTAAATATTATATTAGATATCTAGTATTATTTGTGAGTGATTTAAGTGTTTAATCGCCTATTTCATTTTCACAAGTTTCTTTTGTGCAGAAGAAATTAATTTATAAGTTTTTTATATTCTCTAGCTGACGTGTTTCAGTGTAAAGCAGAATAAATTATAATTTCTAGCTTAACTCATGCAGCGATAAATAAATTTAATTTAACTGCTCATAACCCGTCGTGAATATTTCAACTAAATTATAAATGCCCGATTCATCCTTGAGTATTGACGAAATACGTATGTATCTCTATTTCATGATGACTGATTTTATGAACATAACTTGTTTCACGGGAATTTTAAATGATAAGTCAAGCCTCCGCTTGCAGTTTATAATGTAAGTTATAACCGTAGTACATAATATGTATAAGTATTTGATATGTTGTTTTTCTTTATGCAGTGAAAACTGGGGTAACCCAACTTTGCCAGCGTTGTAGTACAGAGAAATATCTGTGAAGAACTAAAATATTTTCCTTAAAGACTTGGTGTATAACCTTTACAAGAACTTTAACGGTTAAATGAAATAACGGGCCCATCGAGCTTGATTTAACTCTTCCAGAGAAAAACCTCGAGTACATTTTCAGCCTTTGTGGCAAGTAAGATATTACTATCAATAACTTTTCCGACACTGTTGACAAGTGGTGGTGTGACCAACTAAATGCCTGTACTGAGATAAGGCACCCGACCTGACATTCCTCATTACTAGGAACCTAAGCTATTGACACTGTGCTCGCTGTTAACGTTCGTGCCTGGACAATTTTAATGTGACAGAACCAGATATCCTAAAATAAGTAGAACCAAGATAACGTTCCCTGAAGCAGTGAATTCAACCCGTCTTTTTGGAACTGGGGTTGTCTTGGTCACGGCTACCATTGAAGATTCTGTATATGCATGTCCTAAGAATTGTGTTTCCAGAAGTTGCTACTAAAGCTGTAAGTATGCATGAACGCACGTGATCACGGCTGACTGAATAGAGTGAATGCAGAACTGAGTGTTTCCTTTATTATTGTAGTTTGGCACCCATTTTTGCTGTCTTAAATTTTCTTTATGCAAGTTTTGTTGCTAACAATAATTTTCCTTAGGATAGACCATACTACTATCAAAGTCTGTTCATACCTTTAAAAGGGAAAATCATTTGACTACAGCAGATGTATCCGTGACTCTTTGGGGGCTATCATCTTTTCTTCTAACAGGACGGTGGGCTAAACATCGAGGTAAAGGATCATACTGTGGGTCTATCATTTTCTTGAAGAAATTCACTGACTTTATGACTATGTGTATATGCTCGATGTAAATTTTATATGTTGTGATGGGATTTTAGTCTGGTAATTAAATTCAATTAAACTTAATCAGTGTGTTGGTCAGTTCGTCCCAAAATATCTGTATAATCATTGTTATAGTTTTCCCAAGTCTGTGTGTCTCACTGTCGTCAATTGTGTGTATGCACGTGAGTGGTAATATATATCTTAATATACTTGTATGTAGTCAATAGACTGTCTGACTCCTCTAAATCTGTTGTAGAAGATAGGCTGAGAAAGAGAAAAGATTCTCGATTTCAGAGACAGCCTCTATTGATTTCTACCATCTCACTCGTGGAACTCCATTTCTATTTTATCACCTCCCACTGAGCTATCACTTATTTCTATATCTATTCAGAAGGGACCAAACTAAGTCTTAATCACCTATCGCAAATCTACGACAAAACTCCATACGTAAACATACATTTAAACTTCGGCATCTGAACTTCAGAAATTACAAATCCTGAAGATAATACAGTCACGCTTTCGAAGTAATATTGTTTCAGGAAAATCAGCACTTAGCAACCACTTTCGTTTAAAAAATACACACACACTAAAACCTGTTAAACATTCTAAATACCATCTGTTGTCTACTACAAATGAGAGGGAGGGAGGGAGGGAGGGGGGAGAGAGGGGGGGGGGAGGGACATACAGAGAGAGATATATTTGCCAGTTTCCCTACTTAAACTAATAATTGCACGTAATATAATCTTCCTTTTGCTTCCGGTCTCAGGTTTAAAAAAAAAATTCACTAATGATATCCGGCTTGGAAAGTATGTCAACATTAACTTCTCTACTAGCAGACGAAGTTAAAGTGCACCGATTATGCTCACATGTGATTTTTGTTTGGTTTTGTTTTGTTTTAAGTACTATCTTCATTGCACATGACTACTCCATCAGTGCTCCGATCTCCTCCCTTAGATCACACAAAGAGCATCTCAGCATAGTGGACAAACTCCGTAGCACCGGCGAGAATCCAAATATGTGTATATAGGAGTCACACACTGTATAAATATTTTTTGTGGTGGGTAGGTTTCTAATTTTTAAATGTTGCCAAGGCAGCGGCCTGATAAGCCTGATAGTTAAACATCGCTCACAGATGAACTTTCATTCATTTAATATCCGTTAGCTTCCCGAGAACATAGGCCTTCAACTAATTTATGCAAAGTCCTTCTGTCCTGTGCTATCCATTCACTGTCTACTTTTTCCCGTTCATTTCCGTCTCCAGTTCTCTTCTCCGTGTGCGTAATTCTTCATCTATCTCTCTTACCCTGGGGATTTCAAATCAAGGACGAGGCGCTATGAGTGTGCCATTTGGCCCGGGCCTCACGAGGAGGGGGATCACATCAGCCAAGAATGCATGATCCTCTACTTGTTACTACTGTTCCCAAACAGTGAGGGAGGCCTTACGATGTGAAATTGTGACCGCTTGACATACACTACCATTAATACGTGTTAAAACCACATAGAATGAGAATAACAACGTTAAAAGCAGTTAAGACATTTGTGCACAAAACACAGTATCATGAAAAGTTCACGGCTTTGAGAGAAGCTGTCCCAGAACAACAATATAGTAAATGCATGTTTCTAAATGGAAAGTTTTGTGAGAAGTTGCTAATGTGGGTTTTTTCCGTTGTTAGAGAGAGAGAGAGCGGTGTGGGAAAAGTCGAAAAGCTGAGAAAGCGTGTGCAAATGTAGATGTTTTGTACCGTGTGAAAAATAAACCACCGTGTGAACATTGGAGGGAAAAAAGAAGAAATAGTATAAAAAGGACAGACGTGAGCGAGACAGGTTTTTACAGATTTTTAGGATTCATTACGCGAGAGGATTTTTACAGAACTTCGTCTTTGAGATTATCAAGACAGGTTTATTTTAACTTGACAAGTTTTTAAGTAGACAAGCTAGTTTTCTAAGTACACCAGTTTATATTTTCTTCTGTTGGATACTTTTTCATGTTGGATATACATTTTGCATTTTTGGATACTCACTACTTTGTGTAAGCAAGAAATTAGTACTTCACCATTGTGTCAATAACATTTCTGTTCTGATCACGTTAATAAACTATATTTCATTTTTCTACATGCTGAGTTTTCTTTGGAACGTTACAGTGGATTACTTTAACAAAACCATTATACGAGGTTGCTTTTCACTAAACATAAAAAGGATACGAACGAATACTGGAAAAAAGAATAAACTAAGGTCAAGAATTTCCATCTCAGGCGGACAGGCCTGTAACGACTTGAACCAGAACGTACAAGAGTTAGCTCACGTCAAAAATATTTACCTGCGCTCAACACCATTAACTGAACTGACCCGGCCAACTGACGGACACACACATTCTTACATTGATGTTGTAACCAGCCCGGTTGCACGATGACCAGGGTCTCATCTGAGCTCCCGGAGGCCTTCACAAGGACTGCATTGTAATGCTTTCTTAAGATTTTCTCAGTGTGTGTCCAGTCTACCCCCAGCGTCGTTGTTTCATCTCATGTTCCACTGTCTGCTGTCGGGTAATTAAACATGACTGAAAAATGGACAATACAGGATCTATTGTTACATTATTTCGGACCAGTTTTAAAAAAATGGAAAATACACGATCTAGTTCGGACCAGTTTTTAAAAAATGGACAATACACGATCTAGTATTACATTCTTTCGGACCAGTTTTAAAAAATGGACAATACACGGTTAAGTATTACATTCTTCCAGACATGCGCATCTGGTTAACGTAGACAAAATTTGATCTACGAGAGAAGAAAATCATAAAAAAAGCTGTCAATGCAAGAAGAAGAGACACAGTAGGAAACGAGAAAATGTGGTCGGAACGCCCATGCAATATCTACATTAAAAGTCTCAAAATAAAATTGTTAGCAGACTCAATTCCAATGCAGCCCTGACCTTTAACAAAACAATAACGTATGAACGTCTACTGACCTTCAGTAATACAATACAGTAGAACTCCATTTATCCGAACCCCATGGGACCGAGCATCGTTCGGATAATCAAATGTTCGGATAATTGGATTACATAATGTATCGAGTACATGTACACATATTTCTAAAAATAATTAACCATCACAAGGAAAATACACTATAAAACATATTTACTTGTACTGTAATAATAATACCCACACTGTATTAGATCACTGTATCACCAAAATCTTTTATTAAACTGCAGTGCATGTACTTCTTGTATTAATTATTTTTGTTAAGAAAGAGAAATGTTTTCAAAATAACATTACAAACGATTCAAAACCAGGCGCAACTTACGTATATATGTACTTGCACAGATGTAGCCCACTATTTAAAATAATGAGGAATCCTCTTTTGCACCAAACTGGATAGTCTCCTTTTAGCTGCTAAGTCCCGAATTCTCTTCAACAGCAGAAGCTGTGTAGGACAGCTGTCATCTTCTTGCTCGTACCAAGCCATCGCAGTTTCTAGTGCTATAAAGGCCTCTTCAGGACTTGGTCGACGTTTTGGTTTTTCTTCATAATCTACAAGTACATCATGTACTTCTGAGGTGTCTTCATCATCGGTCACTACATGTATTTGGTTTTCTTCTTGCACAAAAGACAAAATTTCTTCGTCATTCAAAAACTGAAAACCAGAATCATTATCATCTTCTAGCCACATGTGTGCATCATCTTTGTCACAGTCCGAAAATCCGGGCATTGCTTGAAACAGTTCCACAACTTCATTTATACAATCATCATTTGTGTCCACTGCAGTAGTTTCATTTCCTCCTTTTTTCCCAAGCAATCTACTCCAAGCCTTGTTGAGATTATCTTGTGACAGGGTGGTCCAAGCATCAGCTAACATATAGCAGCAGTCTTTGAGATTAAGCTTTTTGGAAAACGCCACCACACTTTCTTCATCTTCAGCCAACAATAAACGACGCAGGACTTCCTTCTTGTACATCTTTTTTAAGCTTTGCTATAACACCCTGATCCATTGGTTGAATCAGTGCTGTTACATTGGGAGGCAGAAAAATTACTTTAAAATTTGCATCAACTGCATTCAATGTATCCGTCTCTGGATGAGATGGTGCATTGTCCAGTAGAAGAATTACTTTTCCAGTTTTCTTTTCTTGTTCTCCCAACCTCTTCACATTGGGATGAACTGATTTGTATACCAATCAAGAAATATTTCACTATTCATCCAAGCACTCTTCTGTGCTTTGTAACACAATGGGAGACATGTCACATTCTTTAAACAACGTGGTTTTTTGGCTTTGCCGATCATTAGCACCGGTAAACGATGACTTCCACTGGCATTCGCGGCTACCAAAATTGTTACTCTCTCTTTGCACTTTTTAAACCCAGGGGCAGCTGCTTCGCGCTGAGATGCAAGTGATTTTTGAGGCAATGATTTCCAGTATAAGCCAGTCTCATCGGCATTATACACATCCTCGAGTGAATAACCTTCTTCTTCCAAAAAAGCCAAGAATGTTTCTATAAAATTTTCAGCGGCAGTTGCATCGCTAGATAAAGATTCCCCTTGAATCTCCAATTCTCGTATGCCATGACGAGATTTAAAGTTTCTTAACCATTCCTGGCTAGCCTTAAAGTCAGGAGGACCGTCAAGTTGATTGTTGAACTGAAGTGCCTTTTCACACAACAGAGAACCAGAGATAGGTTCCCCTTTGCTTCTTCTTTGCACAAACCATATATACAAAGCCTCTTCCAATTTCACATCTTTCGCATTTCTCATGGTTTTTACGTTTCTTCGACCCATTTTCACTATCAAATTTCGATGCAAAACTCATAATTTTATCCTTGTTACTTTTAATGTCAGAGACGGTAGCTTTCCCAACATTGAAAATCCTCGCAAGTGAAGACACAGTTTCACCTTGTCCTAGTCTCTAGATAAATTCTGTTTTCGTTTCAATTGACAAAACATTGCGGTTCCTTTTATATGCTTTAGGCCTACTGGAAGATGCCATATCGCACAGAGAAATACTTGTACGCCAAAATTATTCTGCTGTAGTAGCAGACACAATTATTTTAAGTTGAACTGTCTGTTTAGCCAGTGTTCTACCTAGAACGCACACGTACACTGTATTTTTAAACCAGATATTAACTGACTTTATGATCTAACTGACTTCCTGTACGTAAGCGACCGACCATTAGCCATCCCATTCTCTACAAATTGTTCGCACACATTTGAAGTTTGCCGCATCAAAAGATTCAGAATTTTAGTCTAACGTGACTGTGGCATCTGATTTTTTTTTTTCTGGAAAAAGTGTTCGGATAATTGGATGTTCGGATAATTGGGGTTCGGATAAATGGAGTTCTACTGTATTTAGCTTCAGGGAAAAAGGATGCCCAAGAAGATAATGCAAAGTGACAAGAAAAACTTGAATAACCATGGCTTACTTAGTACTTACTTAATCGTTCCTCTTCTACCCTAGGTTGTAGAGGTTTGCCAAAGAGAGCGCCGTACTACCCTATCGGCTGTCTTCCTCCTGGCCTGGTTCTTATCTAGTCCTCGGTCCTTCAGAGATCATCTAATGTTGTCCTCCCAGCGGACTCTGGGTCGTCCTGGAGGTCTCGATCGCTGGCTCTTAGTTTCCTAAACTGGTCGTGGAAACCAATCTTCTCCCATTCTGCAGAAATGGCCAAACCATCGTAGTTGGGACTGTTCTATTAGAGTCTAGAGGGGCTAAGTTTTGAGGCCATGACGTATCGTCTGGTTGCGGGCCATTACCCTTCTTGTTACTTCAACCACCTTCCTCAGATACCTCATTTCTGAGGTTTGGAGCTGGCTTTTGTGGGTTGTAGTCATTGCCCATGGCTCGCATCCATAATTCAAAACTGGAACATAAACGGAGTGGCATACAGCCATCTTTGTCTTCTTGCTCTGGTGGCTGGACCCTTATAAATGTTAAGGGAGTTCATTGGCCTTTTAGCCTTTTAGTAGAAAAGGGATACCTAGAACTTGGTACGAGAAATTAATGTACAGTAAGTTGAAGATCATTATCATCATCATTATCATCATCATCATCATCATCATCATCATCATCATCATCATCATCATCATCATCATCATCATCATCATCATCATCATCATCATCATCATCATCATCATCACCATCATCATCATCATCATCATCATCATCATCATCATCATCATCATCATCATCATCATCATCATCATCACCATCATCATCATTATCATCATCACCATCATTATCATCACCATCATCATCATCATCATCATTATCATCATTATCATCATCATCATCACCATCATCATTATCATCATCATTATCATCATCACCATCATTATCATCACCATCATCATCATCATCATCATCATCATCACCATCATCATTATCATCATTATCATCATCACCATCATCATCATCACCATCATCATTATCATCATCATTATCATCATCACCATCATTATCATCACCATCACTATCATCATTATCATCACCATCATCATCATCACCATCATCATTATCATCATCATCATCATCACCATCATCATCATTATCATTTTCATCATCATCATCATCATCATCATAGCACTTTAGGTCTGCAAGAAATTTAGTCTTTCAACAAACTCATTAGTCCTGATGTCGCATGTCATCAGATCAAGGTCTTTCCACGTGTTCCTCGTCATTGTCATTTCTCTCTCCTATCTTCTTTAGTTGACATGTGTATATTGTTGTTCACCTTTGTGGCTTCACATTTCTGTGGTGGGATAGCCAAGAAGCGTTGTCATTATTAGAATAATGAAGTATGACCCCAAATGGGATGCAGTTCTATGGTAATCTATAACATACTAAAAAATCTTAATTGCTATATGGTGCTTCTTGAAGAGAAAAAGAATGTGGCAAATCAAAGCAAGCTCGATTCTTTTCAATTTTTGTTTTTAAACGTCTACTTGAACATCTTCTGCCCCCATTCACCAAGTAGCCTTCTACAGCTAGAGCCTGAAAAAACTTTTTCAGGACCTACAACACTTTCTGTTAATCAGTCGTCTGATGATGAAGACAACTGTAACCACAAGCAACGGGGGTAGCAGCGATTAAAGTCTAATAATATTTTTAAAATATTTCTATGTAAGTCCACTGCGTATGTGGCAGGATTGTCTCCCTTGCTCTGCAGTTGTGGCCCACTAATGGTCTAACTCAGAGTAAAAGAATGAGAGTATTAAAAGGTATCAACCTTCCCTCAAGATTACTCTTGACAGAGATCTAAATAGGAGAATGATGCTTCTGTGTTAAGGGAACCTCACTAAAATTTTACAGAGTGGCAAACATAACAATAGAAATCATTTAAGCCTTGATGAACTCTCTACCCCTTCTGTGAGGAAAGGCATTGACTCATATTTTCTGAGCACCCAGCTGAAGGTGATTCAGCAAAATGTTAATTTAATAACTCTATATGTTATATTTAAAACAATATGAGTCATACTGGTGCAGACATACAATTCACTCAACAGTGATTAATCGAACTATTGATTTATATTTACAGATAAACAGGTTTAATAATTACTTATTGATTAACAAGGTAAAATAAATAAAGTTGTTTATAAAAATAAATGAAGCGATGTTATTTGTCATCATCGGACGATATTAATTTTTGGTGGATTAGAGAACAAATTTGGAAATATCCATTGGCTGAGCTGGTATACTACTTACCTGACGGTGTGGGGTCAGTGGGGGTCTGCTCCAGTCACTGTTGGTTCCCAAAGGTTGTTGGACTGTTTCATCTCTTCAGGAATTTAGGTTTTTTGACAGTACGACGTCCCTTGCAACACGGCCGGGGTTACTACTTAGGATGCTTTGTCACGTGTACCTAAGATCTATTTGTTATAGGTGTCTATTGCTTTGACTTCTAGAAACTTTGACGAAAAACAGACATGAGACAAACGTCTCTGCAAAGTATCGGGTCTTCAGATATAATCCTCTGGCATCCTCCGCTTCTATCCTCCTTTTTATCTTCCTCAGAATGTTTACCCCCGTCCTTGAGCATTAAATTTGGACCCATTGACTCGGATGAAAGTGCTTTTGGACAGCGGAAGACGACAATTGCAACATTCTATGCATACTAATTTATGCATATAAAACTTACCAAAATGTTGATATAATAAATTTATAAACCATGATATCGTTATCCACTACCTGCTCCCGATGGAACCTAGGCCATCTCTGCTATTTGTTCCTTGTGAGGAAACCCGCATGAAGCAGTCACCCAGCTCTTGCAGTGATGGTTTATGTTTTGAGTAAGTGATGAGGTAGCCAGCCCCGTGTGTGACTGTACCTCCAGAATTAATTTATGCATGTCAAAATGCAAAATACAAAACGATAAAATATACATATTACAACTTACCCTAATATCGGGCAAATTAATGCACAGGCTTGATGCACAAAAGAGTCGTAATTTACTACAATTAGTTTAAGATGCAGTTATCCCTCAGATAGATGAAGCTATAGAGTGAATCCTTCTACTATTTCCACTTGAGGAGGATCCTAAGGCTTGGGCGTCCAATATTAATATGAGAGTTTTACACTCTAATTTTAGAAGTTACTCCTAATCCTGTGGCCGGTCCTATTTGAAGTTCTGGTTACGAGTTCTTATTCTGGCATTCTGTGATCTCTCCTTGACGAAGATGGAATATGCAGTGATGCAATGTTACAATGCCGTAGGTTATAAGCGAAATTTTTTTGCTCCAATGCACATGTTTCTCCGTTGGGAAAAGATGCAATCAGAAGTAGTTTAGTCTAGCATTTCAACCCAAACCAACCACAATTAAGCGTCTGATTTTCGTAGGGGTTTACCCCACCCTCATGTTAACCATTACTGTATGACAACACAAGATATGCCTCTTACATATTTTCAAAAATACTTCATGACCATATAAGGTCTTGCTACTTCCGTGTAGCTTGCCATGTCTACCCAAAATCACCACACCACGGATGTATACTGATAATCTCTTCCAAGACGTCACTTTCTCGTAGCTCTTTACCACAAAAAAGTCATCTGCCGGAAGTGTTATATCATTTCTCGCATTCCACTCCTTTCCACGTGGTGATGCCTGCAAAGTTAACACATTACCTTAAAATACCATCCGTTGCCTAGGCTGGAAAACCCGAGCAACATGGTATTGTGGCAGTTATCTGCAAGCCATGTCCCCGAATCAAACGTACGTTATCACCCTTCTCCGACACACATCTGTGTTTTCGCCCTATTCCATCTGGCGTAAAAAGATTACACTGTTATCTCTCAATCGTGCGTCTGGCTTAACAATAAGGATGGGCTATAAGTAGACTTTTAATTCGTCTAGTGTTGACGATTAATCAAACAAACACGTCAACGTGGCTAAAAAACAGGTCAAGCGGACAGTTAAACCGGGTTGTGTGTGACGAAGTTAAGATAACCCAAGGAGAAAATAACATCGATAAAGGCGCAGGTAGGACAATGAGAGAACGAGGCAAAAGAAAGGATAGCATAGGCCAGGGGCAAGATAACCACATAAAAATTTAGCGACTGAAAATGACTTGTTACTAAACCCATAATATTTCCTTTGTGTTCAATATTTCTTATTATTATAGGTAGTTAATAAATGATATCACTTTGTGTTGCTATTTATCACTTTTTACTGAATTTAATACAGCTTTCTGGACCTTGGTAACGAATTGATTTGATTTCTATTAATTCTTATAGGAAACCAATTTTCGTTTAGAGCTTTTTCAGTCAGCGCTCGATTTTTCAAGAACGAATTAGCAGAGCTAAGCGGGAGATTGCTATATATGTATTTCTTTATCTGAAACTAGCTATTGCATGCGGGCAAGTGTTGGCATTTGTAAGCAGGAAATGGTAAGTGGAATTTACATCATAATTTATTTTACTGTAACTAAGTTTGAGGTGTCGAAACAAGAACAGACCCCGGGGTCTTTTATATTGGACATGTACCCTAATATAACCGACGCACCTTGTGCCTAGGTTGAATTGGGTGCCGCTGGCCAAAACGAGGCAAAACTCTATTTTGAAAAAAGGGAAGTGTCGAAATGGGCAAAAATTTTGGTTTGTTGTAGTTTTCTTCTTCTTGCCTGCATTAATTTAGCAGTTTCTCATGATGCCTTCTTGGCAAAATTTTTGTTTTCCTGTATTAATGTGGCAATGCTCCGTGATTTCTACTTAGCCCACAAACAAATCTGGTATCTAAACAGGATGTACCAAATTTATCGGGTTCAGTAATGGTGTCGAAGCTTCCGGTTTATGTTGTGAACAATGTCAAGAAAAATATTTCAGGCACAAGATTTAAGTGTGAATCTCTCCACTTGTCGTCATATGCATTATAATCATCATCTTCACCATCATCATTATCATCATCATCATCCTCAAGATCATCATCAGCATCATCATCATCACCCTCGTCGTCAACATTGTCAACATCATTATCATGAACATCTTCATCATCAACATCCTCATCGTCATCAGCATGAACATCATCATTGTCACGATCACCATTACCATCATCATCAAAACCTCATCATCATCAGACACATATACACATATTCACACATTTCCATAGTCCTTCCATCTCTGTCCCTCTCACCGCCAAAGCCCACGCCACATTGTTTGTCACACAGTGTAAAGTGATCCTTAATTGATTACACTTAAAATTAAATGCAAATTAACTATCTAAAGTTAACCAATACACTCGAGCAACAACATTTTACCGCAGACAAACAACTTATTTTGACAAGGCTGTTTTTGTTTTAGTACCGCCATATGTAAAGTTAACATAACAATATGATCGTTAAAGCTATATTTACAGCTGCATACGTGGACGGAATATGGCGATAGCGGATTTCGTCGTTGGCAAGAGTACTGTGACCCCGAACAACAGAGAACATCAAGATAGCGTACCAATAACCTTGACGTTAGTGCAAAGACAACGACGTACAAATAACCTTGAATGTGCAAGAAGACAATAATAATTTACGTTGGGGATTCTTAACTTTCCTGCCCTCACACTTCCCCTGACAGGAACTCGTCGTCCTTCCCCAAAGCTAATCAATAAACTAATCAATACATAATTAAGATTTACTACAATGATTTAATGAAAGAGGTCAAAGCTAGACAGCTAAAATACTTTTTTTCTTTATTGTACGCCCGCTTTTACTCGAGGCGAAATCTCTGGTTAACATGTCTAACTTGAGATCAATTTTACGTGAGTATCCCTTTTTTCCCTGTACAATGACAGGAGTCCTCTCGCCATTCAGGCAGATACTCGCCGATTTCGGAGGTTTTTGGCTATATAAAAATGCATAACACCTTGCAGAAGACCATAAAGGAAGGAAGAGTTAAAGGTAAGCAAGCAAAAGGAAGACAGCGTAATATGTGGGAATGTGACATTAAGAGATGGACACGAAAGAGTCAATGTGCACCATGCAGACAAGAGATGGAGGAAATCCATTGCAGCCAACATCGATGTGAAGATGGCAGCAGATAATGATGACGAGGATTGTATAGCTGTTGTAAATGTTTAAAGATAGGTATAGGGATTTATTTGGTCCGATCTGAGCTGAGGTGCTGATGGTAACAAGGTGAGAATAAAGATGTAAGAAATAGATTTCCACGAGTAAATAGTTTAAGGGTAGAATCTATCTCTGGATTGAGACAATACTCTAATCCAGCTTATCTTTACGACTGTAATTTCTTATAAGACTATACTACTCTCCATATAGGTAATCTATACGTTTAACCGCTTACACACTTACAATTATGCGACAAACAGTACGCACAAACGTGGAAAACAATGGGTAAATGGGTAGTGATCTGACCGACACACTAAGTTAGGTTTTTGTTAAGTTTATTATCACTTAAAACTTCACAACATCAAACATATATATATATATAATAATGTTTACAGTCATAGGAAAATAACCCAATAATGCCCTCCCCCTTGTTGAAAAAAGAAGGATCCCAAAGGGAGTAAATACCCCAAAAGGTCAAAGATTAGCATTAGAGTATTGGGTAGACAATACAGAAAAGAACAAGTCCCACTACAATGCTATCCCGTAAAAAAATATTACACAATGGAACAAAAAAAAAAAGAACAGAAGTTTGCAGGTACAATTTTTCCTGTAACAAATGAAAATATTTCACTCTTTCTCTCTTTCTCTGTTATACTTGGCCACTCATTCGCTCCTTAACTAATCTGGTGAACACAATGGTTTTGACAAATATTCCAGGAATGTTCCTGTAAAGTTCAGTAATTGGTGTCATCCGAATCGGGCCCCAGTCCCTCCGATATTAATTAAACGTTACACGGGGAATGCCTAATTGGTGATAGGTTTCTGTATACACAAGTTGTCCACTAGGTTGGTTAATGCCGGAACTCTCTGAGATATGTCATTCCCAGTAAACAGCAGGAAAACATATGATTGCAAAATATATACTACTGTCAGTCCTGATGATGATGATAATCCTATCGGTTTGCTCTGGGTGAGTACCGATTATGAATTCCGTCTATCCTGGGTAAAACTCCACATGGGTAAACGACTGTCAGAAGTCGGAAAAATTGTTACGTATATGGCCACAACGGGCCGATAAAATTGAATAGAAAAAATATGGGTATTTTGTAAGTTCCCTTAATCAATTACAGTTAAAGAATGTTATTGTGTCGCCCTGGTCATTCGTGTCCACACAGGTACGGACGAACGCCAAGGGAAAAACGACAACATTATTACTTCAATAACTGAGGAAACGACCACAAATAGGAAACCACTAGGCTCTGGGTTTTGATCAAGCATTATATTAGGAAAAAACAAAACATTTCTAACATGACAAATCCTAGGCCATCCGCGTAAGGCATGATCTCTTATCCACTCCGTCACTAAATTAAATTAAAAGGCACACGGGTTATTAACCTATACTAACGCGCGTCGCTTGAACGAGTACGGGTTTGATAAAAGTATGCAGCCTTTTCACCTCCGACCCGGTAAACAATCAGCGCACAATGTCAGTTTTAATTTAATTATGACTACGCTTCCTTACAAATCTCGCCTGTCATTACTAGCTAGTTGATTGTCGGCGGCTTTCGTTTTTACACATGATATTTAATGCTAGTCACTATACAATAACACACAATGAAAATATGATGCGCATTCTGCTCTGTCACTTTAGCCGTCACTCATAGCATTTATTTAGTCAGTTAAACCGTATTCTCTTGTGAAAAATTAGTTGATGGATTCTTTATATTAAGCTGAACCACTGGTAAGAAAATATCTACGCGTTTCTATTTCGCTAGTCTTAACGCTAGGGACTCACAGTGAATAAAATGGCAACTCTCTAACACATTTAATACTTAACACAACTTATATTATTATTACCAGAAAAGCCGAATAATCTCCACGAAGGCTTGTGCGAAGGTAGATCCCTTTGAAGACCCACATTAGATACTCTAGGCTTTGGCCATTGTTAGACCATCACTGCAGAGCAAAAGGGAGGCAACCCGTGACAATCAGCTAGAGTAAATGACAGGATCATCGCTGAACATATCAGGGCGTACATGACAATATCCTACAGCATGAGAATTGAGGTAGAGACAGCTACTGCAGCTCTAAGATGTCTGTCTGAAACTTCATCATCCAGGTAGTTATTGCATCAGACGCTCACTCCATGCATCAGAAGGCCAAAAATGTATGGCTACCGCATGAATGGAAAACCTTAACAGAAGCCTTGAATCTTTGGGAACTGGTGTGGATCTTTTGTCCTGGTCATGCAGGGGTAAGTGGCAATGAAAGGGCTGACAGACTAGCATCAAGAACACACATAGAAAGTGCATTGGTGTCACAGAATGGATTGGGGCGACCCCTTCTTCTTCATAATCTCTGTTTCACTACGGCAGTAATAAGTACATTTTGTATTGATTTTATTGCGATTTTTCCGAGTCGCACCCTTTTATTTCTCTGTCCACTGGATCAGATATTTTGTATCTACATTCTTTCGCTACTTTCAGTATATTGTGTCTTGTCTGTTTATCTGACACTCCTGGTGGATGATAATACTAAACATTTGCAGGGTTGGCTGAGAGAACATTATCGACAACCAAGTTGGTTAATTGCAGGCGCGGCCGATATCAGTACTGTAGCGAAAGGTTTTTCTGGTGTGATGATGGTAGTAGAGAAGAAGTAGAATTTATCTCCAGAAAGTATGAAGTCCCAGTGCCAAAGAAGTACACTGGTATCACAATTGAGTTACGGCTGGGAATACTCTGAGCTGGACAATAGATTTAGGCTTCAGAAGGATACTGCCACTTTCGCTATAGCAACCCTTTGGGATAATATAATTAAATTAGAAAAAGTAACTCAAAATTTAACAGTTTAAAATTTACCAAGTTAATTGAGTACAATTTCATAATTTATTATGTACATCTATCTAGCTTTGTAATGAGAAATGGGTGTTGGAAGATGGTAAAATGTATGATTATTTATATTTACAAATTAAAATAAATAATAGTAAAAAGTCTTGGATGTATCTTCCAATGAAATTATAAAGTCTGTCACAGTAGTTTTGGTATCTCTTACTATCTAGTCTCTAGCTTCTCTCATCATTGACAATCGCTATTGAACGTTCAGAGTGTTTGTAGGATTGGATACACGCAAACACAACTTGCATTACGCCACGTCTGTTCGAGGTTTCTGAGACACACTGGTAATCGAGAAGACTTTCCTTCAGCCCGTCCTATAACTACGGGGGACTAAGGTGTTGAAAATTGTTTGACCACTAGGCTTCAGTTAGCAGGATCAAAGGTCCTCAAGTCTTTAGTTGGTACTTAATCACGAACTCGATCAGACACTCGATCATGAGCTCGATCAGGAACGATCATAAATCCGGAACAAAAGGTAATAGGTGGCTATGGTGTTCCAACAAGCTCACTCACCACTGATGTTCATGAGGCGACCATGTCTTCAGTGTTTATATATAAATGAATGATTCATGGTAGTATGTTACAGAGATAGCATGATAAGGTAGTGTCTATTGTGCAGAAGATAACAAAATACATGAATAAATCATATGTTACGATACATGGGAATGATATTATCTTTGCCTTCCACTTATGGATGCCAAGTCACTTATGTACTTGCTGGTATGTCGTAAGCTTCCAGGCAAGAACTAGCCATGATATATTTGGCTAACCAATTAATTGTTATGCTTCCTGACAATGCCGGTTTGAGGTTATCTCTGGTTAGCGTCATTGGCTTCCTGTATACCCTTTGTATTATGTCTGATACAATCAAATCGTAAACAAAATCTGAAACAAAAGGATATTAGTCGCACATTTATCTTTAATACAGTTACATACCCTCTAGGATTAATAAGCGCACGGTGAGGCTGTATTTGCTGAAGTCTATCTGCCCTGCATGCAGCGTGAAAAAAATTTTCTTGCAAATACTGTCTTCCAGTCTCTCACTGTGGGGTCTGGCTTTTGTGTGTGTGATTTTAAACGGGCCGCTCTGTACTTATATTTGGGCGACTCTCCCGTACGAGAAAGCACCGTCTTGAGTCCGCTTAGATTTTCGTTAAATCTCTTGGTTTGAGGCGATCTGTGCTTTTTCTGTACTTGTTTTCTCTTCTTTTCACTAACACTTATATCTTGTTGTTACGTACATTTATTACCTAAGGGGGTAGTCTTCGGTCCTGCCAAATGTACGCACCAGTCTTGAGATAGTTATATTATTTGTGCGTTCGATTGATTCACGCACTGACGTGCACAATGCTGTGTGAGTTGCTTTGGACGCACGTGTAACCTAGTTGAGTAGTTTGTGACGTCATGTTTTGAAGTGGAAACATGGAACTGGCTTGTGTCCATGATTGTAATTTTATATTGTGTATCCAATGGCATGTTGAAGGAAGCCATTTATTATTGTGATTTGTATTGGTCTTCAGGTCGAAGCCAATCGCAGTTATGTCACGTAAGTTATCGCCCACTTCTTATTTTAATGCTGCATAAAAAGGCCGCTCTACTACTAATCTAGCGGGAATTTTATCATTCCTAGAATGGATCTACAGAGTCGCTTGCCTTTAAGATTTGGATCGTAGACGGAGAATTCCTACGAGTAGAAGAAGTTATATTGTTTACCTTATGCACATGTTTTAAATGCCGTACATGCTTCAATGCCAAAGTCGTGGCACGGATGTAAAGAGAGGTTAGCCAACTGAAAGCCTTTAACTGATAGGATTATCGTATATGACTTTGTGTGAAATTATATGATGTACAACGCTATGTAGGATGAACGTCTGGGAATTTTAACAAATGTAATATGGAAGATTTCATCCCAGAGTATGAATACGTTACCATGATAGACGTCCTTGAAAGAAGGTCAACGGTCGTGACTGAGAAGGATATTATACGGTAACAGTTTTGTAATCCTTAGTCTATGGACAGAGGTCTTTACTAGAAGAGAATCTTCAGGAACTTTAGCAGCAATAATTAATATGTTGTCGTGTGATCTTTGCGCCTGTGACGATGTCCGTCTTGTCCACTTCGTGTCCTGGTGAATAAAATCTATGTAAAGTTACCAACGACTTGTGTGCTGCCAATACTTGACCAGTTCACCCAATTCAAGATACTTGTTGGTTTTCGTTTGAAAAAACATTGTTGACATTTATTCCGTTGTAACCATTCGCGTTTCAATTCATCACTATGAAAAACGACACCAACAATAACTGGTAGGCCAGTGCGGTCTGGAAGTAATTTCAGGAACGTACCCATCCAATTGATCGTTTGAAAAGAAGAATTTTTACTTTCAAGGCGACATCATCTCAATTTGGATCCTAGCGGAATATGAATCAAAATCAACTCAAATGCTCAAGGTCTTCAATCAACCTCCACGTCAAGTTTCACAGTGACTGATTACTTGGAGATCATCTCTTCATCATTATTACGTGCGAGCTAGTTTGATATACGCAGAGCGAAGTATTGCATCCTCTAACGTACATACACGGGGACAAGGCACTTTGATTTTTACCTGCACGCGAGCTAAGTATAACTTGTATCCGTTATACACTTTATTACTATTAGCTGTGCCTTAATTGATTATGTCCACTTATATATTTTCCGTGTTATGTGTTATATGTTGTGTATTCTTTGCGGGAGGTTGGGAGGTAGATCTGACGAACGAGATCCATCTCGAAGTCAATTCGGGCTCTTCGTCAGACGTTCTGTAGGACATTATTTTGCAGACTTCCCGCAGTGGAATGTTCCTACGCGTGAGCGTAGAAGGATTCTAGGTCCACTGTGTCTGGTGGTCTGTGACACCTGTCTGTTTTAGCTGTAGTGTCACGTTTACTTGTTGTTTTTGTTAGCTATTTTTACTTGTACCTTGGTTTTATGATGAATTTTGTTTGTATTTCACGTCAATCTCACCTTTCCTGTCGTTTAGTTTTTTACAAAACCTATGTTTTTTACACTGTGTTGTCAATTGTCTTGTGCATTATTTAATCGCAGTTATCATCGTAATTCTTTACGACATTCCATTTTAGTTTCTCATTTTATTTTAATTGGATTTCTGCGAACGTCTTCGTTTGTTTTGAATATCTTGTCGTGTCATTATTGTGCTATTGTCTGTCACATTACTGCTTTCACACCATTACATGTTATAAATTACATTATTAATTATTAATATTATTGCCTATTATATAAATTGATTTTACCGTTCTAGAACAGGAACGAAGAACACTAGTTGTAGTAACACTTTTAAATAGTATTATTACATAATAATCTTGAATAATGGCTACCTTAGACTATTTCATTAAGCAAGCAAAAGCTTTGCAAATACCTGCTGAAGAGGTAAGACAATTCGCTATGTCAGAATATAAGAAAGCTCAAGAAATAGAAGCTGATCAGAGAAGATTGGAAACTTTACGTTTGGAAAATTTGAAATTTGAGGCAGATCAAAAACGGATTGAGGCTGAGGAGAATGAGAAAAAAAATGAGGCATTAAAACTTGCTGAGGAAGATGAGAAAAAAATGAGATTAGCCGCTGAATTAGAAGAGAAACGATTTCTGCGAGAGGCAGAACAGAAACAAAAGGAGGCTGAAGAAAGACTTAGAAAAGAAATGGAAGAAAAAAGATTAATAGCTGAAAAGGAAATGGAACAGAAACAAAAAGAAATGGAAGAAAAAAGATTAATAGCTGAAAAGGAAATGGAACAGAAACAAAAGGAAATGGAAGAGAGAAGATTGATAGCGGAACAAAATGTAAAACGACTTCAGCTTGAGATGGAAGAGAATGAAAAAAAAAAACGACAGCATGAACTGAAATTAGCAGAGTCAGAATATGAGAGACTTAGGTTAACTCAGGAATCTAATTCTCAGAGAACTTTTGAAAGCCACACTTCATCCAGACAGGATCATTTTAAGGAGATTAACCTTAAATTGCCAAAATTTAATCCCCCGTCTGATGACGTAATATTCTTCCTGGATAGGTTTGAGGCCACTTGTGGGTCTTATAACGTGGATAAAGCTCTATACTGTACATATTTATCCAGATTACTTACAGGAGATGCATTAGCAGTTTATCATACCACCAGCATTGGTGAGAAAAATGACTACAATGCTCTTAGAGCAGCACTTCTGCAAAAAATCCAAATGACAGAAAACGAATATCGTTTGAGATTTCACACATTACTACCTCAATCTGGCAGAAATTTTAGTGATTTTCTGTCACAGATACGACTAACATTAGAAAGATGGATCGAATTATCCAAAATTGAAAAGTCGTATGAAGGTCTCTTTGATTTACTGATGCGCGATAAGGTACTTTCGTCGGTAAACCCTACATTTCTCGCATTTTTACACGAACGGAAACCTTTATCTATGAAAAATTTAGAAGAACATGCAAAAAATTTTTGCACTGCTCACCCAAACATGGATCTAAGTAACGCGCAGATTAAGAGTGAATTGCCTGTTGCTTTTGCAGCACAACAAAACAATTTTTCACGCAATCGTTCTTTTAGTGCTGATAGGTATGTCAATAAGGGAAATAATCATAATTTCAACAATGATAACTTTTACAAAGGGAAGCAATTTCAACAATCTGCTCCATTTAATGTTTCTTGGAACCAAACTCACAGATCGCGCGAGATTTTGGTAACAATTATTTTAAAAATAATCAAGGACATTATAATAAACAAAACTGGAGATCAAGATCTCAGGGTCCGCAAAACAGACAATTTTTTGGAAATAAACCATTTAACCAACATCATAACGATCATTCTACAAATTATCGGACTAATCCAAATTTTAACTCTAGCAGAAACGACAATTATGGCAATTTTAATGACAAAAATCACAATCGATCGCGCCGACGAGATAGATCGTCGAATAATACAGGTAGACATTCTAATGTTGCTTTTAATGATACACAGGCTAACATTGAACAGGGTAAAGTAGCTGAAACTCACAATGCTATGTCTTGTTCTCTAGATTGTTCCCAGGTGAAAGACTGTCCAGAATGCTCGACTCTTTTCCAGCCTAAGGCGATCACGACGCTGCGTTGCGGACATACCTTGCCTAGCCTGCCTGCAGTCTGTACAGCCACTGCTGCGTCAGTACACCAGGGACAGGGCTCTCTTAAGTTTCACAAGGGATTTGTCAATAATATTTCATGCTCTCTCCTATTTGACTCAGGTTGTACAACAATCGGTGTCCGGACTTCGCTGATCAACCCAAGTTGTGCCACGGGCCGGGTTGTCAAATGTGTAACATTTGGTGGCACAATTGAAACATTTCCCACTGCTATTATTGATCTTCATACTCCTTTCTTTACAGGAAAGATCCAAGCATGTCTTCTGCCTAACCCAATTTGTGATGTAATACTGGGTCGCATACATGGTATTAAAGAGTGTACACCTCAGCAAATAGCTGAATGGGAAGAGCGACATATTCAAACTGCAAATGCAGTAGTGACTAGAGCGCAAGCTACTAATATGTCGCATGATACACCTATTGAACCTACTGTTCATACCACTGGTAATGATGATGCTCCTATTTCACGGGAGTTGTTTGCAACATTGCAAAAGAATGATAATTCATTAAAAAAATTCTTTCAGTATGTTAACAAAAAGAATACAAGCAACAAACTTGCAAAATCTAGACATGACTTTATACTTAAAAATGGGATTTTGGTTAGAGTAATACGGGAAAAGGATTTATCCTTATGTTCTCAGATTCTTGTCCCATCCTGTATGAGATCTCGTATATTACGACATGCTCATGACTCGCAATGTGCGGGCCATATGGGTTTTTCGCGTACCAAATCCAGAGTGCTTTCGGCATTCTACTGGCCAGGCGTCCATAGAGATGTTACTCTCTATTGTCGGTCCTGTTTGATATGTCAAGAAGTTAAGGTACGGGGTCCATTTCATGCGGCTCCTATTCAAGCTGCGGACATCCCGATTAGACCATTTGATAAAATGGCCATTGACATTATTGGTCCAATGCTTCCATCTGCTAGAGGGCATACGCATATTCTTACGTGCATTGATATGTGCACTCGTTGGCCTGAGGCCATCCCTCTCAAGAACACTTCATCTGCCAGTGTAGCAGAGGCATTGATGTTAATCTTCTCACGCATTGGTTTTCCACGGAAAATCTTGTCGGATCATGGGGTTCAGTTCATTTCTGAATCCATGTCTCAAGTTATGAAGACATTAGGTATAGACAGATCTCTTAGTTCTATTTATCATCCGATGTCAAATGGGTTAATTGAGCGTCTCAATAGGACACTCAAGCAGTTGTTGGGTAAGATGACTCAAGACCATCCCCAAGACTGGGATCGGGTCCTACCCGCTTGTCTCTTTGCGTATCGCGAGGTACAAAATCAAGCAACGGGGTTTTCTCCGTTCCAGCTTGTTTTTGGCATGCAACCACGCGGTCCGATGTCGTTAATCCACGACTTATTGGTGGATGAGAATATTGAAGAGGAAACTCAATCCTCTTATGAGTATGTGATCTCTCTTAGAAAGAAAATCATAGATGCTTGTAGACTAGCTACTGCATCATCCGAACATGCCAAAGAAAAAGCTCGTCTATCTGCAAACAAATATAGACGTCTTCGCCAGCTCATACCTGGTGATGAAGCTTTTGTATTACTCCCTGCGCATAACAATCGTCTTTTAATTACCTGGAGAGGTCCTTTCAGGATCATCTCAAGAATATCCGATGTCGACTACATCGTTGATGTTAATGGCAAACATAAAACCTTCCACATTAACATGTTGAAGGAGTATTACTCACGTCCTGATTATCTACAATCGGTGTTCCAAGCAACTGACGATCCTACACCACCTATTCAACACTATTCTAGTTTGTCAGTCATCCAAGAAGAGGAATCTTCTTTCGATGATGTACAACTACCAATACCAGTTGTACCACTCCATTCCACTGAGAAATGGAATGATGTTACTATCTCATCTACTCTTACTGATGATCAACGTCAGCAAGTCTCTAATATTCTACACACGTATGAGGATGTCCTCACTGACATCCCAGGTCATACGTCAGTCATCCAACATGACATTATTCTGACTGACGATACACCGATTCGAGTTCGCCCATATCCTATTCCTTTACACTTTCGTGATAAGGTTGATAAGGAATTGGATGATATGCTCCAATTAAATATAATTGAACCATCTTCATCACCATATTCTTCTTCTATGGTAATCATTAGGAAGAAAGACAACAATATACGTCTTTGCGTAGATTACAGGAAATTAAACAAAGTTACAAAATTCGATGCGGAACCATTACCTCTTTTAGACGACTTATTAGAGAAATTATCTCATGCCACATTCTTTTTCGAAATTTGACCTTTCAAAGGGTTATTGGCAAGTGCCACTCACTACGAAAGCAAAGCCATTCACCGCTTTCTCGACACCACGGGGTCTTTTTCAATGGAATTTTATGCCTTTCGGGTTAATGAATGCGCCAGCTACCTTTGTACGCATGATGCGCCGCATATTGTCTCATCGTCCCGATGTCATTACTTATATAGATGACATCTGTCTTTTTAGTGACTCTTGGGATGAACATATTCAGGGTTTAAAATCTTTACTTTCTTTCTACCTTACAGGATTATAACTTAACAGCGAAACCTTCAAAGGCTTTTGTCGGTTTTCATGACATCTCATTTCTTGGTCACCGTATAGGTCGCGGTTTAATGTATACAGAAGACAGTAACGTCTCTAAAATTTTAAACATCTCAGCACCTAAGACAAAAAAAACAAGTGAGGTCACTCTTAGGACTAATACAGTTCTATTCTAAATTCATCCCTCATTTGTCTACTATAACTGCACCTCTTTCGTCTTTACTGAAGAAGGGCACACCTAATGTAATAAAGTGGTCGCAGGATCACCAAACGGCGTTAGACTATATAAAACAAATTTTTTTCAAATAAGCCTTTTTTAAAGTTGCCTAACAAAGATCTCACCTTTGTTCTTCGCAGTGATGCTTCTTCCTACGCTATTGCGGCAGTTTTGATGCAGGAATACGGAGGCACCTTATTTCCTGTTATGTACGTATCCAGAAAGCTTACAACGAGCGAGATAAATTACTCCGTTCTAGACAAAGAGCTCCTTGCTCTTGTCTGGGCAATCACAAAACTGGATCGTTATCTCCTCGGATCACACTTTGTGGTGGAGTCTGACCAGAAAGCTCTTACCGCATTGAATACAGGGAACGTTAAGTCATCAAAGTCAGCGCGTTACGCTATAGCTCTTCAACCGTTCCATTTTGAGATACGAGCTATTCCTGGAGTGCAGAATGTATTTGCAGACTGTCTTTCAAGATGCCCTAGTGAACTTGGTGAAACTAAACTACTTTTAGATGGAGAAACGTCCTCACCGAAACATGAATAACTTTGTACAGTGTCATTAATTGTACATCTGTGAAGACTATGTATAGTTTTGCAGTATTCGTATAAATATAACTTTCAGAACATACTTACATATGGATTATAACATTATTTCTTGTGAAGTAACGTTTTATTAGAACGGGAACAGTGATATTAAAGTAACATTTTTTTTTTTTTGTAGTATGGAAACATTGGTAAAAACGACAAATAGACATTCGTTAGTGTTATGGAACATATTACACTACATATCGTGTTCGTAAACTTATTTCGTGCATGGAACATTAGGAACATATTCTTGTTGACTCTAAATAGTTCTGAACGAATATTCACAATGACTGAAATTAGAATTACTTAGAATAAATTACTAGTTATTTATTTATGTGTAATTAAGTACTAGAATTAGATTAATTCAATTTAATCAATTTGATTGTTTATAAATCACACATCTACTAACGTTATTAGTGTCTCGCAATACGTGTAGTCACGTATCCCACTACATGATATTTCACTTTTAGATAACTAGTCAAACTTACTAGTGCTAGATATCAGTAGGTGCGTTGCTTCTTAAAGTGTTTAATTTTGCATTGCTTCATTTTTGCACATTGTATTTCAAAATTTTCTGTTTCATTGATTTTCTTATCATTGATTATCATCAGTGTTGCTGTTCATTTTCATTTTTGAAATCATATGTTTCAAATTTTGTTGAAAACTTAGTTGAATTTTATTATCATCTTTTTTGTTGATTCTTCATTTTCATTTTTTTCAACTTCTTTTTACTTCGAATATTACCACATCGTTCCAAAGTAGGTCGATGGTGGATGTGTGCTTTAATGCATACTGTCATTTAGTTATATTAATTTCAAGTCAATTTTCTCTTCTTAATATGATAATTTTATGCATGTCATAAATCTTGTTGTAGTTTTGACTCACCTCTCTCGAGTAATTAGTTCGAAAAAAATTAATGGGATTAATTTTTTTTAAGGGGAGGTAATAAGGGAGCTGTTACGTACATTTATTACCTAAGGGGGTAGTCTTCGGTCCTGCCAAATGTACGCACCAGTCTTGAGATAGTTATATTATTTGTGCGTTCGATTGATTCACGCACTGACGTGCACAATGCTGTGTGAGTTGCTTTGGACGCACGTGTAACCTAGTTGAGTAGTTTGTGACGTCATGTTTTGAAGTGGAAACATGGAACTGGCTTGTGTCCATGATTGTAATTTTATATTGTGTATCCAATGGCATGTTGAAGGAAGCCATTTATTATTGTGATTTGTATTGGTCTTCAGGTCGAAGCCAATCGCAGTTATGTCACGTAAGTTATCGCCCACTTCTTATTTTAATGCTGCATAAAAGGGCCGCTCTACTACTAATCTAGCGGGAATTTTATCATTCCTAGAATGGATCTACAGAGTCGCTTGCCTTTAAGATTTGGATCGTAGACGGAGAATTCCTACGAGTAGAAGAAGTTATATTGTTTACCTTATGCACATGTTTTAAATGCCGTACATGCTTCAATGCCAAAGTCGTGGCACGGATGTAAAGAGAGGTTAGCCAACTGAAAGCCTTTAACTGATAGGATTATCGTATATGACTTTGTGTGAAATTATATGATGTACAACGCTATGTAGGATGAACGTCTGGGAATTTTAACAAATGTAATATGGAAGATTTCATCCCAGAGTATGAATACGTTACCATGATAGACGTCCTTGAAAGAAGGTCAACGGTCGTGACTGAGAAGGATATTATACGGTAACAGTTTTGTAATCCTTAGTCTATGGACAGAGGTCTTTACTAGAAGAGAATCTTCAGGAACTTTAGCAGCAATAATTAATATGTTGTCGTGTGATCTTTGCGCCTGTGACGATGTCCGTCTTGTCCACTTCGTGTCCTGGTGAATAAAATCTATGTAAAGTTACCAACGACTTGTGTGCTGCCAATACTTGACCAGTTCACCCAATTCAAGATACTTGTTGGTTTTCGTTTGAAAAACATTGTTGACATTTATTCCGTTGTAACCATTCGCGTTTCAATTCATCACTATGAAAAACGACACCAACACTTGTCTTCCTTTCTATGTATCCTTTCACTTTCCCAATAGGAAACGTTCATTCTATCCAAGTTTTATTGAAATCCGTTGAGGTATGAATTTATAATAATTTTTTAAAGATCATGAGCTAACTATTAGCAGATGTGATGAATGTGAAAAATGTTAATTATTTTTAAAACTACTTACATTTGAATAATATCCTTTTGGAAATCACTCATACTCTATCTCCTTATATGCATTATTATAGTTTAAATGTCTCCCCACCAAGCTTGCTCTTGTAGCTTTAGATTTTCTTTCCTGCCAATGCAAATTTTTAAGGTCGGCCATGTTTCATATATTCGCAAATATTTCAGCCCAACGTCCACTTCAAAGCAAGGCCCACCGAGTTGTCCTTTCACCCGTACCACTGTGTCGCGTTACACATTTTTTCACAAACAAAGCAAGTGGTACCAAATTTTACCACAAGTACACAGATTAACACAGACATCGCCCAGCGCAATCTGCTTAATCACTGATAAGGCACGGGAGCGTCTCCGCCAAGGTTGTAAAGAGACGGATTTTTTGTGTGGTCAAGCAACAGATAAGACATTACTTTAGCGAAAGTAATAATTTGTTACATCTAACACACGTTGTCGTATGAGGTTAACGACGTGTTCGTGAGTCGGTACACAAGGCAATCGGATGTTTATAGACCATTTTCAGAAAAGTAATGTTTGAAAATGCGCACTAGATTAGTCATGCAAAATATTCAAATCAGATTGGCTGATGATCTGAGTTTCATAACAACGAATGCGTGGGAAGGCAGTGAATATAGCCTGACGCTTCAGTCAGTCAAGACTACTGTAAAGATCACTTGCCAAGACACCAGACCTTGCCAGAGTGATGCCTAGAATTCAGAATTCCATTTTATTAGACCGACACCTTTTATTTTAGTATTTATCAGGACTTACAAAAACAGCCCTGGAAATCTCTATCGTTTTAATAAGGAAAGCCGCTGTCTGAGAAAACTGAAGGAAACACACAAAGTCAGAGAGGGAACTTATTACATTAACAACACCCCAGACACGTGTAATAAGGCAACTGCCAGTACCTTTTATTCATCTGAGCAAAACGTCTGTAAACTAGGATTGGCGTAAGTTGTAATTTTACATTCTATATTTTATTACCAACATGTGAACTAACATTTATATGTATATTACCATGTGGATTTTAATATGTGAAAAGTGCTAGGAATGTCCCAGTCATTTGAGGCTGGCAACATCAGCGTACATAAAGATGATTTCATGAACCACCACTGCCAAGGGCTGATGATTGCTTTATTGCTAGTTTCGTAAAGAGAACTAAAAACATAAAGTAGTTCCAGGTTTCATATGGAGCATGGAGGAAAAGATGAGACAAATGATGTACATTCTAAGTATAATACTTACAGTGTCAGACCAGTGTAAATGTCTGTGTGAAAATATTAATTTAAAAATTAATGGAAGTTTCAAACTTTTCAAATCAGTATAAACATAAATGAAAACATATTCAATTTATATTGTTATCACTTTTCAATCAGTGGAAATGTAAATGTAAACATGTTCTATCTGTACTTTTAACCTTTTCATTTAAATGTAATGTAAAGCGAAAGCTATTCAATTTAAATGTAAAAGAAAGTTTTATACCGGGGGATTAAATTTAGTTCTCATCGAGGTTAATTTCTGAGTAAAATGGAATGGAGGAATGGGAAGATAGGGACCCATAACCATAGGTTTAAAAACGCAATACTCATAAGAGCTTTTCGTTTCTATTCTTTACCATAGTTATTGGTGGTACCAGCAGAAAGTACTTTCTCTAAAACAAGAAGGGAACAGTGGCCTGAGGTTTAAGACGAAGGACCAACTTTGTAGACTTTCCCTGACATTTCTGGGACATGAGCTACACCCGACAACCTTGACCAGCGACGAGTGTGAGCAGTGTAAAAAGAACCAACCCATTAGAAGGAGAAGAACCGTCATTGGCAGCTCAGTTCAATATATGCTGCCACGAACTTCTTGTAAAAAACAGTTACCTCCTATCACGACCGTGATGATAACATTTCTTGATCCATAACTATTCAATTATTTTCAAACTGTTAAAACTTAAGTGATTATTAAATTTTGTTATTTGTAATTTTACAAATTTAACTTCGATTTAATCATTTTAAAGTTACTGCATGTTTATCTCAGTCAATTTACTAAACACACTCTAAACTGAGCTATACCAGAATAATAAGAATTCCCCTGAGTTAATCATTGCTTAATTCTTCACAAAAGTGGTCGGCGGATTCTAGAATTAACGTGCTAAGCCAAAGCAGCATTGTTTTCGCTTATCTGAATATCTTTGTGATAGAAGTGTCATTACCCTTCTATCTACATCTCTGCCAAGAGTAATCTTGTGCGAAGGTAGACCCCTTTGAAGCCCATGTTAGATATTCTTGAGTTTTGGCCACTGTTGAACCACTACTACAAAGCAGGGGAGGCAATACCGTCACAATTGGATATGGATAAGGGAGAGATAATGAGGGCAAGTTACGATCACCTACTAGAGAATGAAACTGCAATCGATGAATCATCAAGGTTAAGATTGCTGGAATTCGGCATCTAGTGCAAGACTAGCAGAGATGGGCGTATGAGAGAATGCATCCGGCGTGTATACAACCAGCACGCGACAGGACCAATTAGCATTCGTACCTTTCGACATTTGCTGAGGGAGACTAAGCACCTACGGGTTTGCAGTGATGTCGATTCTGATCAACAATAAGAATGTGCATGTAACTGGCAAACTTATCATGTAGAACAAATTGTTACAGAAACCATGTTTGCACAGCACATGAATGTTTTAATGCAGGCTTCCTGCAAAAAGACAGATGCAGATATAGGCTCCATGCTCTGTAAGGAGCCAAATTGGAAATGGTTAAGTATGACCTTGATTATCCTGCTGGTTTTGGTAGCCTAGTGGTTAAACTGTGAGCGGTCGATTGACAGAATGGTTATAGCGCTGGTCTCTTGCGGTACCGACACGCGCCTATCTACCCAGCTGTAAATGGTTACCTGACTTTGCTTTTGAGTTTAGGAACGGAAACGTCACCGAGGAAGTGAATAGGTCACTCCACCTCTCGATGCTGGACCTTGTATATTAAGGTATCTTACACTTCATTCATGTACGTCAATATCTAGGATTACCTGTTAGTGGTTAAACTGAATTTCCTTACGAGTAGGAAAAGCCTCTCGTTAAATTCTCATAACTTCGGTGTCTTGTTTGCGGCTTTTCTTTTTCGCTGTCTTCTTATCGCAGAATTTTGAGAACACGAGATTTCTTGTCTTAAAGAATGTCAGTTACGTCGTTTAGTTTTTCCTCGGAAGCTACCATTTACCGCTTTCCCTCTCATTCTTTCTAAATGTGTAGTGCGTTGGTCTTGTGGGTATGTGTGTGTGGTGTGTTGTTTTTGTGTGCATGTGTGTGTGGTGTGTTGTTTACGTGTGCATATGTGTCGCGGGTTGTGTGTATGTGTGTGGTGCGTTGTATGGTGTGTTCATGTCTGTGGTGCCTTGTTCTTATGGGTATGTGTTTGGTGCGTTGTTTTTGTGAGAATGTATGTGCGTGGTGCGTTGTTTGCGTTTGTGTTGTTCTTGTGAGCATGTGTATGGTTCGTGGGTGCATGTGCGTCGTGCGTTGTTAGTGTGTGCATGAGTGTGGTCTGTTGTTCTTGTGTGTATGGGTGTGGTCTGTTGTTCTTGTGTGCATGAGTGTAGTCCGTTGTTCTTGTGTGAATGAATGATTGTGGTCCATTGTTGAAGTATGCATGAGTGTGATGCGTTTTTCTTGTGTGCATGTGTGTGGTTCGTGGGTGCATGTGTGTGGTGTGTTATTCGTGTGTGCATGTATGTGGTGCCTTGTTCTTGTGTGTTGTGTCTGATGCATTAATCGGGTATGCATTTGTGTGGTGCAATGTTCGTATGCGCATGTGTGTAAATATAATGCACATGACTGTATACGATGTATATGTGTGAGTGTGTGTGTATGTTGAGGAGACTTAAAGATAAATTATCGATGAATAATCTCTGTGTCACAGTCTAGACCTCTACACGTCACGGTAGAATGGGAACGACTAAGTAGTAGTCACTGTCTAGACTGTACAACCTGACCTAAATTCGCTCCGTGTGTGGGTTTCTTTTTTTTTTTTTTTTTAATTTGTTTCTAGAAGTCTCCGGCTCTACTAATCCGTCATTTGTGAGTATTTAGAGTGGTTTAGACTCAAAGTTATAGCCCTTTGTTGGCATGCACCAGATAGTGAAGGCCTTTGTCTCCTTAAGTGTATTGGGCGTTGTAAAATGATGCATTGTTCTTTAAAATGATTCAGGTTCCGCCCTATTCGGGTTATAAATTGGGTGTATTGTGTCCTTAATGGCGTGTTATTTGTGGTGTCCTTCATTGTTGATTAGTCAAGATTACAAACTGAAGTTTTTTTTTTTTTGCAGTATGGTGTCTTCAATAACTGTTGCGTAGACAAGAACTAGCCGTAAATAAGTATATGTGTGCAGTGATGCCACAGCTGGGTATTTCTTACTAGATCTGGGTTTTTGGGCTTCCGTCTGGGTATCTGGGTAATTTTTTTTCAAAATCTGCATTAATCTGGGTATATTTGACAATTGGCATTTACAATGTATGTATATTCTGTGCACTGAACATTATATGTTATATTTATATTATAATTAAATGTAAAACATTATGTGCTATATATTTTTTTATTCCACTTAAATTTAATTCTTGTTTTTAACCACATCAATGAAGTTGTTTTTTGACTCGTTTACATCAGCTATCTATTTCCTGTTATTCTGTTAATTGCTGTCATCTGCAATACTCGGTCATTTTTGCGATGTGTTATAAAGTCTTCTTTTTACATTATTAGACTTAAGCAGATAAACAGCATATTGTTTTTTTTTTTTTTTGTTATTATAAGATTATAAAATGAGCGATGATGAAGGTACGCTTGGTAGTTGTAGCAGCATGACAACACACACGCCACCGCGTAAAAAAGTGAAGCCATGGTATCAGCTGACTTTTTTGTGCGGAATGGCTGACAGCGAACTGAAGGATTGGATAAAGCCGGACTCTGGTAACCGCTATGCTGCGATTTTTATGGTCTGTTCCTGTACATTAACTAATGCCAACAAAACAGCTTTATTGACATATAAAAGCACACAGAAGCACATGAAAAACTTCGAAGCCAAAAGCAAAACTCTGAACATTAACAAGTTTTTCATCAAACCAAAAGAGCCCTGTCTCCAAGACAAAATTGCTAAAGCAGAGATAGTGTTGTCGCTTTCATGGCAGAACATAATACTCCGTTTTCGCAAGCTGATAATTTGATTGAATGTTGCAAGCAGATATTTCCAGACAGCACAATTGCTCAAAATATGTCACTGAAGCGCATCAAGGCTGCCTATGTGATGCAGTACGGCATTGCTCATTTTGAGCGGCTTGAAGTTATAAACATTTGCAGAACTCAGAAATTTTCTATAATCGTTGATGAGAGTACTGATATTTCTAGGAACCAGATGTTGGCAGTCGTTGTGCGATTCTGTGACACAAAAACAAAAAAAGTAGTTGATTCACTGTTAGACCTCATTGTGGTGGAGGATGGGACTGGTCTTGGCATGTTTACCGCTGTTAATTAAGAAATTGTTGAGCACGCATGAAATCCCGCTTTGTAACGTCATTGGTTTTGCTGCAGACAACTGTGCCACTATGATGGGGACTGCACGTGGTTTACAGGCACATCTGAAGAAAGAGATTCCACATGTCTTTGTTCTTGGCTGTGTTTGTCATTCATTTGCACTTTTTGCAAATGCTGCCAGCAACCACCTACCGTCTTGGCTTGAAATTTTCATAAAGAATGTCTGCTTCTATTTTTCGCGTAGTAGTAAAAGAAATCTCCAGTTCCAGTTAATACAAGATGTAGTTCAGGCCCAGAAACATAAAGTGTTGAAGCTGTGTGAAACACGCTGGCTGTCCCGTGAAGTAGTCATTGAGAGGATCCTTGAGCAATGGGATGCTCTGCACTTGTATTTCCAATCCGAAGCTTCAGTGGACAACGTCGACGGTGCGGGGCAAATCCTGCAGACGATGAACACTGCGGCACGAAGCACATGCTTCTATTTGTGGGCTACTTACTGGGTAAAGTTAACGTCATGAACATGGAATTCCAGTCCGAGAACTTCCGTCTTCACAAAGTGTACACGAGTGTAACAAGAGAGTATCGTTTTCTTCTCAGTATGTTTATTAGGCAGGAAGTATTGCAGCATGAGCATCGCACTCTTGCCGACATTGATCCTTCGGATGTACAGGTGCACAAGAAACTGAATTACATTGACAGTTGTTTCAGAAGAGAGCCTTGATCGTCTGTCTGATCAATGGCGAGAACTGGCATCGTACCGAAAAGATCTTGGACATCTAGTGGATGAGGATCCGCCCGCATTCTGGCTGGGACTGCAACAAGTGACAGATGCTAATAACCAGAAGAAATTTGATGTTTTGGCTGACCTCATGTGCACGCTTATGGCACTACCTCACTCCTTAGCATGCGTCGAAAGAGTGTTTTCGAAGGTTAACTTAGTTAAAACTAAACAAACCAACAAGCTTTTGTGTGAAACAGTTTCCAAGCAGTTGCCAAAGACGGAGTTTGTCATAAGTTTAATCCTAGTAAAAGCGTGGTTGAAGATGTGCGTGAAGGATGTTGTCGGCAGAGATATGCAAAGATTTTGGAACTTCACAATCAAGATTCCACGTTGTCAATTCATGCATATGATCTTGACGAAGGAGAAGTTGTCGACATGGATGCCGAGTCTCTGACAAGTGACATTTTTCAACAGTAACAAGTTACAACTAACATTTTATATTTAATTTGAGGAACATTTTGTTAAACTTACTAATGTAAGTATATTACTGTTAAAATATCTCATTTTCAAGAGTTCATATATTGGGGTGTTATTAAAATCATTTTTATTTAATTGTGAATTTTTGGTAATTAAAAAAAAAAATGAAGAAATACATAAAAATTGGTAGCACACAGATTATTTGTGCTAAAGATGCGCATAAAAGATTATGTAAGCATCGTCTAACCCGTGTATTTGAGGCATAAAATATTCTAGGTATTTCTGGGTTTTTTTTAGAAGAGCATCTGGGTTTATCTCTAGAACTTGAGTGGCAACACTGTATGTGTGTGTGGTAATTTTTTTCTTGAATTACAAAACCCTAACTGTGATGGGAAACTCTGCGAAAAGAGATAATCCGATGATCAGAAGTGGTCCCTCATCGGATAAGAGATTCCGCCATTTATCTCTTCGGAATTCGGGGTTGGGGAAGGGGGCGGGATGTCTCCCCATGGGTTACAACACTTAGGTATAATTCTTCCATTAATTTATTTTCTCGCGTGCATTGGGTTTTGAACCTGTTTCACTTTGGTTTCAATGCACACATTGCATGTTTACTTCTGGTTTTATCTATAACACAACACATTTTATTATAAATATACTTCTTCTTTTTCTTTGGTACTTGGTCACTGGCTGGCAAAGCAAGCAGTGACCATCACGCCTGGTGGCGTCTTGCAGGACAGCAACAACGTGTCTCCACTTTGCTAGATCGGCAGCCATCCTTCGTTTGGTGCCCCAGCTCTGGTTCATGCTTTGCATCACGGCCTCCACAGTTCTCCGCCAGGTAGTTTTAGGTCAGCCCCGTTTTCGCTTTTCTTCTGGAGTCCATAGCGTGGCAGCTCTGGTGATGATGTCAGAGTATTCTCTGAGGATGTGGTCAACCCAATTTCAACGTCTACCCGCTATGATGGTGCGCATGTCTTCTTAGTGGCTCCGAGTTAGCAGCTCTTGTTTGGTGATGGTGTTCGGTGAGATTAAAAATAAACTTACTGTCCTGAATTCCACGGCACCGTGCGACAGTTCCACAGCCAATACGACGTCTTTTCTGCAGTCTTTAAGTGTCTCTCTCCTTGGCTGTGCCGTTATCCATACTGTTTGTCGTAGATCATACAGTGAAGCGTCTATAAGACCTCTTGCACCTACTTCACCATCTATTACTACTGTTGTTAGCCCAAGTCATCTTGGACCATTTGGAAGGCGTGTTGCTCATCTCATCGGAATTCAGAGGGCAATGTCTTGTTGAAAAGCATCAATCAATCAATACCATTTGGCTCCCCGAGGAGCATAGGCCTTCAACAAACACATGCCAAGTCTTCCTGTCCCGTGCCATCCGCTCAAGTTCTTTCTATGTTTTCCTCATCATTTTCTCCTCTGTATCCAGCTCTCTTCTCCATGTGTTTTTTGGTCTACCTCTGCCTCTCTTTCCCTGTAGATTCCAGAACAAGGACTACCTTGTAATGCTATCAACAGGTTTCCTCAATGTGTGTCCTATCCATCGCCAGCGTCTTCTTCTCAGCTCTTGTTCCACTGGCACTTGTCTAGTTCTTGTCATCAATTCCACATGTGTGACTTTGTCATACGATTTCAGTCCTTCTATTCTACGCAAGCACCCGTTTATAACAGTCTGTAGCTTTTTGCTGTTTTTGTTGCTCTCCATGTCTCAGAGCCATACAATAGGACTGACTTGACATTTGAGTTGAAGATTCTTATTTTCGTGTTGGACTTGATTTCTCTTGATCCCCATATGTTTCCCAAATGCAATGAAAGCGCCTCTTGCTTTTTGTATTCTTATTTTGATGTCATTGTCTGTCCCTCCAACTTTGTCTATATTACTACCAAGGCATGTGTACGATTCTACATCCTTTAGTGGTGTTTCTTCAAGTTCAATCTTGTTATCATTCCTGCATTTATTCTCATAATCTTTGTGTTGAAAAGCATGGCAGATGCAAAAGATGAAGGCACACATAACATCAAGAGATGGAAGGAAAGTGCATATCAGACTGTACTATCAGGGTAAGAGACAATGAATGTTGGACATCCACTGCAGCCAACCGTCGCTGCCGAGATAGCCGCTGATCTGATGTCATTGATCTAGGCACCATGAGGTACCTGGGATACAGCCTCTTCTGGATCGTAGTGATAATTTACCCGGTCTCTATGAGGTAAATGTTGAGAAGAATATCTTCATTACGTGCCTGAACTTGATGCTTGTGGATTTTTGGTCGCCGTTTCCCCATTGCTTAACTGTGGTATTTCTTAACACTTTATTTAACTCTTTATTAAATGTACTCTTGTGTTTTATTTGTCAAACTTTCTTTCTTTGTTGTTGTTCTTTTTAAAAAATTCTTAACGGAGAAGAGAACAGAAATTACCGGGATGAGGAACATATTGACAGACCGTAAGCTGATGGGATAGGAGAGAACAACTTGGCATGAGTTTGTTGACGGTCTATGCACCAATGGCAGCTGATAAGCACTGAATGAATCATCATTACCTTTTAGCCTCTCAAGAAGCACTCGTCAAACCCATGCCAAGTCTTCCTTCTCGTGCCATCAGCTCAAGTTTTGTTCATGTCATCTTCATCCCATCTATATTTGTCTTCCGCGTTCTTCTCGATGTTCCTTGGTCTTCCTCTAACTCTCTTGCCACGAAGATTACAGAACCAAGACTGGCTAGTAATGCTTTTAACATGTTTCCTCAATGTGTGTCCTTTCTATCTCCAGCGTCTTCTTCTCACCTCTTGTTCCACTGGCACTTGTCTGCTTTTTGTCGTCAGCTCCCATTAGTGATCTTGTCATTCCATTTCTATCCTTCTATTCTACGCAAACAACCATTTATGACTGTCTATAACACTTTTTTGGTTGTTGTTTTTTGTTGTTTTCTTAGAAATAACAATATGATTGACTTAACACTTGAATTTAAGGTTCTAATTTTAGCGCTAGACTTGATGTCTTTTGGTGTACATATATTTCCCAATGAAATGAAAGCTGTTCTAGCCTTTTGTATTCTTATTTTGAACGAAAGAACAAATGATTGAATGAATGAATTTAAACTTGTTAAATTTCAATGTAAAGTAAGTGTGTTTGTCGTAAATTTATTTGAGAAAATTCTTAAAATAGTGGTCCCTTTTAGAGTGAAGAATGATGGTGAAGGCTCTGTGATAATAAGGGTTTAGAAATAGGTAGTAGATTCACGAAGGTGCTGGAAAGAGTACAGGACAGTCTCTTTTACGACAATCTGTTTTCTCAATCTACTCCTTAAACTCTTCTGGCTAAACAATTATTTGCCAGTTTCCAAACACACATGCGCTCACACCAATTTGGTGCTTAAAACATACAGACGTCACGTGAATACAGACTATGGTAAACAAATATGGGTAATTTGGGCTTGGGTCTTCCAACACAGTACATTAAAAACAAAATCACAACATTTATCAGATTACAGGCAATTATCATAAATACAGAAAATACAAATAACAAGATGGGGGCGGGGGAGGGGGAAGGGTATGAGGAGGAGAATCCAATCTGCCCTTCCAGCTTGTATTAACAAAGAAAGACGCAGTCCAAAAGACAGGGGGGGGGGGCGTTATCAGAGATAGATAATTTAACCCAACAGTAAATTTATTACTCTGATAAGAAGTGTTACAATATTAAGTATGGGGGGTAGGAAACAGGTCCTATTATTTTCTCAAACAATGTTTTCCCTTGACTAAGCAGAGTTAAGGGAGGGGAAATAACCAAAGTTAAGAAATCCCACTTAAAAGAGCAAATACTATAAATACGGTAAAAAATATTACCAGGTAGAACCAATTATAAGGTTTACAAAATAAATCTCATTCATTCATGCACGCTCGTGATGGCCAACACTCAGTTTCTCACACACACTTACCGATCATGGAATCTGGCACTCCATAGAAACATTTACAACAGCAATTAAACACTCGACAAATGGAATTGTCTTTTTGTCTTCGAATTCCAGCCCCAGATTAGCGAGTTTGGCTTGTAGCAAACAGTCTCGTAATCACTGGACGATGAAGCACTCGTGTTTCTGTTGGTTTCAGGTAAAGTTTCTAAGGAATGGCACAGTAACAGATAGGGGTTAGATCGGTGTAATCTCATGTATTTTCACCGCTGGTGGTAGAAAAACTTCTCTAGCGTGATGACGAAAAACTGTCAGTGTTCTTAAATGATATTTCTTTTCCCACAGTAGAACAGGAATAATAATATAAATATAGCTCTGGCAATGTTCTTCTCCAGTTAATCTTTACAGACTTTAATTTGTTTGATGAGGATTATTTGAATGTACTTGGGGTTGCTTTCTTTCTGATAAATTCAACCAGCGGGATCACAAAACAAAGATCGCCACAAGATTAAATTTACAAATGTTTCATCAAATGTTCTGGAGATTTAAGAACTGAGTCTGCAAGACTCTATATAAATTATTGCTGGGACGCAAAGGTTGTATGATCATTCGTGCACAGAAAAGAATCACTCCAATATAGCCAACAATTTAGATGGAATCTAGCAAGATTCAACTATACGCTAGTGTTTCTTTAAATCTCTGGCAAACGAATGATAAAATGCATTTTTTCAGAGGTCTTTATTTATATTAAATGGAATGAAAGATCGGAGGGACACGTTAGAATTTCACATCTTTTAAGAACTCATGGAAAATTCTAGATTCTGCGCCGCCCGTCCCCGTTCGATTCTGTGGTTCACCCTGGATGTGAAATTGCCTCGTCCGTCTCTCCCGTTCCGCATGAGGATGTGAAATGCCAGCGAGAATCCTGCTTCGTCTGTTCTGGGACCACTACTGCTTTTGATCGTTATCCGCTCTGCCGATAAGCTTTGGCAACTCCAACTAGGCGGGGTGCCAGAAAGGTGTGGGGAAATGATTGCTTTAAATCGCTCTAGCGATTGGCAGTAGGTGTGGCTTAACCTCCCCTAAGGCAAACCGAAACTCCTGGATCCTCGCATGATAAATGTCTACATATTAATGAGCAAACGTGGTGAAAAATCCACTCTGCTATGGTGCATACTAATGAGAAAACGTGGGGAACCCACGTTGACTATTGTGTTACACCCAAATCCAGGGGCTAAGATGTTATTCGATTTACCTACCATATCATCTAACAATTCAGGGACTTCACTTTTCATACTATACGTACGTCACAATACGTCATAAGCATTACCTTTCAACGCAGTTGAGAGTTTAAGACTCCAACGGGAACTCTCTAACCCACACAGATTTGCCAACCTCTCGAATTTTCTAGGAAGGTGTCAATTTTCTCATTGGGGCTGGGAAAAGACTATAAAGTAAAAGACATCGCAGTTAATTGGGCAGATTGAGTGCTGGAGAGATCCGTTGACTGAGGCTGGGGCAAAGACGGCTCTCCATTATTTGAAGTAGAAGCGCCCCGACTCTCTAAAGCCTTAAGCGCCAGTTCGTGCTGTCTCTCCCTCTCTCTCTCTTTCCCTGCGAACTTCCATCTCTGCCTCAATTTTTTTCCTGTGTTCCAATTGACGATCTTCCGCTTCTTTCCTCTCTGCTCTATCCTGTGCTTCCTTCCTCTCTGCTCTTTCTTGCTCCGCGTCATATCTTTCAAGTTCCGTGTTTACAAACGCGTTCGCGGCTTCTCCCTCTAATCCTGACTCCCTCGCCTCCAGTCTCAACATGGATCTCATCTTAATTCTTTCTGTCATGTCAAAAACTAGATGCTTCTACTACTAGAGAATAGTAAGAAGAAACAAGGAGGGAAAAAATCAAAGCCACTACGACAAAAACACAAAGTATAAATTTACATGTGATACCTCCTACCTTGAAATGTGCTAACTTATCGCTGCTATTATCTGTCAATTAAGACTCTTAATGCAGGCGACTATGCCACGTTAAATGGTAAGTCCAACACTATAAAAAAACAATCTACTTTTACTAACAGTAGAGAAAAATTTATATTAAAATAATTTAAAGGAAAAAAAAAATTTCCCAAAATTTTGATTCTCCGCCAAAAAAACTCCGCCCGCCGAAGTCAGTTTTGAGAAGAGACGTTGTTAACTAGACTTAAAAAATTCAGAACAAGGCGTCTTTAGCTTAGCTCAACTCTTGTAACTTCAAAAAACCTTTGTGACTGATTCAACAATCACGCGATCCCAGCAATCTTATAAAAAAAATTCAATTTTCTCTGCCAGAGAATAGTTAAAGTAACAAATTTTTTTGTTTATCCGTAATTTTCTGCTGCTGTGGAAAGAAAACTACCTGTAAATATGTTGGGTGGACGACCCAAATACTAAAGGCGTTGTCTAGGGGGTGTAATTATTTTTATTATTTCCCTACTTCACAAAGACAACTCACTCACACTCTATCTAGTTAGACCCAGACTTAAGATCAGACTCAAAATCCCGGACAGCGACCCATTTATTGTCGTAAATTTATTTGAGAAAATTCTTGAAATAGGGGTCCCGTTTAGAGTGAAGAATGATGGTGAAGGCTCTGTGATAATAAGGGTTTAGAAATAGGTAGTAGATTCACGAAGGTGCTGGAAAGAGTACAGGACAGTCTCTTTTACGACAATCTGTTTTCTCAATCTACTCCTTAAACTCTTCTGGCTAAACAATTATTTGCCAGTTTCCAAACACACATGCGCTCACACCAATTTGGTGCTTAAAACATACAGACGTCACGTGAATACAGACTATGGTAAACAGATATGGGTAATTTGGGCTTGGGTCTTCCAACACAGTACTTAAAAGTTTTATGATGTTTATTTATCATTAAAAACAAAATCACAACATTGATCAGATTACAGGCAATTATCATAGATACAGAAAATACAAATAACAAGATTCGGGGGGGGGGGGTATGAGGAGGAGTATCCAATCTGCTCTTCCAGCTTGTATTAACAAAGAAAGACCCAATCCAAAAGACAGGGGGGGGGGGTTATCAGAGATAGATAATTTAACCCAACAGTAAATTTATTACTCTGATAAGAAGTGTTACAATATTAAGTATGGGGGGGGGTAGGAAACAGGTCCTATTATTTTCTCAAACAATGTTTTCCCTTGACTAAGCAGGAAAATAGAGGAAATGCGCGAACAGGGATTGAGTAAGAATATGTTTTCTGAAGTAAGAACATTGAAAAACAGCAACTTTAAATCATCACCCCGAGCAATAAACGACAAGAAAGGCGACACTCTAACAGAACGTAAAGATATTCTGAACAGATGGAAGGAGTACTGTCAAGAAATGTATACGGAAATAAACAAAGCGGCAGATAACAACGTCATGAATGAAGCGGAACGTGAACCAGAACCTACCATAGAGGAAGTCCGGAATGCAATCAAACACTTAAAAAGTGGAAAATCTCCTGGTTGTGATGAAATAACAGCTGAAATGATACAGGCAGGAGGAGAAGGCAGCGCTCGTATATACCATGCATTATGCTGCAAGATCTGGCAAAGCGGAATTTGACCCAAGGAATGGAAACGATCAATTTACATACCCTTGCCAAAAAAGGGCAACCTGAAACTGTGCACAAACTACAGAACTATAGCTCTTATAAGCCATGCCAGCAAAATACTTTTACAAATCATAATGAAAAGGATGCAACAAAAGCTAGAAAACAGAAATAAATGAAGTACAGGCGGGTTTTCGACCAGGTAGAGGCACTAGAGATCATATATTCAACATGAGGATCATCATAGAAAAGTGTAGTAGAGAATTCAACGTTGACCTACATACTTGTTTCATTGATTACACCAAAGCTTTCGATTGTGTACAACATCAGCAGTTATGGGCTATTATGAAAAATATGGGATTTCCAAACCACCTTATACAACTCATCGCACTGCTGTACCAAGAACAACAGGCAGCCGTAAGAATAGAGGGGGAAACATCAGAATGGTTTGAAGTACAGAAAGGAGTAAGACAAGGCTGTACCCTTTCCCCTTACCTGTTTAACATTTATGCCGAGAATATCATGAGAAACGTAAGAGATGACCAAGAACACACAGAGTTTGACTCATTTAACATCGGCGGGTACCAGATCCCGGAAATCAGATATGCTGACGACACAGTCCTCCTATCGACCAACCCAAAAGGACTTGAACAATTACTTCTGTCCACCAAAAAACACAGCGAGGCCCAGAATCTATACCTAAACACCAAGAAGACCAAAGTATTGACAACAGACAAAGTAAAGACCAAACCAGAAATTGAAATTGATAACGAAGAACTGGAAAGTGTCAATGAATTCGAATACTTAGGATCAATCATTAACAGCTCTGGCGACTGTGCAGTAGAAATTAAAAGAAGACTTGCAATTGCTTCACATAAGCTAATACAGATGAAAAACCTATGGCAAGGCACAAGCAAAGAAACAAAGTTACAACTGATCAGAGCATGTATATTCCCAGTAGCAACATACGGCTGCGAGACTTGGACACTCAATAAAACAGTTGCAAAAAAGATTACATCATTCGAAATGAAATGCTACAGAAGGATGTTGAGAATACCCTGGACAGAAAAAAAGACCAACAGAGAAGTACTGCACTCACTAAACGTACAGGAACATTGGCTCCTAAATACCATCGCAATAAGGAAGCTGAAATTTTTTCGGTCATATAAAAAGACATAATAGTCTGGAAAAAACAGTGATGGAAGGCATGGTCCCTGGAAAAAGGGGAAGGGGTCGACCTAGACTACGGTGGACCCAGGACATCACAGAGAGTCTGAACTTGTCTTTGGCTGATGCAGGTCGACTTGCCCAGAATCGTGATGCGTTCAGAGCAGCTGTAATGGAGACAACGTTCTGGAAAGAATACGTCACATGATGAAGCAGAGTTAAGGGAGGGGAAATAACCAAAGTTAAGAAATCCCACTTAAAAGAGCAAATACTATAAATACGGTAAAAAATATTACCAGGTAGAACCAATTAAAAGGTTTACAAAATAAATCTCATTCATTCATGCACGCTCGTGATGGCCAACACTCAGTTTCTCACACACACTTACCGATCGTGGAATCTGGCACTCCATAGAAAAATTTACAACAGCAATTAAGCACACGACAAATGGAATTGTCTTTTTTTCTTCGAATTCCAGCCCCAGATTAGCGAGTTTGGCTTGTAGCAAATAGTCTCGTAATCGCTGGACGATGAAGCACTCGTGTTTCTGTTGGTTTCAGGTAAAGTTTCTAAGGAATGGCACAGTAACAGATAGGGGGTGAGATCGGTGTAATCTCATGTATTTTCACCGCTGGTGGTAGAAAAACTTCTCTAGCGTGATGACGAAAAACTGTCAGTGTTCTTAAATGATATTTCTTTTCCCACAGTAGAACAGGAATAATAATATAAATATAGCTCTGGTAATGTTCTTCTCCAGTTAATCTTTACAGACTTTAATTTGTTTGATGAGGATTGTTTGAATGTACTTGGGGTTGCTTTCTTTCTGATAAATTCAGGCAGCGGGATCCCAAAACAAAGATCGCCACAAGATTAAATTTACAAATGTTTCATCAAACGTTCTGGAGGTTTAAGAACTAAGTCTGGAAGACTCTATATAATTTATTGCTGGGACGCAAAGGTTGTATGATCATTCGTGCACAGGAAAGAATCACTCCAATATAGCCAACAATTTAGATGGAATCTAGCAGGATTCAACTATACGCTAGTGTTTCTTTAAATCTCTGGCAAACGAATGATAAAATGCATTTTTTCAGAGGTCTTTATTTATATTAAATGGAATGAAAGATCGGGGGGACACGTTAGAATTTCACATCTTTTAAGAACTCAGGGAAAATTCGAGATTCTACGCCGCCCGTCCCCGTTCGATTTTGTGGTTCACCCTGGGATGTGAAATTGCCTCGTCCGTCTCTCCCGCTCCGCATGAGGATGTGAAATGCCGGCGAGAACCCTTCTTCGTCTGTTCTGGGACCATGTTGCTCACATATTTTGGTGGCACGGATTACGCATACAAATGGAAAATGTATTTATTTGTCTGATAAAAATATATTTATCTTTGAATGCACGTTTTTCGGTCTAAAGGGACAGAACTCAGATTAGGCGATGGGTATTCATTCTGTGAGTTACCGCTCCTGGTATCGTTCCTGAAAATCGAACTCAGCGGAGGAATCTAGATTTACTTTGATCTATTCTATGTTTGGTTAGGAATAGATTGTTATTGCTTCAGAATGTCTATGGCCCGAATCTATGTGTAGTTCTTGTCTATGTAGGACGAGTATGTCCTATAGCTTGATATCTTTGTATGTTTATGTCGAACTATTTTTCTTGTACTGTACTTTAGGGGTCAGGTGCTTTTCGGCGGATGAAGATACGTTAGGGAGTTCTTCGGTTGTAGAAGCCTATGGTGGGAAGTCATGTCTTAAGACCTGCCCAAAGTTTGTGATCTCTTCAATTTATCATGGGGACGAAGATATTTTCTTCCAGGATTGTTTAGTCTATGAGTTCCCCAGTGGTGATTCAATAACGCCGGGAGAGCGTTTGTGCTTGCTGGTGTATTTTTATGTCAAGGTAAACGTACTTTTGCTGACTTCGTTCGTTCCTAGGCTTAAGATGGGCAGACGTTTACATGAACCTACCTATGTCAGTATGTCAGAACGACGTATTATCTAGCAGCACTGATTATGTTTCTATACAGCAATTATGAGGACAGATTATGCTGATGCTGGTGGAAACTTTGATATTCATGAATTGAATCTTTATTGAAGCTTTGTCGTGCATCGTTATGGTGAGCGATGTTTACAGGACCAGGAGCCATCTTGGAATCCTACCTATTGTCAGTCATCTATCCGAGAACAGGGATGCCCCTTATTATCCGATGATGATCAAGAGATCACACTTATGAAAGGAAAATCTATTATAGGTGATTTAACATTCGCTCAGAAGATATTTGCCGAATGCTATTTAAAGAAATCTCCGCTAGAGTGCAAGCTACACTTATGCTAAAGGAGGTTCTGTCTAGGAGTCACCGTAAACATTATTGATTAACTGACATGACTAGTCAGTAAGGCCTGATGAAGATTTGTTAAACATTATCTATTAACTGACATGTTCAGTCAGTAAGGCCTGATGAACATTTATATAAGATATGGAACTCTGAACACTTGTATACTGATGTTCCATTGTGATTTTCCTCAACATGAATGCCAATTTATTACTGTACACCGTGGGTCAACAATATGCTATTGATGTCGACCTGTGCTCTTGTAACTGTACCCGTCCTGTCAAGTGTGTGCGTCAAATTAAACTGTTGAAACGTTCACAGTAGTCTTTATCATTAACTTCTGATACGTATGAGTGGGTATTTGTACTTCCAGTCAACTTTACAGAACAGTTCACACATTCGCGTATTAACAGTCACTCTACCACTCATGATCCACATTACATCCTTGTAGGGTCCTCAAGACGTTTGGAGCAAGATGACCTGTACACCTGACACTGTGCTCGGTTGTTTGAGTTGACTATTCAGTCCCAGTACATCTTTACAACGTACACTGATAAAACACAGTATACAGCATCCAAGAATAACAGCCTTTATCATTATCTATGTGACCACAAAAAGGGGTTATCAGACCACTACTGCTTTTGATCGTTATCCGCTCTGCCGATAAGCTTTGGCAACTCCTACTAGGCGGGGTGCCAGAAAGGTGTGGGGAAATGCTTGCTTTAAATCGCTCTAGCGATTGGCAGTAGGTGTGGCTTAACCTCCCCTAAGGCAAACCGAAACTCCTGGATCCTCGCATGATAAATGTCTACATATTAATGAGCAAACGTGGTGAAAAATCCACTCTGCTATGGTGCATACTAATGAGAAAACGTGGGGAACCCACGTTGACTATTGTGTTACACCCAAATCCAGGGGCTAAGATGTTATTCAAGGGACCTACCATATCATCTAACAATTCAGGGACTTCAATTTTCATACTATACGTACGTCACAGTGTTCATTATAATACTCTCGTTTAAAACACGTGTTGTGTATCATTTATATTAATGCTAGTAACCGTTATTTATTGGTTTCGTTAAAAAATTGTTTCAGTGAAATGTTTCTGCTGGATTTGTATGCGGTGTAATGATATCCTCATATCATCATCATCATCAGTTGCCATCTCCACAACGAAGGTTGCCTGTAATGGATCTCCAACGTCTTCTGTCTCTTGTCTTGGTTGTGCACTCTGATAGACTCTTTCCTGTCCATCTCTTGATGTTATCTTCCCACTTATAGCGCTGTCTTTCCCTTGCACGTTTGCCTTCAGCTCTCCCTTCTGTTATTGTCTTCTGCAAGGTGTTATGCCTTTTTATGTGGCCAAAGTATTTTAGCTGCCGAACTTTGACCTCCCTCATTAGTTCTCTTTTCATACCTAGATTTTCTAGGACCTCCTTATTTGTTTTCATCTCTTTCCATGAGATACGCCCCATTCATCTATATATCCACATTTCAAGAGCTTCAATTCTTTCTTCCAAATGCTTATTCATCGTCCATGTTTCTGCACCATACAGAAATGCAGAATATATATAACACTTTATGATTCTCAGTTTTAATTTGTGAGTTAACTGTTTGGATGTCAGTATATGTTTCATGTTGTTGAATGTAGCTTTGGCCATTCCTATTCTCTTCATGATTTCTGTTTCACATCTGCCATCTTCTGTTATTATATGACCAAGATATACGTAGCTCTTGACTTGTTCCAGGATTTTTCCATTTACGCTTATCTTTAATGTAGGTTTATCGTCTGTTTTGCTAATTATCATAGTTTTTGTTTTCTCAATATTAATGTCGAGTCCATATTCATGACTTATACTGTTCACTTGCTTCACTAATTCTTGTAACTCCTGCTCGCTTTCAGCTAACAACACGGTATCATCTGCATATCTAAGGTTGTTTATTGACCTTCCACTGATGTTCAGTCCTGGTATTTCCTGTATCTGTTTGAAAAGTTTTTCGGTGTATAAATTAAATAGGCAGGGGGGCAGCATATATAGCCGAGATAATCTTTCACGGTTTAGAATTGTAACCAGACCAAGGTGAAGCATGGGGAATCTCAACACTCATCCAGCCACGACACATCCTCTCCTATTCCATTTAACATCACAACCACAATCATTTTCCTTTACGCTCGTTACGGAGCATGGGAGTCACGACTGCAGCTGGTCCCGTATTAAGAAGCCTGCGACAGGCATTCACGTTCTCTTGTAGCAAAGGTTTCTGTAGAAACTTGTTTGACATGTTCAGATTGCCAACCACACGTACAACCTGATATTTGTCGTCTTGTACGATGTGCCTTGGGTGGTTCTATTATGTCTTTGTCTCATACGAGACCCCTACACGGGGCCAATTTAATATCCACGAACCTAAAATAATTAACGGTGAATTAAGCTGCTCACTTGACCTCTTGTTTCTTCATATGCATCGAATTTTTCTTTCCTTCCTTTGCTCTCCTTTCTTTTCCTTCCTCGAATAATATCCAAAAGTAACACATCAGATTTCAGCTTGCACTGAAGCCGAAAAATAAACACACATAGTTTCTTGAACTCCAGCGTGACACAAAAGGCAAACCCTGACAGCTACAAAGCTGACATTTGAGCTGTTTGCTTGCTCTGCAGTTGACATTCAGGTCGCCCGCTGGTACAAGGCGCATAACAACAGGTTGTGTAGAAAGATGATCCATTACCACAAAAATGTAATATGTAAATTTAGAAGTGTCGAAATGAACTTTTTTCTACAAGCCGTGGACGCAGTGGCGTTTTCAGATAGGGAGCTTCAGGGCCTCATCAACAGCTACTAATTTTGTTCAAATATATACCGAAGCAAGAAGTTACATACTTTCATAAATAAATGTTTGAAATACTATGACAAGATTATTAGGTACTTGTGCGTTTATTCACCGGTTAAATCAAATTCTGGAAATGTATTACCAAAACTGAGAACCGTACTTTTTCTTGACCGAAAAATGTTGATTTCACATTGTGATTTGGGAGGCAAGTTAAAAAAAAAGCGTGTCTCTTGCATTCATAGTTGAGACGCTTACAACAGACCCGCCCTCAAACCCCCCTCCCCCCCCCTCAAATCCCCCCACCCGTATTTTTTTTTAAAAGTTTATAAACCAATAGAACGGAATTGAATCCGTTCTACAAGTTAACGGTACACCGGAAACAAGGGAAATCGCTGCCATTGCCTTCTCTACCTCAAGATCAGAGTGAGGTACCCATTTACAGCTGGTTTGACTGGTTATAATAGAGATTCTAATAACTTCAGAGATAATAATAACTCTGATAACTTCAGAGGTAATAACAGTCGCGGTAGATCTCAATACAAAAAAAAGAGATATCATCAGGCTAACTCTGTTCAACAAGAATCTCAGGGAGCTTGTAATCAGGTTTCTGATAATAAAACCTCTGACACTGTCACTTGCTCCGCTTTTGACTTTGGGAGAGCAAACAAATGCCCCCAATGCAGTACTCTGTTCGAACCGACTACAATATCGACTTTGAGTTGTGGTCACCCTCTCCCCGCTCTTCCTGCTTCGGTTGCGCATGACGGGAGAGGTTCTCTAATCCTACATAAGGGTCTTGTTAATAATACTCCGGTCTCACTACTTTTCGATTCCGGATGCACCACATTTGGTGTTAGACAATCGCTTGTAGAACCATCCTGTGCGACAGGAAGGGTTATCAAATGTGTCACATGTGGTGGCAATCTAGAGAAATATCCTACTGCTGTAATTCACATTGCCACTCCTGTCTTTACGGGAGATGTGCATGCCTGTCTCTTACCTAATCCTATTGCGGACCTTATTATTGGTCGTATCCACGGAGTTAGGGAATGTACCCCACAGCAGATTGCTGCTTGGGAAGATGATAATATGCAAGCTACCAATGCAGTGGTTACAAGAGCACAAGCTCTACAAACACCACAAACTTCGTTGAATAATGATAATGAAGTTCATAGCCAAGATAGTACCTTGGTTATTTCTCGTGACTCGTTCATAAAATTACAAGAAGAAGATCCTACGCTAAAAAAATTCTTCATTCTTGCGAAGAAAGGTGATCCAAATAAGGATACACAAAGAAAATCTTGGATAGCAATGAAAAACGGCGTACTTGTACGTATGGTACAAGACTCGGCTACGTCAGCACATTCGCAAATTCTTGTTCCCAAGAGTATGAGAGTGCAAATATTGCAACATGCTCATGACTCGCAATGTGCTGGGACACATGGGATTTTCCCGTACAAAGTCGAGAGTCCTTGCGGCTTTCTTTTGGCCCTTTGTTAACAAGGACATTCGTATATACTGCCGATCATGTCAGGTATGTCAGGAGGTCAAATCTAGAGGACCACGACATGCTGCGCCTATCCAGGCTGCTGACATCCCTATTCGGCCATTTCAGAAAATGGCCATAGATATTATTGGCCCTTTTAAGATAAAGTCGGCCAGAGGACATCAGTTTATCCTTACATGTGTCGATATGTGCACACGTTGGCCAGAGGCTATCCCTCTAAAGAGCATATCTACTACAGATATCGCAGATGCTCTTTGGCTGATATTTTCTCGCTTGGGGTTCCCCAGAGAAATACTATCAGACCATGGCACTCAACTCATATCTGATACTATGTCTCAAGTAATGTCTACCTTACACATTAAAAGATCTCTCAGTAGCATCTATCATCCTATGTCTAATGGGTTAGTTGAGCGTCTGAATAGAACGCTCAAGACTTTACTTGGTAAGATAACTGAAGATCATCCTCAAGATTGGGACAGGGTTTTACCCGCGGCTCTCTTTGCCTATAGAGAGGTCCCAAACGAACACACAGGATTTTCTCCCTTTGAACTTGTCTTTGGCGCGCGTCCGCGCGGCCCTATGTCTTTGTTACACGATCTCATCACTGCCGATGATATTAGTGATGACACTCAATCCTCATATGAGTATGTCATTGCTCTTAGGCAAAAGATCATTGAGGCATGCAAACTAGCAACTGCTTCGTCAGAAATTGCTAAAGAAAAAGCAAGGCAGTTTGCTAACAAGAACAGATGTCTACGACAACTTTGTCCAGGTGACAAAGCATTCGTCCTACTCCCCAGTAGGGAAAATAGACTTCTGATTGCATGGAAAGGTCCATATGCAATAGTCTCACGAATTTCCGATGTTGACTATGTGGTCGATATAGATGGAAAGCATAAAACTTTCCATATCAACATGCTGGCGGAATTTCATGAGCGTCCAGACTATTTGCTGCCTATTTTCCAGGCAACGGACGATTCTTCTGTACCTCATGGTCATTACTCATCCCTGTCTGTCATACAGGATGAGGAATCTGTTTTTTCTGATGTCGATCTTCCTCTTCCAGTGGTTCCACTACATTCCATGGAATCTTGGAAAGATGTCTCCATTTCTCCTAATCTTTCTGTTGATGAACATCGTCAAGTCTCGTCGATGTTACAGACATTTAAGGATGTTCTAACCGACATCCCTGGTCACACGCATGTCATAGAACATGACATAATTCTTACCGACAATAATCCTATTAGGGTTAGACCATATCCTATCCCTATACACTTTCAGTCACAAGTGGAAAAGGAATTGGATGAAATGATTCAATTAAACATAATTGAACCATCGACTTCTCCATATTCTTCTTCCATGGTTATTGTTCGGAAGAAAGATAAGAACATACGAATTTGCGTTGATTATCGCAAATTAAATCAAGTCACAAAGTTCGATGCTGAACCTATGCCTTTACTAGAAGATCTACTTATTAGACTTTCTAATTCTAGATTCTTCACTAAACTTGACTTGTCTAAAGGTTATTGGCAAGTGCCTTTAGCAGATCATGCCAAACCTCTTACTGCTTTCTCAACACCTAGGGGTCTATTTCAATGGAATGTTATGCCTTTCGGTCTTATGAACGCCCCTGCTACTTTCGTTCGCATGATGCGTCGAATTCTTTCTCATCGTTCAGACGTCATCGCATACTTAGATGATATCTGTCTCTTCAGTGATTCCTGGGAAGATCACTATTTGGGTTTATATGACCTACTGTCCACTCTACGTGAGTTTAATTTGACAGCAAAACCTTCTAAAGCTTTTGTTGGTTTTGGTGAAATCTCTTTCCTGGGTCATCGTGTTGGTCATGGTCTCTTGAAGACAGAAGACCACAATACTTCGAAAATATTGAACATTTCTGTACCTAAAACGAAGAAACAAGTCCGAGGTCTCTTGGGTTTAATTCAATTCTATGGGAGATTCATCCCGAATCTATCTTCGATCATGGCACCTCTCTCAACTTTGTTGAAGAAAGGGTCGCCTAATCTGGTTCGTTGGTCTCAGGAATGTCAATCTTCCTTAGACCAGATCAAGAAAATATTTTCTTCTCCCCCCATCCTAAGATTACCTACTCTTGATAGGACTTTTGTTCTTCGAAGTGATGCTTTATCCACTGGGATCGGAGCAGCACTTATGCAGGAATATGCTGAAACTCTGCATCCTGTTATGTACATTTCTAGAAAACTAAATGCGGCAGAGAGGAACTACTTGGTTTTAGACCGTGAGTTGTTGGCTATGGTTTGGTCAATTCTCAAACTACAAAGATTCCTCCTGGGCGCACATTTCATTCTAGAAACTGATCAAAAAGCTTTTACAGCTATTCAGACTAAGAACTTGAAGAGTTCGAGATCCACTCGATATGCTATTGCTCTTCAACCTTTTCACTTCACGGTACGAGCTATCCGTGGGTCGGATAATGTGATGGCTGACATTCTGTCTAGATGCCCACATGATTCCAACTAATACTTCTGTCCTATTTCTAGATATACGACAGAGTCATAACACACCTATATTACTACAATACATTAGCACATCTGTCCTCACGTTAGGTGAACACATACTAGTGTGCTTTGTTATCTTCTTCTGTTCCCATCTTTAATATAAGAGGAAGACTGAGTAGTTAATATAAGGGCCGAAAGTTTACTCGGCCACAATTATTTATAATAATGTATTGTATAGTATGAAACATAATGGCTATTAAATAGAATTATATTGGTTGTTTTTTCTCAGCATGTCATTGATGATCTGAGAAGCTACCTTTCTGTTGTCAAACATGGAAAGTTCCACATTGTGTATTTACCCTTGGAACTACAGGAGATGTGTCCTGGATCGTCATTTATGTTTAATTTCATTATGTAATGATATTATTAAACGTTTAGATAATATACTATTTAATATTCACTATCAGATGTGTACATCCATTTTAAAGCGGTAGTAGTATATGACACCGCTATTTGATAACGATTGTGTTACACGTGCATATGTATATTGTACTTACATGCTAGTGTAGTGTGTGTTGGTGGCACCTCCCCGATATATTTTTTGAATCAGATTTTTTATCTGTTGAGAAATATTATCACCAGACACTTTATGTGTCAATTTAGCCTCATATTAGGCAGTGCAATTACTTATCCTCGCATAATTCGTGCGTTGTTAAACCGCTTTTGGTTTTACTCTTGGATATTTTAAAAAAAAAATGTTGCACATTTTTTTTTTTCGGGAGGTTGCGGTAATGTTGCGCTAAACTTGTCGCAACTTATTCTGACTACGTATTCTGACCATGCATTCTGACTATATATTTAATTTTGTAATGCATGGGAAATAACTCATGTAATTGTAGTCACTTTTTTATTTCTACTAGTTGTCTAATCGTGTGACGATAGTTGCCGATAGTTTGTGTGAACGATTTTGAGTCATGTCCATATACGGAGCGCTCAGGTCGTCAGTTCTTAGAAACAGTTGGCAATCGCAATGTTTCAAGAGTTATTTCCTTTTAAGGTTCGAATCTTTAGTCGAACATCTTAGAACATTCTTCGTTCCGTAAGTTAGCTGAGCTGCATTCGATTCGCGTGTTCTGCGCATGTCCTAGGTTGTGTCATTGTTTGAATGATTTCCGCCCAGTTGACTCTTGGCAGATTTTGCTTGTGAGCAGGACGAAGTTTTTTGTGCTGGCGTCCTTGCTGAGATTATTCAGGAAAGAGTCCTCATCGTTGTTGTTCCTTTTGAGATGATATATCTCTATGTTATTCCAAGTGCCTGGAGGCCTATGTGATTTATGTGATTTAATTCCTGATGAACAGGTAATTGAATTTTGCTGAGTAACTTTATCGCCATCTTGTGATGTTGACATTTTTGCCTAGCCTGCCTTATTAAAGAGTCTATGATATGAATAGTTTGCTCAGCTCACGATCCACTTATATTGTCACGCATCGATTGATGCCTGTCCTAAGGACCATTTGCTTCCTGAACTTTATTGATGGATCTAGGTTTGATGCCTTTGTTGTTTAAGGAACATAGAGGACGATAATGTGACGCTCAAAAAGACATGCCTGTCTTGTTGAGGTCGAATATAGGAGACTAGATTTAATCTCCCATTTGATATCTACTAGCTATGATGGAAAGGGAAAGCTTACCACCTGACTACATGCACAGCTGTTTATGATATCCTAAGAAGGCATATAATGTACCATTATTATTGATGCTGTCTGCTGTTCCTGCTGTATTGACTACGTCGATGATGTAATGACTATTGTTCTATACCAGTGATGTTACTGCATAATTATCTTCAGGTATCTCGTCGTTGTGGCGTATATACTTCATAAACACGTCACACATAAACCAGACCACGACACCATAAGATCTTGCCTCATCATCCCTGGTGTCCGAGGGCGATAACCCTCCATGTTGAGTGGTGCTACTACCAAGACACATCAACACTTTATAGCTCCACATCAACATATTCAGTAGAGTACTGCTACACACCTCTAAATAGACACTCTACATATATCTGGTGGATTCTAGCACTCTACAGAAGGCAAACCCGGTCCCAAAAAATGCCATGCTGAAGTCGGATGTGTCGGCCGAAAGGCGCAGATATCGCAGCTCCGGTGTAAACAGACATAACGCAGCGAACGTCCTTTTCGGGACGAACGAGGAAGAAGAATAACCTCAAGCTGACTACTGCTTTCTTTGAACATATTCAAGTTGGCGTCTGAGAGAGTACGAAGAAGAAGAAGAAGAAGAGGAAGAAGAAGAAGAAGAGGAAGAAGAAGAATAATAAGAATCCCCATGGCAAGAGAAGCACCAGTAGACAGAAAACACATAGAAAAGGTAACTAGAGATAGAAATGAAAGGGGATGAGAAAGATATGGAAAGGCCTTGAAATGATGGCACGGCACAGGAGGATGTAACATTTGTTGAAGGCCTTGCTCCTTGAAGAGCTGAAGGGCGTAGGGTGAACGAATGGATGACATTAGTGCTAAACAACGGGCCTGGGGTGGGAGAGAGAGAGAGAGAGAGAGAGAGAGAGAGAGAGAGAGAGAGAGAGAGAGAGAGAGAGAGAGAGAGAGAGAGAGAGAGTAATAACAAAAAAAAAGACTGGCAGTAAATTATATTAAATCCTGCCAGAAAATACACAACATTTCTATTTAAAAGCAGATATAAAAAGCCAAGGAAGAAAGAAGAAATACTACTGAATAATAAATAAGTGGTCATCCGATTGTATTCTATCAAATGGAATGCATAAACAATTTATTTTCTGCTTTTCAGTGCATGTAGTAGCAACCAGGACTGTGGAGTCGAAGTCAGGAGTCGGTCGTTATTAATGGAGTCAAAGTCAGTTTAAAATATCCGGATTCAGACTCCGAATTTTGTGCCATATGACTAGTAAAAAACCGGAGTCGGAGTCGGACTTCTAAAATTTCAAGTCGGATAATTTTTTGGCCGACTCTACAGCCCTGGTAACAACAATGTAAGTGATTCCTAAAACTTGTTTTTGTCATTTTGTTTAATGATATTTAAGTCATAACTCAATTTTAACTTTGCCGTTGAGTAAAATGTACTTGTACATAAAATGCTTCGATAAGTTTAAATACATAATGTACAGTTCATATGAAGGTTTGTTAATTATCATAGCTATGTTTAAAAATAGCTGACCTAGTTTTTTTAAGAAACCACTTTAGTTTAGTGGCACATAACCATTGAACGTTCAACACTCGCCCAGTATAATACAATGCACAATATATTCGCAGTTCATTATTTCCACTACTATAAAACTCATACGCCAATGAAGTTATTTCCACCTTATTTTACATTGCTTTAATTATTATATGAAATCGGCCGAGTCAATGGTAAGTAAAACTTGATATATTAAAATGTATCAAGAAATGGAACTACATTTGAAGTTTCAGCTCAAGTTTCATACACATTTTGAGCGTCAAAGACTTGAAAGGCGACTGAAAAAATACGGTTTTAATCTTACAGAAAAGTGGTTAAAATATACAAATATAATTCTTGAAAACGCCACTGCCTGGCCGGAGCAAACACGAGGAAGAGCCCTTGTGACCTGTGAATATTTATGTAGGCGCAAGCAAGAAAGTGTCACACGCAGGCGAAGGAAACTATTGCTAGATTTATGTTCAGTTGGCCTTGACATACTGTCATGCCCGTATTAATTATGTCTTATCATTTCTTTTGTCACATGTCACTTCGCCCTGCACGGTTTTTTCTTCTATAGTTACTACTTACTTCCTTTTTGCTGGGGCTAATGAATATACTCGACACGCCCGGTTTGTCATCCGGTTCCTGATAGCTGATAGACTATTTACCTGTGCTTAATACGTGTATAACTTTTCTTGGAGAAACACCAGGATGTTCGGGAAATTATAAAAAAAAAAATGTTCAAGAGAAGGGTATTTATAAACAGAAGAGAGTGAACAGTTCGAGAATATCTATAAATAACAGGATGATTTGCGGAACGAGAAAACAAGGAAGCAAAGAAACAGAGAAATAGTGTATACACAACACCGAGCCTGCAACTACGTCACTATAGAGGAAGACATAAAAACCTTCAAAAGCTAAAACTAGTGATAAGGAGAAGACATACGTTACTTTACTTAGTCGTTTCTCTTCTACCCCGGGATGTAGAAATTTGCCAGAGACCACACCAAACTATCCTTTCGGCTGTCTACATCGTAGCCTGGTTCCAATCTCGGTCCTTCAGAGATTGTCCACTGTTGTCCTCCCATCGAACTCTGGATCACCCTGGATGTTTGGATCCCTGGCTATTGGTTTCCCATATTTGCCGTGGTAGCCGATCTTCTTCCATTCTGCAGACATGGCCAAACCATCGTAGTTGGGACTGTTCTACTTGGGTCTGCAGGGGCTGGGTTTTGAGGCCATGACGTATCGTCAGGTTGCGGACCATGTCTCTTATTGTTACTTCAATAACCTTCATCAGATACCTCATTTCTGAGGTTTGGAGCTGGCTGTTGTGGGTTGTAGTTATTGCCCATGATGCGCGTCAATATATCAATACTGGTACAATAGTGGAGCGGTGTACAGCCATCTTTGTTTTCTTGCCAGTTTCTCTTTTGCTTAGCTATCATCGATTTATGTTCTGAAAAAATATCCCTGCTGCTGCTCTTCGGGTAGCCAACTCTTCTTTGATGCCTTCCTTCCAGTCTGTGACAGCTCCAAGGTATTTAAAGTGGTTGACCTGCTTCAGGACTTGTTCTCCCAGCTTAATCTGATGCCTTATTTATTCTCGTTAAATCACCATAGTTTTTGTTTTGGAGCTTGTGGTGGCCATCCCTCTCTTCTCCAGCACTTCCTTTCAGACTTACAAGTTGGACTGAAGGTGTGCTTCTGATTTAACAATCAGGGCAACATGCAGGGCCGGATTAAGCTAGTGCGGGGCCTGTAGCATATGTTAAGAAAAGGTCCCTATATTTAAAAAAAAACAATAAAACTACACAAACATATTTGAACACATACATTTTTAATTTGCATAGTAATTATCATTATCAATTAATTCGTGCTTGTAATCCTATAAACTTGCCACTCATGTTGCTGGCGTTGTCATAACTTTGACCACGGCAGTCTTTAATATCAATGTCATTTGCCTTTAAAAAATTAAGTAGACTTTTAGTAAGCTGTTCAGCACTATGACCTTCCATATCCAAAAATGTCACAAATCTTTCAACTGGTCCAGATGGCAAAACATAGCGCAGAGTCAAAGTCAGCTGGTCCATATTAGATATATCTGGAGTAGAATCCAATGAAACGGAATAATACTTGTATTTCTTCACTTCACAGAGAATGTGATCCAGTATGCTGGATCCAATCAGATTGATGAATTCCTCACACGTTGTTTTAGATAGATATTATGTATGTCCAAATCCTTTGTTTGCATGAGTACTTATATGCTCTGCCAGAAAAGGGTCAAACTTGGCCAGTAATTCTAACAACCCTAAGTAATTCCCGTTATAAGAGTACCCAACAATTTCATCACTGCCACGAAATGAAAGGCCTCGTTCTGCTAAAAACTTCACAACTTTAATTATTCGCTCTAGAAGTTTGTGCCAATACTTTTCTAGAATGTCCATTTGTTTCACAAGATGGGAATCGACACGTTCACCTTTGTTTTTACGCATCAACAGTGAAATTAAAGCTTGTCTATGTGAGGAGCTTTCTTCATGTCAACGCAATAGATTGCTTGCATTTTTCCAGTCATTAAACCGTTCCGCAGTAAACTTTGATGAACATTCTAACTCATAAGCTTGCATGGGAAATAGAATAGGCGCCCTTTACTTTCTGAATAGCATAACCATTTTCTTGCATGTTACTTGTTTGTAAGTTTATGAATATGTGTAAAAAAAGACTTCTGACAGTATCGGGTTTTCTTTTCAGTGTAATCGCACGGATGAAGAGAAGGCATTATCAACATGTTGACATTTTTCACTTCCCTTGGATATGCAATATTCACGCTCACAGTCATCTATATTGTTCGGCCAGTCACCAATATCATTAGAGTACTTCTTCGTTTCACTTATTCTTTCACATTCAGACTCAGTGTATACTGGGTTTTGCTGTATGTTTTCTGCTGCACAGCCTGCACTAGTACTAGTTGTTCCTGTACTTCCAGCTTCAGCGGTTAGAGTACCACCACCATGAACATCAAAATATTCTGTCAGCTTACGTGTTTTTGATATCACAAGTTGATATCTTATTTCTTTTTCTTCCTTCGCTTTACGTTTTTCACTTCCAGAAGCATAATTACGTCCAATATCTCTGTGTCTACTGCTCATTTTTTGAGTTTTCTAACCTTACAAATCAAGAAATTTTAATCAAGATCGAAAGAGAGTGCGAGCACGCCGTATACCTCAATTAAAACAGGAAGTTTCCGTTTCCTAAATTCTAGTTTTTATTGTTAATGCAAATTCATTTCACAAAGAACGAAACAAAATTAGAGGGGCAGTCGCCTAAAGCCAAAAAAAGTGGCTTCCGTCCAAACATGACCAAATTTTCAACGCCACTTAAATGGCTTCCGTCCGCAAACAGTTAAGATTAAAATAATGAAGAGTCACACTAAGTCACCCTCTTATGCTCTTTCTCTCACAATTTCGTGACACCAAATGAAAAGGCGCTAAAGATGGCATAAATCACAAGATCATTGGTTTAACGCTCGTATTTTTTTTCTTCTCTCTAACCAGCGGCACTCGAGCTTTCCAGCTCTTTTGGCCCAATGAAATGTCATTGAGAGGCTGGGGGGTCAGTGGACTTTCCTTCCAACCCGGTCAGGAGCTTCGCTCCTTCCCATCAACGCTCGTATTAGAAGATGACCAAAAAATTATGTACATATTTATTGGCGCGGGGCCCCTAAAAGCGCGGGGCCCGTAGCATATGCTACTTGTGCTACTACGTTAATCCGGCTCTGGCAACATGGCAACATCGTCGGCAAATGCCAGCTCTGAAATACACACCTGCCTCATCTTCCAGTAACACCACTGAATACTTTCTTGTCCTCTCCTTACATGCTTTGATGAGGAGTTCATGAGTAGTATGAAAAGATAAGGTAACAGAATATCGGCCATTCTTACACCAGTGGTAGAAGACAATTGAACAAACATTTGTGATGATCTTGACACGATGGCATCAATGATAATACACATTTTTAGCGATTATTATCATTATACTAATTGTCTCAGTGAAACATCCTGTAACGAACGATGACAACACCCGGCTAGTTTTTTTCCGAAAACTACACAAGAGGCGCGCAGTGCACAGTGAAAGCTAAAATGAATACCCATTAAAGAAGCGCGCATGCCTTCCACTATTTTTTTTCGTGATGCATTGACAATGAGTGATGATGAGTTTGACTAAAAAGATCCAATGAATTTTATATGGAATGGGAAATGATGAAATGACCACAAGCAAATTAATATCGTCATCAGAACATGCAGTATTAAGAGTACAATATAATACTCATCGTCACTTTTTTTTGTGGCTGGTTACTTACTCCGTATCATTATTAGAAAAAAAAGGAGACGGTATCGAAATAGTCAACCAGGAATTGTCGCCCGTTAAATCGGAAGTCAGTATCATCGGGTCTCTTAAATAGAGGGTTTACTGCATGGGTCGCCAACCCATGAACATTTAGGATCTGCTTTATTAACACTGAGTCCTTTAAAGATCTACCAGGGGAGGGGGTGATGAACCTTACAGAGAGAACATTGCGTTCCTATCTCATACAGTTCATGCATGGAGGAATATGTGGAATCATCTTTATATGACCACCAGCTATGCACATTGCTACAGTATACATACGTGGAAGTGAACCCCTGTCTGTGAGGCTAATTACATTCTCACTGACTCTTGAAATCATCCACACACTTCCAAGGATTCCCCCTGTGGTGAAACTTTTTGAAAACCCAGCATTGCACGCTCATATTGGAGAAGTTACTTGAGCCCCAGGTGTGATTCTTTGGCTTAGACCTTGTTGACTGCATGTAGGATGATCTCTCTATGGACCCAGTGATAGGTAGGGGGGAGCTGAGAAGTGACTCTGCGCAGGACGTGACAATTCTTTGGGACAGCCCAGAACGAGAGCACAGTATTTTAGCTCTGCAAAGTTGGTGAGCCCCCTTGGATGGCAGAGAATGCACAATATGCCAAGCGCTTCTTACTCCTAACGTGGGACCAGATGTGACAATCCTTTAAATGCAAGCCAAGCTGGAGAAACTGTAGGTCATGACTTCAACTCAGCACGTTTCGGATTGGCAGAAAAGCTACAGGAAAAACCTAGATCTACAGTGTAGATAACACCAAGGAGTCTTCATATTAGTATTGGTTGCAAAAAAGACAGAAGCTCAGCAGCCCTAGTTAAACCACAACAACAACAACAAGCTCATACAGTTCACGGATATATTTTAGCTCGGCAGTTTTCATTGGAAATGCGTAAAAAGTATATTTGATCCCGGGACAACAACGATTTTAAATACCGGCGGGAGAGGTCTAGTCAGAAATTTCCGTAGTTTAAAACATCTTTTTTTCCGCATCAGTCGCCTAAAGATCTACCAAATGTGCATCTCCTCTGGGACCTACCGGAAGATTAGGATTGACTGGTTTCCGACCCCTGGTTTACTGTATCTACTCGTAATATCAATTACTGTTGAAATCAGAATCTACTTTTTAAGAAATAAATGATGAGAAACTTAACTAAAGCAAAAGTACAAGTAAAACTACAGAGAAAAAAAAACAATAATCATTTATATCATCTGAAAATATAACTCAAAAACATAACATTGAATAGAAATCCACACGCAGGCACTTGATCGCACACACAAACAATCTTCTTATATATATATATATATATATATATATATATATATATATATATAATATATATATATATATATATATATATATATATATATATATATATATATATATATATATATATGCAATACAATAATTACTTAGTCGTTCCTCTTCTACGGTGAGGTGTAGAGGTTTGGAAGGGAGAGCGACATACTATCCTATCGGCTCTCTTCCTCCTGGCCTGGTTCCATTCTAGTCCTCGGTCCTTCAGAGATTGTCTAATGTTGTCCTCCCAGCGGACTCTGGGTCGTCCAGGAGGTCTAGATCCCTGGTTCTTAGCCTCCAATCCCTGACCATAGAAGCCGATCTTCTCCCATTCTGCAGACATGGCCAAACCATCTTAGATGGGACTGTTCTACTTGGGTCTAATATAATAATTAAGAGTATTTAAGACCCTTTTTAAAAGATAAGCAATGTCGATTAAACCGGTGTATACAAAATGTAATCAATGGTAAGGAAGCATGTTGCCAGTAAAGCAAATAGCAGCAACTGAAAATGTTATCGACAGCCTTGTACTCCAAATATCATAATTCTAACCCATCAGTGGGTTAAAACAGGATATTTATATCCACTCACTTCCAATAATAATATGTACAAGACATTCACGTGGAACTAATGAGTCAAATACAAACTCTGTCAAGGGAGTGAACACACCCATCACGATGCCACACACGCACGCATGTTCAGTACTACTAGTAACCGTACTTTTGACTTTGCTCTTTGGGTATCAATATAAATTTTTTGTTTAAACACACACATACAAGTACTGTGTACGTCACAAGAGAACTAATTAGGTATCTGGAATGTACTGGGGTCTTCTTCTTCTTCTTCTTCCGTCCTTAGCCACCGACCGTCAAAGCAGTCAGTGGCCATTACGCCTAGTGGCGTCTTAGGGCAACAGCAGATAGGTTTTCTTTGCCATTGTTTCCCATCACGCCTAGTGGCGTCTTTAGGGCTGTTGTTTCCGTAATCGAAGTGACTGGCAAACGGGTGATCAGCCCGTTGTGCAATGTACTGGGGTGCATATCCGATATTCGGTTTATTATACCATGTGCCTCAAATGTTGTCGTAATAGAGGCCAATATTTACATTTACGTGACAAATCATGCTGTAACTGCCCCTAGACATTTAAAAAAAATGTGGGGAAACCAAAAAGTGCATTAAACATCGACGTAGTCATCAGAATTTTGTGTATGTATGTGTACGTATGTTTGTGCCTGTGCACCTATATTTGGTTTGCGCGTTGGCGTATAGTTATTATTTGGATATGACAGGAACTTTTTACAGAGCATTACAACAGAAGATGGTCTTATCATCAGAAGTGCTTCCCTCCGTAGGACTAAAGTTTTGGGGCTACTACATACTTGACACTTGTGGAGGAAGGAAGCCCCACTTCTGTCACTCTCCTGTTGGTTTTATTTTTTCAATTGTACTCGGTATTGAATACATTCCGACCTGGCTGCTATTTCCGGAATGGTTATTCCTCCTGATTATATAACAATGATGCAAGTAACCCGCCAAATAATGGCGGGAGTGAATTAGGGTGTGCTCTGTCTGCTGCATATCTTCATGACGGCACTATTTCTCTTGTGGCCCCTTCATTCCTTTCCATTTGATTTTTACGTTCGTTGGATCTTTGTAGTCAAATGTATTTTTAAAATCACGCGCACAGACTACAAAATTCCAAACAAACCTTTAAATATTCCTTCACTAAGTTATTATTTAAGATCACATCAAATCGGCCGACGTATCAATAATTATTTATGCGAAATACATCCACCCAAGTGTAATTTTGTGGTTTTCATGAAGATTTTTACTCAACGTTCATGGTAGCAAAAGTGAAAAAGTGTATTAGATCAAAATTTAACAAAACAAAACATTAAATAAAGATCAGAAATCTTTTTTTTCACCTTCTACCACCATGTAGAGCACGAAAAAAAAAAATGGTGGAAAAACCCCTAAAAAGCAATATATGAACTGACCGAGAAAAAAATTTACACAAAAAATTTTTTTTTTAATCAGAATATTTAAAGTAGCAATCCAGAGGTAATATCTTATTTGTTACGTAACTGGCAGTAATATGTTCAAATATCATTATTTCCAGTTGTAAATAAACTAGTATTTTTAGTTTTCTTGGTACATTATTCGCTGTGGCTTTCCCATGTACTCAATTAATGCGGATTGTCTTTTTTTGTTTTGTTTCGGCATCAATTTAAGAACAATAAAAAGTATATTTTCTTCTTAACAACTGAAACTGCGGTATCTGGAGCTACGTAGATAAAAGCGCCGTGTATATGTGTGTACATACATATCAGAATCTTTATTATCCAAAAAATACATTAGCATGTACTTGATATAGTATAAAAAGACCATATCACATCGGATAATCATTTAGAGTCTGTTAGTGTGCTAAACCCCGCCCAGGAAACAATCGCCAAACGTTCATAATCCGTTGAATTCAATTCGTACGCAGTTTACAAGCTGACATCAAAAGAGAGATGGGTCTCCAGCCTTCAGTTACCGTCAAATACATACATACATACGTATCAGAATCTTTATTCTCCAGAAAATACATTTATGTACTGACATGATATAATAAAATACAACATGGTGTCGTAGATTTTTGATAGGTATTTATGATCGATTTTGGTCCCCTCTGAATAAAACTAGAACAGGTGGTAACTCAGTGAGAGATAAGGTAAAGAAAATAGATTTCACGAGTGAAATGGTAAAAGGTAGAGTCTGTCCCTGGATTTGAGAAGATACTCTAGTCCAGCATATCTCTACAACAGAAATTTGTTGATCAGACAGTCTACTTTCTAGATATATTAATATATATATATCAACCACTCACATACACCCACACACAGATAAGTGACGACAATTAGACGCACAAACGTGAAAACTATATTAAATGGAGTAGGGATATTGGGACAAGCTGACCGACACGGTTACTAAGTTTTATGTTAATTTTATTTATCATAAAAAACTTCACAACATTTATCAAAATATCAAAACATAAAAATCATAGATTACAAAATTAATAAGGAATAGACCCATAAGTGTAATCCCCCCTCCCTCTGTTGAGACAAGATCCCGTTAGAAGAAGTTATTAAACCCCCAAAAAGTCAAAAAGATTTGCGCTATGGTCTAGAATTTGCCTATGCAGTAAAGAACAGAGTTTCTCACTTAATCTATTCTGAAATGAACAGCATTAGCAAAACATAAGAAAGGCACAACAAAGTGAGTGTATTAGTTATACAAATTTAAGAATTATTCATTCCTTCTTTCTCTCGCTCTGACAAACATGTGATCACATTTCATTCTCATTTACCAAATAAGTGCTTTCACCACATCTGGAACATATCTCCATGATACATCCACAAATCCAAGGTTGGGTTATTTGGTGAAACCAGCCCCAGTTTCTCCAAGACTGATTAATTCTCTTATTGGGAAACTCTTGCTTCGTTACTGTTACTAGCATTCTGTTTATGACACATCAATGAGTCTAGGTAGGAGATTACTTAAAAGATTTAATGGTCACAGTGTCAGTAGCTGATAAATTTGATACTAGAAGGAAATATCGGGGTATTAAAATCTCTCAGGATCAAGAATTCTCGTCATACCACAAATGGTCGATATTCGGAAAATGTCGATGTTTGATTATTTCGCCACAACGGGCTGAATGTATATAAAAATTGGGAAAAAGAAATCTGGATAGCTCTAGGCCCAGTTACAATTTATTCTTAATATTCTTTGGGTTGGTACTCTGTCTCTTTCTGGGTGTAAACAAGAGGCCAGACCAGTCCACCTTAAAGACCCGATAGTTATAAAAGAATGTTCTTTTTGTATTGTAGGACATAGATCCGTTATTCTCAGATTTGTCTTTTTCACAGATTAAGGCCGCTGGTAGATTTTGGGTTTGTGACCCGTACGCAGCACAGAAATTAAAACAACTCCAACGAAAAACTAAGTAATTCCAATGATATAGTGGATCTAGAAATCGCAGCTAGATGTTCCAAAACTTCTGTGGGTACTGAATAATCTAAGTTTGAAAGCTGGAATATATATATTAAATAGACAAAAAGTCGCTGACCAGTGTGAGACATAACACCTTTGTGAATTTCTGCAGTTAGATTTTGAATCAAAGTCTATTTTGTCACTTAAGCCGCCCGTAGACGTGGTCCCACGGCAAATCGTCTCTTTGATCTCGTCGTTCCGTAGCTTAATTTACCTTCACCAACGAACGGATGTGGAGGGAGGGGGGGTAACTGAGATTGATTATCTCCCCTTGACCAATGTCTACCGAAAGTACGTCTTAACTTATCGACCTTGATTTTCTTCATTAGCTTATCTCCCCCTTCCCTCTTTCTACGTGCATCTATCAAAAGGTACAACTTTTGAATTATCGCTCTTGATTCTACAAATATACGACCCGTCCCCTCTCTCTCTACACGTGAAACGGTCTGATATTAAACATTCCTAGTGCCTGTTAAGACAATAGAGAAAAGAAAAAAAATAGGCGTGCTAAATTATGAGTGAGACAGATATCAAATACAAAGGTTCTGCATTAACAAAACTAATAAGCAAGAAAAGGTGGAAAACAGGTGGAAGCAAAAACGTGTAGATATTATGTAATGTATTTACATACTTCTGTCACACATGGCATACAGGAGAATCATTAGAATTTACATAAAGTAAATTTACATAAATTCATACAGCGTTAATAAGGAATGTTATCACACATACATACGAACATACATACATACATATCAGAATCTTTATTCACCAGAAAATACATTGATATGTACTGACATGATATAATAAAATACAACATGGCATATAGGAGAATCATTAGAATTGGCATAAAGTAAATTTACATAAATTCATACAGCGTTAATGAGGGCTGTTACCACACATACATACATACATTCATACATTCATCAAGTACTAGACGGCTTGAAATTATACGACACTATCATCAACGTGGATTTGACGATAAGAACAAGTGCCAGTGGAACAAGAGAGGATAGATTTACAAGGCAGTCCTTGATCTCGAGTACCCATGGTAAGAGAGATAGAGGGATCCGAAAAAAAAAATGGAAAAGAAAGATGGAGACAGACATTAAATGGATGGGAGGGGGAGATGACATGGAAAGACCCGGAACTGATGACGTGGGAACGAACGAACGAACAAAATCTTTATTTCTTCAGGGTAAAGAAATAGTCATAATTGCCTTTTTACATTTCTGCACTGCAATACAATTTTCAGCGTTTTACAAATTAAAATATTAACAACTTCAGGCAAGATTAATTAATATTAATAATAACTTAATAACTTAATAACTTAACATTAATTAATATTAATGGGACAAAAGGGCTTGGCATGAGTCTTTTGAAGGCCTGTGATTCTTGGAGAGATGGAGGGTAAACAGTGATGATGATGATGACATATTGAAGTTGATGAAAGTTGTGTGCGTGTTTCATGATTAACTGCACTTCTTTTTCTCGGAGGCACAGCCACTGGGACACAGAGGTCACGTGTTTTAGTGAATCTAGTTTTTAGATTATTTTTAATGTCCAGGAATTTGTGGGAATTAAAGATAAGTATTGTAATAACAAAATCATTGGAGAACAAGCTGAATACATTCGAGAACAAATGTCTTAGAAAACTCATGAACATCAGTTGGAAAGAATTCAAGACTAATCGACAAATAAGAGAAGACTCTAGGCAGAAATATGTCTCCGACTATATAAGGAAAAGACGATGGTCATATATCGGTCATGTCCTACGAATACAAAACACTAGAGTACCACTAGATGGGCTCACTTGGGTTCCTGAGGATAAGCGAAAAATAGGAAGACCAAGAAAAACACTCAGAAGAACAATAATAAGAGAAGGAAGAACGTTGGGCCTAAATAATGTGCAAGAGCTAAGAGGAGTGGCGTCACAACGAACAACCTGGAGAGCACTGGTTTCTGCCTTATGCGCCGTGTTTGGTGCTTAAAGAATTTATTATTATTTATTATTATTGTAATAAGCCAAGCTACCAAGGGGAAAACCCCCTCTTCTATCCCTGGCCTTGGTCAGCAATTATGGTACTAAATTTAGAAAAATAAAACGATCGCCTTTAAAACTCCGTGGAAATTCTGTTTTATATTTTTAGCAGCTGATGTCGGGTTTGTTTTTGGAATAAGATAAATTGTATACAACAAAACACAACAAAGAGCTAACCATTTGTAACAGTACGTATTCTTGTCCATTATGTCAGCAATGTATAGGTAATGTCTGTGCTTGCCTGGTTTTATATCAACAAGCTATTTTACCCAGCGTTGCCTGAGTGAGATAAATAAATAAACACAAATGGATATGTTGCTGGCACTCGTGAGAAATACAGAAATATAAAACTAGACAACAGAAAAGTAACAGATACAATATCCTAAACAAACAACAAACAAACATTCGCCAAACTTAACAGATTCGATATCCTAAACAACCAACATTAGCCTAACTACCAACAGAAAGAACAAAACGAAAGAACAAAAGTAATCATCATAATTATTTCCAGGTTTGCTCCTAAAGGAACATAGATCCACCTCTGCAACTGACCTCTTGCAGGAAGCCTGCATGAAGGCTTAGGCGTGCTCTTACAGCGGTGGCAATGGTATTACTTTGTTTTACAAAATGAAGTTGCCTGCCCCATGTACTATCTCATAATAGTCGCTTTTTACGATAAGAAACTCCAGAATTGCCAAGTAAACTAGTGTCTTTAAGATAAATTATGAATTACACAACAGAAATTCTGCTATAACTTTACGGTTATTGCACCGAACAAGAAAATTATTTGGGGATTTGAACTGTAACTACACATAAATGTAATTATGGCAGTGGGAAATCCTTATCTTTAGTATTTAACGAGGAAATTATGATTTTGTCCGTAAATTCGCACAACAGCATTAAAATCCCACGAAAGTTTACAAGAAGAAAAGTGAACTCAAGCATGGATTAGGTATATTAGCCCCGTCTCAGACACAGATCCTTACTTCCCGAAATCACTTCAAAATCTGTCAGAGCTGAAAAGATTTCCAGAGGGCTAACTCTTATTATAATAATTATTAGAAGTCTTAACCCACAACAAAACAAGGTAACTGAGAATAAGCCACAACTGGCCGATATTAACAGCGATTTGTAGATCAAAGCCTCAAACAGCCACAGACATCGAAGCACCACTGTGTCTGAGGGTATGTCTAGATCGTTAAGCTTACATAATATCTTAGTGAATTAATGTACATTTAAAAATTGGTGAATATTTAAAATAATGTTATGTTTAACATAAATCCTTATGTCTATATCTTGCCTTGTGCCCGAAGGAAGATGGCTTTTCTCCACTACATAACCTCAATACTGGGAAGCATTGGCTCATCTAGAAGTGATTATTAGGACTGACCAACGCTAGCAGTAATAGCATACGATCCTATTTAGGACTTTCCTTTTGGGTGCTGCGCTCAGAGAGTTCGTCTTCTCTTTTTCTTTCTTGTCTTTTATTTCAGCACATTTTGTCGATGTATTGTAAGGGAAACAATTCTGCTAACGTTGGCATAATGCTAAGCCAAAGGGGAGAAATAATGACTGGGTTTGGAAAATGTCTTTAATGGATGCCAACATTCTTAATCGTATTGTATGGTTGTACGACGTATCCCCTTTTAACTGACTTAACCACAGTCTCAAGAGCGTGTTGTCAAAATGAAGAGTCTGGTCAACAGTGGCCAGTCAGCATCAGAGGGGAGTGTCGTGGAATATTCTAATCCACATATATAAATTAAAGGGTAAATGTAAAGCCTAACAAATAAATTTAATAAAAGGAAAGAGAAATGGTAAAAGAAACAGTGCTGTCACAATGACTGTACTCGAAATCCCCCTTGTTTTCTGCTTCGTCTGCAAATTGTAACGCTTTCACGTTGATAGTAAAAGCCTACTGTATTATTACCCGCTTTCTTCAATGAAACGTGTACTGTATTTCTTGGAACAACCTTGAGATACGCAAACTGATCAATGACCTAAATTTAATATTTCATTCATTCCATTTTATACACGGCGTAACTAAAAGACAGATAAAGCAGGAGAGAGAGAGGGGCGAATGAAGGCAGGACACATGCAACACTAAACACGCGTAGCGCGATACACAATTGCTGCCATCACGCGTGTAAGGCCACAAGCACTGGCTTTTTTTTTTCAAATCGTCAGTGATAAATACACTACCCATCCGAGAGTTAGGTTTTAAAATCCTGAAAAACGCTTATTGGAAATATGACATTATACTGGTTTACGTTTGAAAACATTACAGTACCCAGACAGCACATCTTCGAAACAGGAGGTAGAAGAAATTGCATATTTTGAACGCAGCCACTTAGCTCCATTAAATTTGTATATTTGGGTTCCTTAGGACTTGCTGACAAATAATATGTAAAACGTTACGCAAATAGTCTAGGAATTACCAAATTATAGCCAAAATAAAATAGTGAGGGTGTCAGACAGCACCAAAATCAGAATCGCTCAGTGGCAGAATTTTAGGCCACCATTGTACGGGAAATGAGTCTTTATGTAAACTCCTATTTGATTGGAGCGCAACAAATGTAAGACTAAACACGATTGGTAGGGCTATAAATACTATCTTGTGTTGTCAGGGGAAACGTGAAAAAGGAGTACTTTTTTGAAAAGATGTGTAGACATGGTTTCATTGGGTAGAGCTGCGAATATACTCGATTCAGAGCGTCTGTTCATTGCCACATCTTGTAATAAACCTACTAAGAAGCAGTGCGTTGAGCACCAGTGTATATTTTTTTATAAAATAAAGCCTGGGACATCGGCAGATCGGAGTTGTGCTATATTCATTGCCAGTCAACGAAACTGTTTATTATTCCATGAATTGTGGTAAGCTTGAAATATTCAATATCTTTTAATGAAACTTGAATGTAAATTGATAATTTATGTCTGTATATATGTGTAGTTCAGTAGCAAACATGATGTAAAGCCTATAATGCTCCAGCCTGAACAGAAGGTGTCGGAGGAAAGTAAAACTGCATGGAATGGCCAAACAGTACACTGACACCTAGATGATTGACTAGAAAGAAATAATGCTGGAATTGCAGAGGCGTAGTAACCATTAGGGAGGGAAATACTGGTATAAAGTATTTCAGATGAAGCTGACAGTTGGCCTAACGCTCTGAACTCAATGTTTGTAATGTATTGTGCTCAGTGTAGAAAGAGAGTATAAATTAGTTATGACGTAGAAGGTACATCCTTCTTGTTTCAGGGACCGTGGTCTTAAAGTTATTGAGCAGCACCTGGTCAGAGCTTTGCTGAAGCCAGAGGTGGACAGCATACTCCTTGGTCCATATAGCAACCAGTGGGGTGGCTCCAGAACTCATTAAAGTAATCGAGCAGAGGAGTCTTTTACTGCAGTCATCACGAAAGATAAGAGAGTGTGGCCATGGAGCTCAACATTATGTAACCCCATCTTAAAATGACATTGTAAAAATAACATTAAGAGGGGAATTTAATTGTTTTAATACCAGGAACTGAGAACATCTCCAATACTAGTTCCAATAGAAACAAACTATTGAAGTCATGATGACAAATACCAACAGAGCTTGAACAAAACAAAACCAGTATTACCTCAGATTACTACTACACAACTGACACACATAGGATATTATTAATAATATATGTCACTACAAGATTCATATTGATAAATTCTGTACATATAACTTGTAATTAAAATTGATTGTGATTCCTGGTTCCCTTTGTATTTGAATCAGGACACATATACATTCATGACAGCACTGAATACATATTGTTATTTGAAAAGTTATCAGTGACTCCTTTAAGATATCCTTGTAGAGTGTTTTATGTATGTGAGTGTCACTGTGATGTCAAGTGTGGTGGAATAAATTAAATTGTTTATCTGTCTGTTGGTGTTATGACTTACACTTCATCATACACATACCCTAGACATATAACGTAGTCATCACACTATTCCAGAATAATTCTGACTGAGGTATACATATGTGGCAGCAAGTAAGGTTATCTATAATACACTACTCTTATTAGATATAGATACCTTCACAGCTGATCTCAGTCAGTACACTAAGTCCCCTATAAATATTTATAACATCCCACTTCACCACAGGGAGTCATGGTTATAAACCACAGATACCATACCCTGGTCATATTTTGCAGGTTCAACTAGTGGTGAAAACCGTGACACACGTTCTGAAGTTGTGAACTGTTTAACAGTGAACCAACACTGTTCCTGATATAAGCATAGCGTCTTCAATGTCCAGATATTTTAACGACCAAGGGAAGTCAGCTACTACAACATGTCAAGCAAGGGAAGTACAGTTTAACGTGAAAATACAAACCAAGACACCCAAACCAATAACATAATGACAATGACCAAACAGTGACAATATCCTTTTTGTAAACTGTGTAGAATCTTGTAAGATATTGATATTCCAAGGTGCAAAATTGTTACTGTATATCATTAATCAATAAATTGCACTGATTTGTTTATAACTGCAGCTATAGAATTACTTAAATTTCCAGTTATAATTATGCTGTATGGTGAAGAAATATTAATAATTTAAATTGGTAGGTGTCGTACAGATAGGTTGTGAGTTATTTTTGGCCCATCTGAGTAGAGTGGATGGTGATAGGTACGTGAGAAAAGTGTGAGAAATAGATTTCACGGGTGATAGCTTAAGGAAAAAGATATGTCTCTGGAAAGAGTAAGTTAATCTATGCCAGCCTATCTATACGACTATAATTTAGTACAAGACAACCTTGCCCTCCTCATACATATAAATGTAAGTTTAACTACACACACAGCTATGTGAAAACAAGACACACAAATCTGAAAAAACTACGGTTACTTGGGTATCGGTCTGACCAACACAAAAGGTAAGTTTCTTTTTTGTTTATTATCATTAAACTTGACAACACCAATATCTAAAGAAAGATCAAATAAAAATTAGATTACATACGTATGAAATAGCAGAATAAATGTGCCTTCCCCTTATGGAGAAAAGAACCCAAAAAGTGAATAACCCAAAGGTCGAAGGTTTGCACTATGTTACAGAGTAGACAGTAAAGTAAGCAAGTTCCTACTATGTGCTACCCAGTAAAGTAAACAAGTTTAAGCAAATCCAATGTTGGTAAATTCCCTGTAACAAAGAAAAATATTCACTCTCTCCTTCATACAGTGGCCACTCAATCACTCTTACCTACTCCTGGTGATATCCCTTGGAAATAAAATTTCCCTGAATATATGTTTAATCTGGTTCACTTCCCAAATTGGCCCCAATTCCTCCTCTAACAAAACAAAGACTAGTGAGGTGAACGCCGAATCTGGTGTGGGTTTTTCCCTGGATGAACAAAATGTCACCGCCAAAAGTTGATGTAGAAACGTGCTCTTGGGGTTCACAGTTAAAAGAGGAAAATACTTCCAGTATTGGGAAACATCTGGTTGCTAAAAAACTGTTACAATTGATAAATGATGATAATCCTATCGGCTGACTCTATGTTAGAGCGCCGATTTCTGAACAGCGTAAATTTCTGGATGCTTCACTTGAATACGACTGTCAGAAGTCGGGAATTTAATGTTATTTTGTACACCCCATTGGGCTGGTAAAAATTGGGGAAAATATCTGGGTTTGGTAAGTCCAGTTAAACTTATAAGTTAAAATGTTTTTCGTGTATCCTTGGCAAATACTCGCTCACAAATGAAATTGGTGACGCACAAGCCAAGAAAAAGGGACAACATTAACCAATCAGAAACACAAAAGACCGCTGGACGATCTTGATCAGGTCTGCTAGGAATATAAGAAAAACATTTATGGACAAATGCTACTATTCTATATAGCTACATATATGTACACAGACGGGAACAAGACGATCTCTTATCCACTCCGTCAGTCCTGATTAAATTTAAAAGGCACACGGTGTTTTCCTTTATGCCTAAACGGTCAGCCTTCGCTATCGCTGAGTTTTTAGGTTGGAGGGAGTTATGCAACTCTCCCGCCCCTTGCTCGCGCCGGCAGTCAGCGTACAATGTTAATTATTATTTAATGATCCATATGCGCACTTACACAAAGTATCGCCTGTTTTTAATAGCTATTAAATTGTCGGCGTCTGTTAGTCATCGTATGGTATTAAAATAATAGGCACATATAATAAATACGCACAATAAAATAAAGCGTGAATTCTTTTCTGTCACTATCAGTCGCGCCTAGCATAAAAACCAGTCAGCTAAAACCGTCTCTTCTTGTGTGAGAAAATAAATATTAGACAAACATAAAGGTAGGTTTTCAGGCACTCGTAAGAAATAAAGAAGTAGAACACTAGACAACAGAAAAACAACGGACGTGAGTGGCTTACCCAGGACTCGAACCCCGAACCTTCCGTGCGTCAACCCCGCCTAGCTATGCAAGCGAATCCCACTATCCTCCCTGAAATCTAGGCATCACCAAAAAATGATGCTTCAATGACTTCGATGCTGCGTGTGTCACATTAGTGCGAACCGCAAGACACAACACCGGAAGTTTACAATGGGCAGTTCAGCCTAACAATGACGCAATCACTTCTGTTGTTCCCCTATTATACAGTATAGGTCAGTCCACACAAGACAAAGACCTTAATACTGTGTCTAGTAAATGATAGTAGACTCAGAACAGTAAGTATAGAACAGAGGGTAGGTTTTTGGTATTGTATAAACATTTATAACACATAAGGAAGGGAAACCCGAGGCCTGTAAACAGTAAATAAATATTAGACAAACATAAAGGTATGTTTTCAAGTGTGGTGAAAATTAACACTATAACTGAACATCTGGTATGAAATAGCTACGCGTTATTTTATTTCACTAGTTTTAACAGCTAGAAAATCTAAGTTAATTATAATGATAAAAGCTAACACTTTTAAACACGTAAGCACAAGTTTCTATTACCAGAAAATCAGAATAAAAAATCCCCACGAATGCTAATAACACATTTTCCACAATAATGGTTCTAGAACTGCGTGCTTAGACTATCCAAAAATTCTGACTGACAACTGATAGCAGGTTTAAGAAAACACAGTTTATATATCATTATGTTTCTCTGATCTATCGATGATGTTGCTTTTCACGTTACTATGTGTAACGAGGAATCAGAAACAGAGTTACAAGATAAAGGCTTACGGCCGGTCTTCCGTCGAGCGATTTCGACCGGCATCAAAAGACTTATTACGTGTAACGGGGTTCTCTAAGATTTTGCCCGCGACTCGACATCAAAGCGTACTCTGGGGAATTTTGGATTTCCCTTCGTAGACTTCAAAAGATTCTGTGTTTTACACGTGTGGTCTGTCAGGTATCGTATGAATGACAGATAAGCTCGCGTGAGAAGACGAAGTAAATAAACCTGATTCGCTACCTGTTATGACGTGCAGGTCATGAAAGTTTGTAAACACTTCATTTGCTTATGTTCAAAGAAATGAGGCGGGACGAAAAAGTACGCTTGTGTAAGTAAACACAGGCAGTAAATGCATGGTTTTAGCTAGCAAATCATAGAACGCTACGAGATTACAAAGACTCTCAGATTACTGTAGGCTCTTTTCCATTATACGTCACAGTAGGGAATAAATACGAGCTGCACTCAGAAATTTATATAACACCCCTGGAGCATAAGATAGGTCTATCGAGAAGGTGACTTACCTATCAGTTCTCTTCTACAGCTATCATCGAGAACTGTGCAGTTAACTACCTGACTTATCTTGTACTCTCTCTCCCTCTGGTTCACCAGCTCTCATCTCCATTTCTGGGAATTACTTTTCATAATTTTCTATCCAGCATCCATCTCGTCACAAGGACATGCCCAAGTGATCAGTTGTCGTATTTTTTCTTTGACTTCACAGAGACCTTCGGGAACTGCATGTGACAAACAACCGAAGTAACACGAACAAAACTACCAGCCGATCTATCTATCCTACAATATTGCCTTTCTCAAGCTGATCGTGACAAATCCTAATTAATCAAAGCTCACATTTTCATATTATGTGTCAACGATCGCATCTTAAGTCATGCATATTACCATATTAACAGCAGAAGTTCATCCCTAGCTTGATATATCATCGTTTGATCCCCTCACACGATCAATTGAGCGTAATATGTATGTGTTAGGCTGTCATTTGAATTGTGACTGATGAGACACCAGTGCGCATGAACGTAGACGCAACAGTTTGATTACTTACTTTGTAACTGTAAGAAGATGATATCAAATTCCAGGACCATACAAATGATATCCCCTTGGTAGCAACATAGACTCAGTTTGAGGGACAGACAATGATATCAAAACAAGAATACAACAGAGAAACTTTCATGAATTGAATAATATAATGAGATCACAAGAAATCAGGTTCAACACAAAAATCTGAATTTTCAAGTCAAATGTCAAGTCAGTCCTACTGCATGACTCTGAAACATTGAGGAAAAAAAAACAACAACAACAAGAAAGCTACAGACTTTCATAAATGGGGGCTTGTGTAGAATAAGAGGATTGAAGTAATGTGACAAGATCACACATGTAGAGCTAATGACAAAAACCAGGCAAGCGCCGCTGCAATACGCGTTGAGATGAACACACTGGAGATGGATAGGACACATATTGAGGAAACCTGTTGATACTCGTAGTTCTTGCTGTGTAATCCCCAGGAAAAGAGAAGGGTAGAGAAGCCCAAGGAACACATGGAGAAGAGAACTGGAGGCTGATATGAAGGATACGAAGGAGGCATGGAAAGACCTTGAGTTGGTGGCCGGGACAAATTTGTTGAGATCCTATGCTGCTTGGCAAGGTGTAGGGTGATGATGATACAGGTGCACTTTATTCAACCTGTAGAAGTACAACATCAAGATTATCACATCAAAGACAGAAACAATGGAGATTAGCAGATCGCCAAGCCCACTGAACATACATGGCAACACCACCGAGCTTAAGCAGGTTCTAGAGTTCAAATACCTAAGAAGCATTCTTATTGAAAATGAAAGACTTGACAGAGAAATTGCAACAAAATGTCAAAAAGCTAGTGCCGTGACTTACCAACTGTCAACACTTCGCGGACATCACAATTTCAGTATGGAAACTAAACGACCGTTTAGTATTTTCTTACCAACTTTTTACTATCAGTGTCAAACATGATCCCTGACCAAAGCACAGAAAAGGAAAATCCCATCCTGTTGATGAGATGCAGAAGAAAAGCCATTAGTACTATCATCTTCTCCTGTATCGTGTGTTTTAGCTCTTTCTTTTTAAGTTATTATCGGCGTCGTCTTCAAGTACCATGCCTGGTGGCGTAAGCGATAATGTCTTCCACAAATTCATGTCTCCAGTAGCATTTGTCAATCGTGTTGTTGACTTCTTTCCATGCCATGATGTCAAACTGTCCAGTGTCTTAAACATGTGCCGTCCTCTATTTCTTTTTCCATCAATCTTTCCTGTTGTCACGATATATTCCAGCTGTCTTCTTCTCATAACATTCCCAAAATAAGTGGATTGCTTCCTTCTAACATGAGGAATAAGCATCCCTTGCGCTTTGGCCTCTTTCATGACATCCTCGTTACTATTTGTAGATGTCCTTGGTGTTTTTGGCAATCTTCTGTAAATCCACATCTCTGTGTCCTCTAGTGCTTTTCCTTGTCCTCTAGTGCTTTTCCTACTTGATACTAATTATCCATGACTCACTTTCGTATGTCAGGACTGGTTCTATATTGCACCGAAAAACTGTCTTTCTTACTTTCATTTACAAAGAAATGTTAAATAAAATACATTTCATCTTATTGATCACTGTTTTTGCCTGAGCTATTCTACTCTTCACTTCTGACATAATCTTTCATCCGATGTTTTTAACGTGCCTGGGTATTTGAATCTATTGACCTGTTTTAAAACTATCCCATTACTGAGATAGTGCATTCTGGAGACGTTTAGTCAAGAGTTAATCCCTCTAATCTGCATACCGCCCTAGCCTGTCATACGCGGACTCATTTCCCGCAAACCGCAAACGTTTGTATACAATGCGCATGCGTGACGCATTCCATCACATGGGAATGTAGAATCAAATCATCGCGCGCTTATGACAGTCTCACGTTTTTTTGTGATCGATTCTCCAGTCACCTCGTTGTTTGTTAGCCGCTCTATTTTTCAATAATGTCCAGATTTTCCTTTCTGGTTTAACCCAAAGCCAGATGTTTTTCACTTAATAACACTGGCTGTATGGCTCCCATTCTAATCAAATGATGATGTTATTGCGAGTGGTCGGCCGTAATCTCTCACAGCCATAACAAATGTAGTACAAATAAAACATGCACTGGATAGAAAACTGTTTCAACACTTGGAATTCCAAGCTGATAAAAACTGCCCACAACTCTAAAGTTATGAAATTGAGCTGCCAAAATTAACAACTCAACACATTTGAGAATAAAATTTTTGACAAGATATGCACGAATGGTGATATGCATGTTGTTGTTGTTGTTATTTTTTATTTCAAGTAACTTCTTGGTTCAACCATAGCTGTGATATAATTTGGGGGTATAATGTCCCTATATTTCATTTTTGTTAAAACCACTTTTATTTAACATCAAAACTGTATTGTATATTTGTCGCGTTTCAAATCTTCTTGAAGCTCAAAGACTCTATTTATTACAAGTTTTTTTTTTTTAAACAGCGTGATAAATTAGTGATAAAAGATAACTGGCCATCAACGTTTTTTCTATGCAATATATTATGTATGAGACATTTATTTTCTGATTTTTAAGAGCCTTTTGTAGCAAAAACTATAAGTCGGATTCCTTTAACTTCCCCCCCCCCCCCTTTTACTTTTGAATACAGGAGTTAGCCTCGTTTTAGAGAGTTGCTCGCTATAGATCCCATAGGAAGACCACATGCGGATGTAAAGGACATAAACTAACAAACCTTATTGAATCAACCAATCAGTACAGGCATACCTCGGCGATATTGCGGGTTCGGTTCAAGACCACCGCAATAAAGCGAATATCGCAATAAAGCGGGTCACACTCATTTTTTTTTTTTTTTTTTTTTTGTTGTTGCGTCCCAGTGCATATAAAAGCCTTAAATCACTTTTAAACTGTCTATTAAGTGCGCAATAGCGCTAGGATTAAAAAGAAAACAATGTACTGTAAAATTAGAAATACTTTATTGCTAAAAAAAAAATGCTAATCTTCATCATTTGAACCTTCAGCGAATCGTAATCTTTTTGCCAAAATCTGTCGTAAGAAGAAGGCACGTTCTAATAAATAGATATGAATAACTTGAAAAAAAGCGCAATATCTGCGAAGCGCGCAATAAAGCTATGCCCACTGATGTCTCCTAAAATTATCTGTGGTATAGAATGCAAAGAGTTTTTTTAATTTGTGTGTGTATGTGTGTGTGCATGTATTATATTATAGCGGAACGCACACAAAAGAATATTCGTAAATCCTAACATTTTAAAAGGAATAAAATTTAAGCATTATTAAAACTTATGTCCAAAAAATAAAAAAATATTCAAAGTCAGAACCACTTTAAATACCTTGGAGCTATTATAGACCGGAAGGGAGGCATCAAAGAAGAGTTGGCCACTCGAAAAGCAGCAGCTGAGAGACTTTTTCAGGCCATAAATCGAGGATTCCTCAGCAAGAGAGAAGTTGGTAAGAAAACGAAGATGGCTGTATACCGCTCCACCTATGTCCCAGTCTTGACGTATGGATGCGAGTCATGGGTAATGACTACAACCCACAAAAGTCAGATCCAACCCTCAGAAATGAGGTATCTGAGGAAAGTGGTTGAAGTAACAAGAAGAGACATGGTCCGCAACCAGACAATACGTCAAGGCCTAAAATCCCACCCCCTGCAGACCCAAATAGAACAGTCCCAACTAAGAAGGTTTGGTAATGTCTGCAGAATGGGAGATGATCGGCTACCATGGCAAGCATGGGAAACTAAGAGCAAGGGATCCAGACCCCCAGGACGACCCAGAGTCCGCTGGGAGGACAACATTAGACAATCTTTGAAGGACCGAGGACTAGAATGGAACCAGGCCAGGAGGAAGACAGCCGAAAGGAAAGTCTGGCGCTCTCTCTTCCAAACCTCTACACCTCCGGGTAGAAGGGGAACGACTAAGTAAGTAAGTACGTTATTGTTAATCAGACTCGCCCTCCCTGCACTAATGGCAAACCTATAAGTACTCAGTCTCCCTCAGGAAATGTAGAAGAGTTTGAATACTTGTTGTACATGTAGCACGCTGGTTGTACATACGACGGATGCATCCTCTCTCAAGTCCATCTCTGCTAGACCTAAGTTTCATGCCAAACCCCAACACAGCCTTGTTGATTCATCCATTGCAGTGTCATTATCTAGCAGGCGAGCATTAATTGCCCTTAGTATCTCTCCCTATACATATCCAGTATCCCCACTATGGGAGCTCTCGAGGCCAGTTCAAGAGGAAATAGAAAACAGTGGCAGTCTTTTTTTGGATGTCGCTAGAGCATATGATGAATGCTGGAGAGATGGAGCTCTTTACAAAATGAAAAAGATTGGCATTACTGGTAAAACCTATAGGTATCTAGAAAACGTTTTAAAGGACAGGTATTTTGCTGTACAGGTGAACAATGATAAGTCAGAAATATATGAACAACAGAATGGGATTCCTCAGGGATCAGTGATTTCACCTTCAATTTTCCCTACAGCTGTACATGATTTAGCAGATGAATTTAACGACATTAAGAATGCAATATCACAATTTGCAGATGACTGTGCCATTTGGCGATCTGGAAAAAACTTTGATCTTGTTTACTAAAAACTTAAAAAACAAACAGACAAAGTTTCAGAGTGGATGAACAGTTGGGGCTTCCAAATTAATGTAAACAAAACAATGGATATGATGTTCAGCAAAGGAAATTTTAAAAAAAAATAACAAAATCAATATAACCATTAAAGGACAGAAAATATGTACCTCCTCAACAACTAGATTTCTAGGCATAACTTTAGATAAACAACTAAATTGGAATAAACATATAGACAATTTAGTAGAAAGCTGTAGGGACCCCTAAATATACTAAGGATAGTAAAAGGCAATGGAGGGGGGGCAGCAATAAAATAATGCTTATGTTCTACATGTCTTTCATCAGGGGGAAACTAGATTATGCCAGCATAGTCTATGACTCAGCTACAGCTTCTAACAAAGCAAAACTAGACAGAATTCAAAATGCAGCCACGAGAACCATTACAGGTGCATTTATAACACACCAGTAGAAGCACTAGAAGTAGCTCTTGGCATACCGCCCCTTGGTCTAAAACGGAAATAACTAATATTAAATTATTGGAGTAAAGTAGCACAAGAATTGACCCACTCAGCACATAAAGCATTTGTCAAAAACCAACCAAGTGTATGGGACGTCCCTTTAAATAAAGACAGATATCCAACAGGGTGGAGAACTATAGAAGATCTAACACAGTTCAAAGAACTGTCAAACACAATTAAAAATAGTAATAAATATAGAAGCACAATACTACCCTGGGAACTCAAAACACCAATCATAGACTCCTCACTTACTGAGAAGATCAAACAAAACATAGAAGATAAGGAAGCCAAAACGATAAGTAGAAAGTTCATAAATCAGCTTACAAAACAAAGCCTGGCCGTCTACACTGATGGATCCAAGGGCGATAGTGGGTAACTAGGTGCAGGAGTAGTAATACCACAGTGGGGAATTAAGAAGAGCTACAGTATAACTGAAGGGGCTTCGATTTTTACCGCAGAGATGGTAGCAATTCTAAAAAGTTTAAAAATATCGAAGATAACCCACCAGAAGCTGTTACGATATTTACAGACTCACTATCATCACTACAAGCACTAGAACACCCAGGTAAATGTAGCCGGCCAGACATAAAGGAAGAAATTCTTGCAATTAATACATCACTAGGGAAGAGAGGATGTAGTGTGAGGCTAGTGTGGGTTCCAGCACACATAGGTATAGCTGGTAACGAGTTGGCAGACCAGAACGCCAAGAATGGGAGAAAAAGTTAAAACAATATAAGAGCAGGACTGGGAAGGTCGGAGATCAAGAGCCAAGTGAAGCTAACTATAATCAAGGAATGGAAGACAACATGGAAGAACAGTAGAAAAGACAGACACGCGTTCAAACTGATGAAAGAATCAACAAGGACGTGCCAGGTCAGAAAAGAATTAAAGATACCATCGAACAAAAAGTTGTGGTGTCTCCATCTCGGCGCAGCATACTTTATGATAGTGGAATCACTCTGCCAAGAATGTCAGGAAGAAAATGACATAGACCACTACCTGATCCACTGTAAAAAGTACGAACAACAAAGGCTTGAATTAAAAACTTACTACAGAAATCACAATATAGACATGACAGGGGATAAGGTTTTAAGTATAGATACCCCCGGAGAAGCCCAATCAATACTTAAAAGATATATACTACATAAAACAAAGGAAAACATATAAGGTTAGTACTTCAGAAAAGACATTCTACCAAATAGAAATTAAGCAACAAGAAAACAACAGAAAAATTAGCAAACTTACTAACTACTCATAGGATAAGGAAAGACAACGAGATTTACACACACACACACAAAAAAACTCAAAAAGAACAAATACTAATACAAATTAAAACCAAGTGTAAAGGACACTAGTTATCTATAAACAATACAAAAGAGAAAATAAAATGACAAATGCTAATATAAATTAAAATTAGCAACTGCAAAAGACAATAGTTATTTAAATTGAATACAAAATTAGTAAATAAAATGACACTAAATACCCCAGTTATAACCAATTTTCAGGTTGAACAGGGTAGACCAAGATGGAACGAGAAGAGGCAATAACGGGCAGCTGTTAAGTGCCCGCTCTCCACCCATCACCTCTTCAAAACAACAACAACACACGGACCAGGAGGAAATCACTGGATAAAGTAAACATCCACCTCGGAGCAGAACAATTAAAGGCGATAGAACCCATCAGGGTAAATACAGTCTCTTAATTCTCAGAAAAGTGGACACTACTATCATTATTACATTATCTTCGTCTTTTCCCTCACTTAGTTTTTCGGGGGTTTTTTTCCGTACTTAGTGTTTACTCTCTCCTTCCTATAGCGTCGGCAGCCATTTTGATCCAGCCATGTAATTCTAATCACGTGTTCTCTCTTTTATTTTTTATGCTTTTTATTTACTTAGTTGTCTCATTCTTAACTTTCCGTTTTTATTCTTCTGTCCCTGGCTAATATCTTGTAGCCGTAACGTAGGTTTTTTTTTTCTCGTCTTTTGTCCTAGCACGACGTATTACCGTTTTTTTCCCTCCCTTCACTCCCGAGTATTACATGAGCAGATAGCGATGTCTTCAATATCGGAAGTTCCGTAATAATCAGGACCAGTGTGAAAAGCAATAGGTTTGTTAGCCTTTCTATATTTTTCATTTTTGTTTCGTGTTTGTGCTTCCGGCTGACGAAAGCTAATCCCGACACGTCCTCCGGGACTCACTCCTACAAAACGTTTCCAATTTAGTACTTTTAAGATAATCCTACCCTGACGTCAAGCATTGATCAGAGATATGGACCATAAAAGGGTGTTTATCAATATATCGTGTGTTTTTTTCCTATTGATGATGTCGTCATCTACAATGCACTTATCTCCCAATCGTCAGAGTTGGTCCTGCTTTACCTCGGATGTATTCAAAATGCCTCCTTTATTAATGTGAAAGTGTAGATAGTATGCCAGTAACATTAGCAAACAGACAAGCCGAATGACAATCACAAATATTGTTGTGCCTTTAAAAGGTGATGAAGATTTTGTCGAAATGAATCCATTCACCCATCGTCCAGCGAGCCATCATCCAACCATCCAACCATCCATCATTCATCCATCCTACCATCTATCCTCCAACCATCCATCATCCATATATCCACCATCCATCAATCAACCCAGTCATCCACCATCCATCAATCCATCCAACCATCTATCATCCATACATCCATCCAACCATTCATCATCCATCCATCCATCAAATCATCCATCCTCCATCCATCCATGATTCATCCATCCATCCATCATTCATTATCCACTTCCAACTCCTCGCTGATAACTGGTAGTCAACTAAAACAATCCACGGCTTCTTTATTCCCTTCTCTTCTGTCTCCAGTTCTCTTCTCGGTGTGTGTGTTTGTCTGGTTTCCCTTTATTTCTCCTACCTATGGATTCTAAAACATGGACTGCCTTATGCTACAAGCTAGTTTTCTCAATACGTGCCCTATCTAACACCAGTGCCTAATTCTCACGTCTTGTTCCACTGGTGTATGTCTTGTTCTATCCATCAGTGTCCACAATAGTGCTTTTGTCATACCATTTAAATGCTTCTGTTCTGAGGACGCACCTATTTATAAAAGTCAGGATCTTTCTGGTTAAGCCATAAAAACTTCAGCATCTCCTACATGTATGACAATAAATTCTTCTTCTTCTTGGATTCTTACACCCTGACTGACAAAGCAGTCATTGGCCATCACGCCTAGTGGCAAAACTGTCCCCATTTTGCTCGGCCGGTAGCCATCCTTCATGCTGTGCCCTAACCCTGGTTCATGCTTTGCATCTCAGCCCCGACTGTTCTCCACCAGGCTGTCTTTAGTCTGCCTCTCTTTTGAACTTTCGAGTACTGTATTCAAGGCCTCAAACTCTGATCATCACCATCAAGTGTCAGGTTCGTGGCTTACACGATCATATCTCTATATAACAGTGTTTCTTAGCCTGTGGTCCATGGACTCCTTGGGGTTCCGTGAATGGACTCTAGGGGGTCCATGTACATAACATAACATTTTAAATTTAACAATTTTAATTATCCTTTTATGTACATTTTTTTCTAAGAAGGGGTTTGTAGCTTTCATTGGACATTCATAGGAGGCAGTAGCCTTCATTGGACAATCAAAGAGGCTCATCGCATAAAAATGGTTAAGAAACCCTGCGATATAACTTCAGGTATATTGTGTCCTCTACAGTTCAAGCCTTTTGTTGATTCTCTACCTTACTAAGAAATTCGACTACCAAGAAGTCTATATCATTTTGACTGCTAATTCTTGTTATGACTCTCTAACAACTTCGGCCAGCAACAACTGCGACCATGAACAATTACAGCCAGCAACAACTGCGGCCAGCAACAAATGTGACCAGCAACAAATGGAGCCAGCAACAACTGCGACCAGGAACAACTGCGGCCAACGACACCTGCGACCAGCAACAACTGCGACCAGCAACAACTTCGACCAGCAACAACTACGGCCAGCAACAATTGCGACCAGCAACAACTGCGGCCAGCAACAACTACGGCCAGCAACAACTGCGACTAGCAACAACTGCGACCAGCAACAACTTCGACCAGCAACAACTGCGACCAGCAACAATTGCGACCAGCAACAACTGCGGCCAGCAACAATTGCGACCAGCAACAACTGCGGCCAGCAACAACTACGGCCAGCAACAACTGCGACTAGCAACAACTGCGACCAGCAACAACTGCGACCAGCAACAACTTCGACCAGCAACAACTGCGACCAGCAACAATTGCGACCAGCAACAACTGCGGCCAGCAACAACTACGGCCAGCAACAACTGCGACGAGCAACAACTGCGACCAGCAACAACTGTGGTTAGAAATAACTGCGACAAGAAACAAGTTGTCGATGTGGCCAGGAACAATTACAGCCAGTATTAACTGCGACCAGCAATAACTGCGGCTAGCAACAACTGATGTCAGCAACAACTGCGGCCAGCAACAACTGCGGCCAGCAACAACTGCGACCAGCAACAACTGCGACTAGCAACAACTGCGACCAGCAACAACTGTGGTTAGAATTAACTACAACAAGAAACAAGTTGTCGATGTGGCCAGGAACAATTACAGCCAGTATTAACTGCGACCAGCAATAACTGCGGCTAGCAACAACTGATGTCAGCAACAACTGCGGCCAGCAACAACTGCGGCCAGCAACAACTGCGACCAGCAACAACTGCGACTAGCAACAACTGCGACCAGCAACAACTGTGGTTAGAAATAACTGCAACAAGAAACAAGTTGTCGATGTGGCCAGGAACAATTACAGCCAGTATTAACTGCGACCAGCAATAACTGCGGCTAGCAACAACTGATGTCAGCAACAACTGCGACCAGCGACAACTGGAGCCAGCAACAACTGCGACCAGCAACAACTGCGACCAGCAACAACTGCAGCCAGTAACAACTGCGACAACAACAACTACGGCCAGCAACAACTACGACCAGCAACAACTGCGACCAGCAACAACTGCGACCAGCAACAACTGCGACCAGCAACAACTGCGACCAGCAACAACTGCGATCAGCAACAACTGCAGCCAGTAACAACTGCGACCAGCAACAATTACGGCCAGCAACAACTACGGCCAGCAACAACTACGACCAGCAACAATTGCGACCAGCAACAACTGCGACCAGCAACAACTACGACCAGCAACAATTGCGACCAGCAACAACTACGACCAGCAACAACTGCGACCAGCAACAACTGCGACCAGCAACAATTGCGACCAGCAACAACTACGACCAGCAACAACTGCGACCAGCAACAACTGCGACCAGCAACAAATGTGACCAGCAACAATTGTGACCAGCAACAACTTCGACCAGCAACAACTGCGACCAGCAACAACTGCGACCAGCAACAACTGCGATCAGCAACAATAACTGCAGCAAACAACAACTTCATGCGTCTGCTCTGCGTGGAACCAAACGAATTGACTAATGGAATTCGTTCGATTACCCATCTCATCAGCTTATTTGCTTCTCTTCAAGTATAACATAACAAATCATTCATATACTTTTTGTATGACTAGCGTGTCGTAAATAGTGCGCCGGCCAGCATCAATCTAGATTTTTTGTATGCCCTGTATTTGACATATTTACGCTAAAACATTGCGTGTCTACGTGCTGAGCTCATGTTTTGAACGGAAATAATCCATAAATAACATATCCGGCAGATCTGGGTCTACTGTTGTATTTTACCATGAACTCTTTTGACTATTAGTCTTATATCATCATTATCATCATCATCATCATCATCGATCATCATAATCTAACTTTTCGCTCTTTATGTAGCTTAATGAAACCATTACAGCTTGTTCCTCCGAAGAGAAGAAATAATGCACCAACACATTCACGTGTTCTTACAGCGGTGGTTCCTGTAGGAATTAGATTTACATGATGATGTTGCCAGCTTCTTGCACAACCTCGTGTCAGTCTTCATTTACGATATTCATGTGGAATCTGTAGTTCTTGTCGGTTTTTTTCCGTCTATTTAGAACCTCCCCCTCTAATTTTCACGACGATGGCACGGGTAGCTTAAAAAACGATAGAGCGCCATGTGAGTTCGAAAACTTTAGCGGTAGAAAGATAAAACTATAAACTGCACGGTAAATTGAAAACAATAAAGAGCTAGGTAAATTGAAAACAATAAAGGGATAGGTACATTAAAAAGAGAACTAGCCAAGTTGAAAAGGATAACGGGTAGAGATCCATATCGTATTTAAATGTTGCCTTTTTTTCTCATACTTCTAGGACTACTTAGTACCATAAGCAAACATGACGCAAACATGACGCAAACATGGTGCGTCAAGAGCTAATTAAATTTTCAAGCTAGTTTGGAGCAGCCCTGAAGACATAATGAAAAACTAGAAATAATGTATGTACAGCGTGTCCGGCAGAATCACTACCAATAACAAATGTCAATATTTCCTCATCCATGTAAGTTAGAATTATTTTTTTATGGTTACCTCGTATAGAAACCATCACATTTTTAGGAGCAGTAAGATAATTGATAAATTGTCCGATAATGTGCAGATAACGCATACGTAATGTGCAGCCGCGGAATGTGATGACGCGTGTAGTGAAAATGGCGGAGTTCACGGTGCAGCAGAAAGTACAATGCTGTTATTGGCTTGCGGAATTAAAGTTTCCCATTGTTGTGCAAAGGAGATTCAGTCAGGAATATGGACAGAAACCTCCAGAGCGACATACCATAGTGAAATGGCACAAGCAACTGTTGGAAACAGGTTCTTTGTTGAGAAAGAAGGGAAGCGGCAATGAAGCGTTGTCTCCAGATAGAGTTGAAGCAGTTAGCGAAGCTTTTCAACGTAGCCCGCGGAAATCCATTCGACGGGCAAGTGGAGAATTGGGTATTCCAAAATCTACTGTTCACGACATTGTGCACAAAAGATTGCGGCTTAGAGCCTACAAGATCCAGCAAGTGCAGAAGTTACAGCCAAATGATAAACCCAGACGGGCCGAGTTCGCAAATGCAATGCTATGTCCCCTCGATGATGACAATAAATTTCTCAATCGTGTGGAATTCTCCGATGAAGCGACCTTTCACACTTGTGGCAAAGTTCACCGGCATAATTGTAGGATATGGGGAAATGAAAACCCACATGTCGTAATGGTGCATGAGCGAGACAGCCCTAAACTTAACGTGTGGTGTGCCTTAACCTCGAATTATGTGATCGGGCCATTTTTCTTCGCCGAAGCCACAGTCAGAGGAGCAACATACCTAAACATGCTGCACAATTTTGCAGTTCCTAGGATACCAGAAGGATTCATATTCCAGCAAGATGGAGCACCTCCACACAATGCCAATGAAGTAAGAAACTACCTTCATCAACAATTTCCAGACAGATGGATTGGAAGATTAGGTCCCATTGATTGGCCACCAAGGTCACCAGATTTGACCCCCTTAGATTTCTTTCTATGGGGATACGTAAAAAGCTTTGTCTATCAAACTCCGGTGCAGGGACTGGATAATCTTCGGCAGCGAATAATTGACGCTTGTGCATCCGTCACACCTCAGATGCTGCAAAACACGTGGAGAGAGATAGAATACCGTCTTGACATTCTTCGAGCCACTAGAGGCGCTCATGTGGAGATCTACTGAAACTTGGTGGAAATCTACTGAAACTTGGTGAGTTGCTACTGAAACTTAATGAGTTTGCCTAACAGAAAATAAAAATCCGGTCGGTCTGCTATTATTAGTATAAGAAATATTGACATTTGTTATTGGTAGTGATTCTGCCGGACACCTATCATATTTTTCTGGAGTAATACATCAAAGCGAAATATGTCATCTAAAACAGTTGTTCTCAACTTATTTACGACCACGACCTAAATTTCACAGTTGGTCAAGCTGGCGACCCATGCAGTGAATACAGGAATGCAGGCAAAGGCATGCCGTTTAAAACTTTGAAAAAAGGGAAACGTTATTGTTATACAGATTTGACATCATTGCACTACGGGCAAACCCATAAGTGCTCAATCCCCATCAGTATATGTCGAAGAGTGTGAATGCTAACTGTTCCTGTAGCTCGCTGGTTGTAAACACGACGGATGCATCCTCTCATATGTCCATCTCTACTAGCCTTACGTTTGATGCCAAATTCCAACAGTCTTAACCTTGATGATTCATCTATTACAGTGTCATTCTCTAACAGGCGATCATTAATTGTTCTCAGTATATCTCCCTTATCCATATCTAGTGTCCCCACTGTGGGTGCTCTTGATGCTAGTCTGTCAGCTCTTTCATTACCACATACCCCAGCATGATCAGGACAGTATACCCACACCAGCTCTTGTAGACTGGAAGCTTCTATGAACGTTTTCCATTTATGCCGCAACCAACCACTTTGAACCTTCCGAAGCATGGGCTGAGAGTCTGACACAATGATGGCCTTTGTTAATGAAGTTTCAGTTAACCGCCTTAAGGCTGCAGTAACAGCCTCGACCTCCATTCTCATGCTGGAGGTTGTTATCTTATAAGCCCCGCTATGTTCGGCGACGATTCTGCCCTGCACCCGAGCAGAGAAGCCCCAACCGGATTTCTCACCACGGATAACAGACCCACCTGTATCCATATTGACATCATCATCCCCGGAATGATCACGTATCAGTTGATTAATTTCCAATTCTGCTTTTCCATTCCCCCAATTTCTACACTCTCTGCCAAGGCTGATGATGACCTGCTGGTAGTTAATCCAGTTCTCATCTGATATACTCCACTCTTCCCCCTTGAATATATTGTCGACTGTGGCCACCTGTTTGATCGTTGTCTCTGCCTGTGTCATCCATGACGTGCCTCTCTTTATTCTTGCTCCCTTAATGTCAGCTATGTTACCATGCAGAGGGTGCTCTTTGTCTGTCTTCTTCTCTTCTTCCATCCTTAGCCACCGACCGTCAAAGCAGTCAGTGGCCATTACGCCTAGTGGCGTCTTAGGGCAACAGCAGATTGGTTTTCTTTGCCATTGTTTCCCATCATGCCTAATGGCGTCTTTAGGGCAACGGCAAATCAATCCATTTGCTATTGTTTCCGTAATCGAAGTGACTGGCAAACGGGTGATCAGCCCGTTGTCTTTGTCTGTGGATACTCGCATATAGGCTTTTGCGTGGGCCATCGCATATCTGGATTTAATCGACAGCACTCCAGGCATATATGGGAGCCGCGGTAGCATAGTGGTTAGTGCACTGGCTTCCTAGCTCAGTGGTCTATGGTTCGATCCCCAGATGAGATGGGAATTTTTTAGGCCGCAAACGGTTCCTGGGTCGACCCAGCCCCAACTGGGTACCAGGGCAACTTCTGGGAAGGTTAAGGCGGCCGGCGTGATGCTGACCACATCACCCCTAGCATGCCGATGGTCAAGAAAATATGGGCCTAACTCCATATTCCCAATATGCCTCAATGGGCATGTAACGGGATCTTTACCTTTACCTCCCTACTCCAAGCATATACCTCATTGTCATAATGGGGGTAACACTCGTACAGCCCAACTCTATGCGCATCCTTTCATTCTGAATGCGTTCTAGTCGTTCACATTGTGTAACTGACAGCGTGAGTATTCCCAGCCCATACTCAATGACCGATATGACTAGTTGTTGATAAAGAAGAAATAGTTATCTCTGCTCCAGACGCGCCGCGGCCATTATTTTCAGGGCCAGCATTAAGGGAAACATAAGGGACAAGATCCTTCACAACATTTTCCGCGACCTAATTTTGGGGTCGTGATCCATAAGTTGAGAATCACTGACCTTGAAATAAATTTACTTATACTAGCCTCCGACCCGGGCAGTTGTCGGGGGTCTCTGAGGAGACAAAGAAAGAATAGAACTAATGCTCCCTCAAACATGTCGTTACATGAGGTTGTACATGAGGTTGTACATGAGGTTTTCAACCTCATCATATAAATTAAATTGCTAAAGGAACCACCGCTTCAAGAGTATGGGAATTCTTGGTACATGCTTCCTCTTATGAGGATTAGTTGCAGTGGCGGCTCCATAGCAAGCGAAAAGGAAAATGGTGATGATGATGATACCAGGTCCCACGCTGAACGCTGTAGACACCACGAAGAACACTGTAGACACCACGGTGAACACTGTAGACACCACGGTGAACACTGTAGACACCACGGTACACTAAAAAAACACTGGTATTTATAAAACATGAATATATTGACCATCAAGTTCGCGCCCCCCCCCCCCCCCTTCATCCCCTAGGTGAGTCCGTCCCTTATAGAGCCCAGTTTTACGCACATCCTGTTTACGTTGCAGCAATACATTAGACGTCTGCGCTGGCATGCAACGCGCATGGTGACGTGATAGTCCACGTATCGTCGCATACACATCGACCTGGTACAAACAGCTGGCGTGAGAACTGGATTATGAATGAGGTTGGGGAGCGAGCTGTCCCATGTCAACTCTGGTGGTGTGATTTGATCGGATCGAAGGCTTCATGGCGTTCATTGCTGCACAGTTAAAACCTTGGTGGATAAAAACCTTATAGTTCGAAAACAACGTGTACATTCTGCAACTCTTGTAAATTCTTTTCTTATTCACAATCCACGTCTTGTTTCAAGATATAAGCAAGTCAGGTGACCGAAAGTCTTGACATCTTGTGCAAGTGGTGAGGGGGGATGTACACCATTGAGACAATTATTGTTGGAGCATAAGCGCAAAACTCAAGTCTTTATTAACTCAATGCTTTTCAGCTCCCAATGAAGCATAGACCTTCACCACATTCAACCAAAGTATTTTTGTTCAAGGTCTTTCCATGCTCTCTATTTCCTGTTTCTTTCTGTCTACTATATGATTCTCCGCGTGATTTTGGTCTTGCTCTATTGCTTTTATCTTAAAGATTGCAGACAAAAGATTGTCTTATAATGCTATAAACTGGTTCCCGCAGATTATGAGTCATGTACAACGTGAGCGACCTCAGAAATGCGGTATCTGAGGAAGGTGGTTGAAGTAACAAGAAGAGACATGGTCCGCAACCAGACGATACGTCAAGGCCTAAAAACCCAACCCCTGCAGACCCAAGTAGAACAGTCCCAAATGAGATGGTTTGGCCATGTCTGCAGAATGGGAGAAGATCGGCTACCACGGCAAGCATGGGAAACTAAGAGCCAGGGATCCAGACCTCCATGACGACCCAAAGTCCGCTGGGAGGACAACAATAGACAATCTTTGAAGGACCGAGGACTAGAATGGAACCAAGCCAGGAGGAAGACAGCCGATAGAATAGTATGGCGCTCTCTCTTACAAACCTCTACACCTCACAGTAGAAGAGGAACGACTAAGTAAGTACAACGTGAGCGTATTTTCTTGACATCTTATTCCATCGTTATCTGTAGGACTGCTTCCATCAGCTTTACACTGGCCATCTGTCATGTCATTGGCCATCTATCATACCACTGGCATTCTGTCATACTATTGGCATTTTCTGCAAGAACAAATTTAGAAAAGTCTAACTTCTTGGTTGTCTTTTTTTGTTGTTCTCCATGTTTCAGAGCCATACAATAGAACAACCTTGACATTTGAGCTGACGAATCTTAATGTTGTGTTAGATTTGATTTAAATTTAAAAAAAAAACAAGCTTATATATTGTCCTATGCCGTAAAAGATTCTCTTACCGTATGCATGCTTATTTTGATGTACATTTTTACTTCCCTGTGTCGGTCAGGCAATACTTCAGCTGTCTTGGTACTTAGAGGCCATTAATTTCTTCTGATAAATTGTGTCGAAATGCATTGTCTCCAACTCCACCTGTTTCATGGTATTCTCACTTTCCTCTTTCCCTGTCGGTGTCAAAACAGTGTGTGTCGACATACGCTATATTAGAGAGCAGTTCGTCTAGTGTATTTCGAGTAATCTAGTCCACCCTTCATTAATCAAATCTGTAACTGCCTCTAGTGGCCATCGATGCAACCGTCTTCTCCTTTTCCTCTTGCCTTTGTCGTGAGTTAGTCTGTTTCACAACACGGCCTTCTGTATAATTCTGAGTAACTCTGACCATACCGCGCACCATACATTGTAAGAACTGTATGATACACTAGCCAAAGGGAAAGACTTCCTTATTCGTGTGTTTACTGAAACGTACTAGGCTTAACATGGAGTCTCAGTCCGTGCAACCGAGTGAAGGATGCCATTTAATTACGTAAGTAATAAAGAAGTACCACCGGGAAGAGGTCTATAATTCAACAACAGGAATGGTACTTTAGAGGTAGGTGTAAAGACTTCCTTGAAAAGTAGTTTATTAAGAGAGAAAAACCGAGTGGAAAGGCCTCGACACATCAGGTTAGTCCCTAATTTAGCTGTTTAAAGTATGCATAAAATAAAATGCACATAGGAGACTAAAAGATTTTTAGATAGATAGATAAAGAATAATTCAGGGTATAATTTAAGCTTTGGATGAATAAAATCGCTCCAGAAAAAAGAAACATAATTGGGAAAATAGTTTTTCATAATTGAACAGAGAGACAAATTATACCACATTTTGAGATTCTCAATACCGCTTTAGCCCCTGCGTTCCGATACGCCGGATGTGCTAGTATAAACAGACCTTGCCCTTGCTAAATTGAGGTCATAAGATTTGAAAAGCACAGCGAGCAGAAGAAGCGGTTAATGAAGTGTGCCTTTGCCAACTGCATCTGAAGAGCAGACCATAGATGCCCATTAACAGCTCGTCTGTGTGTGCCTGAGGGTTTTATCCTGAAAACTACACAAACTTTAAAGAGTCATCCACCTCTGCTGGACTCTGTGGTGCGAGTGCTCTTGTGGTCAACAGAGCCAGATACCCAGCTTCCACTGCCTGGAGGAGTTCATAATACTTGTCCGTCCATGGCAGGAGTATGAACGATCTCTAAACAACAGATAAGTGGCAAGCAAAGCCACTAGTCATCGTATCCAAATTATACCCCGACATTAACAAACAAGATACTAATAAAGATAGCCTACAGTGTATGATGAAAAGTGTGGACATAAATTTACTCAGTACTAACTTCACAGTCAAGAAATGGTGACAAAACTCATTAGTATCATATAAATGTTCTTTAAAAGGAGATAATTAACCAAGGTGATAACCTTCAACAAGTGAATGACTTTTTGAGATTGTTAATTATTTTCAATGTTTATTGATTTATTGTTGTAAATAAATTTGATTTCATTTCAAACTTTCCAGACCGAAAAGAGAAACGGTATAGGCTAAATAAATTGTAAATATTTACCAGCAGACTTACTTACTTATTAAAGTTGAGTTCATGTTCTTGTTGGAAATAATTTTGTTAATATCCCCTAGCAGAGTCAACAATAATAATAATAATATAATAATCAAGGGAGGATCTTGAGAGGGAGCCCATAGGGATCCAGGATAATACACTAACATCATACCTGGAAACTTATACAGCTTGACCCTACCCTTGATATCCATACACCCTTACTCTTTTCAGAGAAGGGGGTATTACTTATAAGACCAGGCTCTTATCTGGCACTATCCTGGTATCACCTGATACAACTTTTTGTCCAGAATATCTTATATTTTAATAACATCTCAACCCTCTCGCGACAGCCTTGTTGGTTTTTAAGTCAGCGCCCTGCCAAGTAAAGCTAGAGGTCAATTTTCACAGAGTATGTCGGGTGAGCTACAGCCCAAGTCATATTAACAAACGCGTTCTATACACATTAAGTGTTGATAAAGTACACCAGAACACTCCTAGGCGGGAAGACAGGCGTCTATCATCATCAGTTGACAAGATCCCTATGGTGTTGCCTGCCCCACTGTAGTGTATGGAATGTCAACTTGACCTACGCAGTGTTGTGTAGACATGGATGGAGTGTATAATGTGCGAATGATGATAAGGGTTCGTGTTGTTGACAAATGTTCTCTTCTCACACTCATGTATGACCGGAAGTCATCGACACCAACGACTGTGTACCTTTTCTAAAGTTTAATTGGACGTACACACTCGACAGCACAGATAGTGACAAATCACAGGTTGCCATAATACATCATAGTACAGTGGACAAATGGTCTTGCAATGTTACATGGGCACTCATGTAGAATAATGGTATAATGGACTGTCAATAGCCAAGCACTCAGTATCGCCCATACATATATCATCTGACGTCACTGACTGAGCACGTCAGCTTGTAAACAATATTTCAGATGACTTCTAAACCTAATCTCGTTTAGCAACGATTCTTCAACATAATGTTCAGCACATATTTTTCCATATAATAATATTGAACCACTAACAATGGGTTCTCATGTGTAGCAGTGATCTCTGGACTGATCAAGCGATAATACGGGCATCCCTTTTCTCTTCTTGAAAGTCCTACATGTTTTGGTTCCAAGATGGCTCCACTCGTGAACTGTCACTCACGTTTGAATACAGATAATGAATCTGTTCTAAAGTTAGTCATTCATACAACATTTCGTTGCTCTGTAGATTTGGTCATGAACAATAGACTGCATTCTACAGAATATAGTGCTGCTAGGAATCGAAGTCGTTTTTCATCGAGTCAAATATATTCTCTTAAACATTCAAATCGTAATTATCGACAATGGTGGCTTCGATCGAGAGTTCATAAGAGTATCTTTGATTACCTTGGTAGAGGGAATATGAAACTGCCATTCCTTGGCAAGATGAATAAACACTGGGGTAAAGCATACACGATAGGTCTAGACGACTATCACTTTCCCCAAAACCACTGAGATCACTTTTCAAGGCATCAAGCCGACATAGCAAAACACACACACATTCCCTATCAGGACGAAGCCAAATCACCCCACTCAAGCGACACATCCGCCGAATAGCCTTTGACCTCTCTAGAGACAACAGAACATATAGTTCGACCTAGATATGTAAAGATATACAGATATAAGACAGACTTGTCCTACTCAGACAAACAATACACATAAATTCAGGCCATAGATATTCTGAAGCAAGAACAATCTATTATTACCCAAACAACGAATAAATCGCAGTAAAAATGTATTTATCCGCGGAGTTCAAGGGAAGTAACTCAATAATGACTTTCCCTTAAGCACTAAAAAATTACCTATGTATAATATTGTAAGATATCAAAGACTGCACGTAACAGTCTTACCACACCTCCCGGGAAAAAAAAAAAAAAATGGAACATTTTTTTTTTTTTTTTGAAATACATCTAGGAGCAACGTACAATAGGCTCACAACGCATGAATAATGCGCAGATGAAAATATCAGGAATACCTATAACGCCTAATATGAGGCTAAGTCGACTTATGGAGCGACTGGTGAGAATGTGTCTCATAAACTGAGAGAAATTATTTCTCTACAAGTATATTTTTCCAGGAAGGTGTCATCAAAGTATAATACAATTCTGGCAATTACACAATGCCTAAAAAATTCATATCATCACTACGTATTAGATATCTTAAATTTATGATTTATGAAGTAAAAATCATCAAAGCACAGCGGTGAATAAACATACATGAACCGCTATGTAGTGATACAATCATTATATTATTAAATTACAAATGTGTATCTATCATGATATAGAAAAGGAACTACTATAGAACTAGACATATCAAGAAGTCTAAGCCCTAATAGTTATGTGGAATCATGTGGGCATCTTGACAGAATGTCTGCCATCACATTATCTGATCCCCGAATAGCTCGCACAGAGAAATGAAAAGGTTGAAGAGCAATTGCATATCGAGTAGACCTCGAGCTCTTCAAATTCTTACTCTGTATAGCAGTAAGAGCTTTTTGGTCTGTTTCTACTATGAAATGTGCGCCTAGTAGGAATCTCTGTAGTTTGAGGATCGACCAAACCATAGCTAATAGCTCACGGTCTAAAACCGAATAATTCCTTTCTGCCGCATTAAGTTTTCTGGAAATATACATTACAGGATGCAGAGTTCCAGAGTACTCTTGCATTAGTGCCGCTCCAATCCCAGTGGATGAAGCGTCACTACGAAGAACGAATGTCTTATCTTTAGTGGGTAGCACTAAAATAGGTGGTGTTGAAAACAGTGTTTTAATCTTATCCAGAGAGCATTGGCATTCCTGAGACCAGTGGACCACATTAGGCGAACCTTTCTTTAGAAGTGTTGAGAGAGGTGCCATGATAGAGGATAGATTCTGAATGAATCTGCCATAAAATTGAATAAGACCTAACAGACTTCTCACCTGTTTTTTAGTCTTAGGGATTGAGATGTTAAGTATCTTACTAGTATTATGGTCCTCTGTCTTTAGGAAACCATGACCAACTCGGTGGCCTAGGAAAGAAATTTCGCTAAAACCAATATAGGCTTTAGAGGGTTTCGCTGTCAGGTTGTGCTCACGCAAAGTAGACAGCAATTCATCTAACCCTGAATAGTGATCTTCCCAAGTATCGCTGAAAAGACAGATGTCGTCTAGATATGCAATGACATCTGACCGATAAGATAGGATTCGGCGCATCATGCGTACGAACGTAGCTGGTGCGTTCATAAGACCGAAAGGCATAAAATTCCATTGGAACAAACCTCTAGGTGTTGAAAAAGCCGTGAGAGGTTTGGCGCGTTCAGATAAAGGAACTTGCCAATATCCCTTAGACAAATCAAGTTTAGTGAAAAAATGAGATTTGGAGAGTCGAGTAAGTAGCTCTTCCAGTAAAGGCATAGGTTCGGCATCGAACTTCGTTACTTGATTCAATTTTCGATAGTCAACGCAAAGACGTATGTTATTGTCTTTTTTACGCACAATAACCATCGGCGAAGAATACGCAGAGGTGGATGGTTCGATTATTTTCAAATCTATCATCACATCCAACTCTTTCTCGACCTGTGCTTGGAAATGTATAGGTATAGGATAAGGTCTAACCCTAATAGGAGTATGGTCAGTTAGCACAATGTCATGTTGAATGACATTAGTTTGTCCAGGGATGTCAGTGAGTACATCCTGAAATGTTTGCAACATAGTTGAAACTTGTCGCTGTTCTCCTAGAGACAAATCAGGAGAGACAGTAACGTTCTTCCATGATTCACTGGAATGAAGTGGGATCATTGGAAGAGGAAGATTTACATCTGAAAAACTTGTTTCCTCATCCTGTATCACGGACAGTGATGAGTAATGACCATGTGGTACTGGAGAATTGTCCGTTGCTTGGAAAATGGGTTGCAAATAATCCGGACGTTCATGGAATTCAGTAAGCATATTGATGTGGAAGGTTTTATGCTTCCCATCAATATCGACAATATAGTCGACATCGGAAATTTTCGATATTATATCGTACGGACCTTTCCAAGAAATAAGTAATCTGTTTTCCCTACAAGGTAGTAATACAAATGCTTTGTCACCAGGACAAAGTTGTCGTAAGCATCTCTTCTTATTGGCAAATTGCCTTGCCTTCTGTTTCGCAAATTCAGAAGAAGAAGTTGCTAATTTGCATGCTTCGATAATCTTTTGTCTCAACGCGATGACATATTCGTAGGATGACTTTGTGTCATCGTCAATATTGTCAGATGTTATGAGATCGTGAAGCAACGACATAGGGCCACGCGGACGCGCGCCAAAGACGAGTTCAAAGGGAGAAAATCCCGTATGTTCATTGGGTACCTCTCTGTAAGCGAAGAGGGCCGCAGGTAAAACTCTGTCCCAGTCTTGAGGATGATCCTCAGTTATCTTCCCCAGTAAGTTTTTAAGTGTTCTATTAAGGCGTTCGACCATACCATTAGACATTGGATGGTAGATACTACTTAAAGATCTATCTATCTGCAGGGTAGACATTACTTGAGACATGGTATCTGATATTAGTTGGGTGCCATGGTCTGACAATATCTCTCCGGGGAACCCCAGACGAGAAAATATAAGCCAAAGAGCATCTGCAATATCAGCAGTAGTAATGCTCTTCAGAGGAATAGCCTCTGGCCAACGTGTGCACATATCAACACACGTCAAGATAAACTGATGTCCTCTGGCAGACTTGATCTTAAATGGACCAATAATGTCTATGGCCATTTTTTGAAACGGCCGAATAGGAATGTCCGCCGCCTGAATGGGTGCAGCATGCCGTGGACCTTTGGATTTAACTTCCTGACATACTTTACAAGATCGACAATAAATCCGTATGTCCTTGTTTACCAATGGCCAAAAGAAAACCGCAAGGACTCTTGACTTAGTACGGGAAAAACCCATGTGTCCAGCACACTGAGAGTCGTGAGCGTGCTGCAAAATTTTAACTCTCAAATTCTTGGGAACCAGGATTTGAGAATGACTTGACGTAATGGAGTCTTGAACCATACGTACAAGTACGCCATTCTTCTTTGTAATCCACGATTTACGACTTGTGTCCTTATTCGGATCACCTTTAGTTGCAAGAATGAAGAATTTCTTCAGAGTGGGATCATCTTCTTGCTGTTTTATAAACGAGTCACGAGAAATTACCAAGGGATTATCTTGGTTATGCACTTCATTATCTTCAGTAGATGAAGTTTGAGGCACATTAAGAGCCTGAGCTCTAGTGACTACAGCGTTAGCAATCTGCATGTTTTGCCTTTCCCAAGTGGAAATTTGTTGCGGAGTGCATTCCTTGACTCCATGAATGCGACCGATGATGAGGTCAGCGATCGGATTCGGAAGAAGACATGCGTGTACATCTCCTGTAAAGAAAGGAGTAGCAATCCTAATGATAGCGGTAGAGTATTTCTCTAATGTGCCGCCAAATGTTACACATTTGACTACTTGTCCAGTGGCACGGGAAGGATCTACGAGTGACTGCCTAACACCAATTGTGGTGCATCCAGAATCAAATAGCACAGAGACTGGATTGTTATTCACTAAACCCTTATGTAAGACAAGAGACCCTCTTCCATCATGCGCGACTGATGCTGGAAGAGCAGGAAGAGGATGGCCACAGCTTAAAGTAGTCACTGTGGTTGGCTCAAATAACGTTTTGCATTGGGGGCACTGAGATGCTCTCCCAAAATCAAAAGCGGCACATGCCATATTACTAGCATCATTATTATCTTTACTCTGTTTATAGGCTTCATGGGACTCTTGTTGTGCAGAGTTTGCCTGAAAATGTGGTTTATGTCTTTTGTATTGAGATCTACCTCGGTTATTATCACCTCTGTAGTTATTGTTACCTCTATTGTAACCCCTATTTGGGTTTGAGTCATAGTACCCTTGGTTACCATTATCATATTCATTATAATGAGTATCTCTGTAATTATGATCTTGTTGACTCCAAGACGGATAACCCTGATAGTTTCTATAATTACTTCCTCTACGGAAATTCCTATAATTATGACCACCCCTGTGTCGAGAGCTATCAGGTCGTCTCCAGTTCTTTGAAGAAGAACCCTGAAATGATTGGTTACCTTGGTTTTGATAACTATTATGGTTACCTTTTTTATCAAATCTGTTTTGAGGTCCCTGAAATCTGTGTGAATAATTGGGATTGTATGGTGTTGCTGAAGCAACTGGCATACTCTCCTTAATCTTAGTGTTGCCAAAAGTCACGTCGGGGTGTGCAGTGACATATTGGGAACAATATTCTTCCATTTCTTTTAGAGATTTAGGTTTACGCTCATGTATAAATTCAAGGAAAGGTTTGTTCACACATGACATAATCTTATCTCTGAGCAACAAATCCATAAGTCCTTCATACGTTTTTTCTGTTTTGGAAAGCTCAATCCAACGATCAACTGTGAGACGTGCCTTTGCAGTGAATTCTGAGAATTCTACCCCCGTCTCAGGTACCATCGTCTTAAATAAAAGGCGATAGCCTTCCTCACTTAGCTGATATTTTTTTATCAAAGCCGCCCTAATGACATCATAATTATCCTTATCTGCTTCTCCTACAAGGCATAATCTAGTCAAAGATTCACCTTTCAAGTTTTCTGATAATTGATTAGCGTATTGTGATTTATCCACATTATGTGTACGACAAGAACGTTCAAATCTATCCAGCCAGAATGTAATATCGTCACTGGACTGATTGAACGGTGGAACCTTAACCTTGTAAGTAGAAGGTTTACCATTACCACTAGATGCCTGATTAACATTACTCATACTTGTCAATCTCAATTTCTCCAACTCAAATTCATGTTCTCTTATTGCTTTTTTCTCTTCAGCATCTAATCTTTTTTGTTCAGCCTCCCTGTCTAATCTTTTTTGTTCAGCCGCAGCTTCTCTTTCCAATTTTTTTTGTTCAGCTTCACTGTCTAATCTTTTTTGTTCAGCCGCAGCTTCTCTTTCCAATTTTTTTTGTTCAGCTTCCCTGTCTAATCTTTTTTGTTCAGCTTCACTGTCTAATCTTTTTTGTTCAGCTTCACTGTCTAATCTTTTTTGTTCAGCCGCAGCTTCTCTTTCCAATTTTTTTTGTTCAGCTTCAAATCTCCTTTCCTCTACCTGCATCTGCAATTTCTTTTGTTCAGCAGCAGCCTCAGCTTCTTTTTCTAATCTTTTCTCTTCCGCCATAGCTTTTCTTTCTTCTGCAGCTAATCTTTTCTCTTCTGCAGCTAATCTTTTCTCTTCTGCAGCTAATGCTTTGTCATATTGAGCAACTGCCCATTGTTCTAATTGTTGACCAGTCTTATCAAGAGCTTTCCCTTGAGTAATGAAATAATCTAGAGTAGACATGATGCCTAACAATAATACTAATCACCTGAATCAATAATAATACCCCAAGTTCTCAATGACCTGATTAATCAGTATACTATCCCAATATCTGTGGGTCACAAGCCTTTAATAAGGTCTTGTATAATAGTAATAATAATCAGGTACTGGTCTATACCATAATCCAAGTGCAGTGCACAGGCAATTGTGTCTTATGAAATATACCCATATAAAACATATGTCAACCAACAGAATACATAAAGTACAAATAGGACTGACAATACAAGAACGTTTGCAGAAATCAAAATAAATCAAATAGGGAAATCAATGAAGATAATCACTGAATCTGCAAAGAATAACAACACAAATGACGTCACAATATATGAATATAAATTATGAATAGAACTGAAAGATAGAAAAGGTTAGACCAACAAATTACAAACAAATCAAAACAAAACTAAAGAACAAAGAAATATTACAAAAATAACAATAATTACAGACTTCACAGCTAACACAAAAGCAACAGTTGTCGCAGCAAATTTTCAATCAAGAAAATTGCACCTATAGAAAACGCCCACAACGGACCCTCTATGACGTGGGATACTCTGTTGTGAGGACGCCGCCCAACCTTAAACACAACCCGCTGACATAGAAACTAACATACTATACAAACAAATAACATGTAAACATAAATATATATAAATTATGTGTATGATAGTATGTGTTGCAAAATAGGCTCAGTCTTACAGTAATGGCAAAGTTATTTTTCATGAAAACAAACAAACTGCCACTTTATTCAATTAAACATTCTGGCCTTAAATATTAAAGTTCATATATGGCAAACAAGAAGATCCATCGATGAAACCAGGACTTCTTAGTTCACAAATACTGTCTTTCTGTTAACACTGACAAGAATTGATCCAACTGTTCTGTGAAACTCTATAATGTCTAATGTAAAAAATGTCAACAACGCTGACCTACATACTGCATTCACTTGACAGGTCACGTGACGAAGCGTTGACAAAGAGCAAACCAATACTGCAAGTGTGTCGTATCAGCCACAGGAAACGGTCTGGTATCGGTAATCTGTTGACTTCTGAATTTCTGCGAGGTCAAACCCAGAAAGCTGGTCCACCAGTTGATAAAGTTGATATTTAGTTGGATATAATATATGTTGATAAAGTACACCAGAACACTCCTAGGCGGGAAGACAGGCGTCTATCATCATCAGTTGACAAGATCCCTATGGTGTTGCCTGCCCCACTGTAGTGTATGGAATGTCAACTTGACCTACGCAGTGTTGTGTAGACATGGATGGAGTGTATAATGTGCGAATGATGATAAGGGTTCGTGTTGTTGACAAATGTTCTCTTCTCACACTCATGTATGACCGGAAGTCATCGACACCAACGACTGTGTACCTTTTCTAAAGTTTAATTGGACGTACACACTCGACAGCACAGATAGTGACAAATCACAGGTTGCCATAATACATCATAGTACAGTGGACAAATGGTCTTGCAATGTTACATGGGCACTCATGTAGAATAATGGTATAATGGACTGTCAATAGCCAAGCACTCAGTATCGCCCATACATATATCATCTGACGTCACTGACTGAGCACGTCAGCTTGTAAACAATATTTCAGATGACTTCTAAACCTAATCTCGTTTAGCAACGATTCTTCAACATAATGTTCAGCACATATTTTTCCATATAATAATATTGAACCACTAACAATGGGTTCTCATGTGTAGCAGTGATCTCTGGACTGATCAAGCGATAATACGGGCATCCCTTTTCTCTTCTTGAAAGTCCTACATGTTTTGGTTCCAAGATGGCTCCACTCGTGAACTGTCACTCACGTTTGAATACAGATAATGAATCTGTTCTAAAGTTAGTCATTCATACAACATTTCGTTGCTCTGTAGATTTGGTCATGAACAATAGACTGCATTCTACAGAATATAGTGCTGCTAGGAATCGAAGTCGTTTTTCATCGAGTCAAATATATTCTCTTAAACATTCAAATCGTAATTATCGACAATGGTGGCTTCGATCGAGAGTTCATAAGAGTATCTTTGATTACCTTGGTAGAGGGAATATGAAACTGCCATTCCTTGGCAAGATGAATAAAACACTGGGGTAAAGCATACACGATAGGTCTAGACGACTATCACTTTCCCCAAAACCACTGAGATCACTTTTCAAGGCATCAAGCCGACATAGCAAAACACACACATTCCCTATCAGGACGAAGCCAAATCACCCCACTCAAGCGACACATCCGCCGAATAGCCTTTGACCTCTCTAGAGACAACAGAACATATAGTTCGACCTAGATATGTAAAGATATACAGATATAAGACAGACTTGTCCTACTCAGACAAACAATACACATAAATTCAGGCCATAGATATTCTGAAGCAAGAACAATCTATTATTACCCAAACAACGAATAAATCGCAGTAAAAATGTATTTATCCGCGGAGTTCAAGGGAAGTAACTCAATAATGACAGCTAGAATGTTAAAAATACCACGTGCAGCTAGAATGTTAAAAATACCACGTGCAGCTAGAATGTTAAAAATACCACGTGCAGCTAGAATGTTAAAAATACCACGTGCAGCTAGAATGTTAAAAATACCACGTTGTGACGATATTCTAAATACAATATCTAAATTAGAATATAACATTAAAGTACATAAAGTCTAAAATAGGATAGAACTAAAAATTTGGGAGAGATTGGCGTCTTCACCCACGCCAGCGCATTAGTTTGATAACGCCTTATGGCCGAAAAAAATGTACCCAATGCTTCTAAGTAACCTTGAAATAAATGTAACACTTTTCCAAGTTCAAACAAATATTTGCCTAGGAGACAGAAGTATATAGGAAAACGGGGGAAGAGAAGGATAGATGGCCCAATGCTAATTCGTTTCGCGTTTATTTCAAACTAAAAGCCAACCGCAACGCAGTGGCAAGACTTGCCTAGGGCGATTTTCACAATACGATGAAAAAGAAAAAAACGTGTAATTCTGAACCAAGGTACCTAGGGCCATAAAAGTTATATATTCGTGTGCCTTGGGACTTTCTGAGCAAGAATATGTTATCAGTTACACAAATAGTCCACTAAATGACCAAATTATAGCCATAATATTATAGAGGATCCGACAGACTGTCAGGACAAGTCATGCCTGCTTATATTTTTTAATGGCATATTTTGAAAACAACTTTGGGGAAAGAAGGTACGGGGAATTGGATTGGATAGTATTTAAAGCAAGGCGAAATATTATTGGCTGACCTAAATATACAAATATAGTTGGTAGTAGTAACGCATAGTGGTTTGAGATATTTTTTTTTAAAGTTCATTCAAAATAAAGAGATGCTTGGTCCCATTGGCCAAAGCCTTTTACATTATAGGAAAAGTAGGCTGCTCGCTGCCATTTTTTCAAAATATTCTGAGGAGCAAGCGGCGATGAGCAGACTTGTGCTTTTATTAATACTAATAACAGAAGGCAGTCTGGACAGGGCAGTGCTGAAAGTGTGCCATATTATATTGCCTATTCATCGTTACTTGTTTATATTTCCTTGATATGTGGTAAGATTGATTTTATTGACTTTTTAATTAAACAAGGGTTGATAGTAAGAAAAGGCCATGTAAGAAGATTGTAATTAAATGGTTCCATGGCAGACTTAGGCATGGCCTAGATGTTGATCCATCATATAATGGACTATCCAAAAAGTTTAGAACTACAGGACTATATATGTGATGGTCATACAGGAGCATTACACCTATCTTATTGCATGGAAAAGATTACTGCTGGAATGACAGAGGCATAGCAGCCATTAAGGAAAAGAAAAGAAAACTGGTACAATTTGTTCAATCAAACTAGAGTGGAGAAGCTAGGTTGGTCAGAGAGAGCTGACCAAGTTCTTTATGTAGAATTTATTATTACATGTAAATTGGGAGGAATTGGTTTGATATTAAGACAGAAACATAACTTGCATTTCCAGTGGTTTCTGCTGGCACTTGTCTGGTGCTGGTAATTGCTGACTGAGAAATTCTGCTCGATTTCTAAAAGTCTCTGGTACCTGCTTATAGTAAAGAAGTTCAAGACCAGAGGAGACTGAGGTGTTTGGCCAAACCAACTACAACTGCTGTGATTCCAGGGCCCAGATAAGTCTTAGTATCTGGCCTGGGACAACTTATCAGTGACTAAAGAAAATCTCCTGTGTATACATAAAGATTCCTCCCAAAGAATAAAATAAACAATCCTAGTGAAACAAAAGAACTTTGGGATGATGACAATCCCCAATCTGCCTCCAAGTACCAGTTAGTTAAAATAGAGTAATTAACATCAAATTGAAAATTTGTGACAATGTACTATGGACACATTGTCTTTTGTATGTAAATATATATATATATATATATATATATATATATATATATATATATATATATATATATATATATATATATATATATATATATATATATATATATATATATATATATATATATATATATATATATACAGTAGAACTCCATTTATCCGAACCCCATGGGACCGAGCATCGTTCGGATAATCAAATGTTCGGATAATTGGATTACATGATGTATCGAGTACGAAATGTTTTCAAAATAACATTACAAACAATTCAAAACCAGGCGCAACTTACGTATACATGTACTTGCACAGATGTAGCCCACTATTTAAAATAATGAGGAATCCTCTTTTGCGCCAAACTGGATAGTCTGCTTTTGGCTGCTAAGTCCCGCATTCTCTTCAACAGCAGAAGCTGTGTAGGACAGCTGTCATCTTCTTGCTCGTACCAAGCCATCGCTGTTTCTAGTGCTATAAAGGCCTCTTCAGGACTTGGTCGACGTTTTGGGTTTTCTTCATAATCTACAAGTACATCATGTACTTCTGAGGAGTCTTCATCATCGGTCACTACATGTATTTGGTTTTCTTCTTGCACAAAAGACAAAATTTCTTCGTCATTCAAAAACTGAAAACCAGAATCATTATCATCTTCTAGCCACATGTGTGCATCATCTTTGTCACAGTCCGAAAATCCGGGCATTGCTTGAAACAGTTCCACAACTTCATTTATACAATCATCATTTGTGTCCACTGCAGTCGTTTCATTTCCTCCTTTTTTCCCAAGCAATCTATTCCAAGCCTTGTTGAGATTATCTTGTGACAGGGTGGTCCAAGCATCAGCTTACATATAGCAGCAGTCTTTGAGATTAAGCTTTTTTTGAAAACGCCACCACACTTTCTTCATCTTCAGCCAACAATAAACGACGCAGGACTTCCTTCTTGTACATCTTTTTAAGCTTTGCTATAACACCCTGATCCATTGGTTGAATCAGTGCTGTTACATTGGGAAGCAGAAAAATTACTTTAAAATTTGCATCAACTGCATTCAATGTATCCGTCTCTGGATGAGATGGTGCATTGTCCAGTAGAAGAATTACTTTTCCAGTTTTCTTTTCTTGTTCTTTCAACCTCTTCACATTTGGGATGAACTGATTTGTATACCAATCAAGAAATATTTCACTATTCATCCAAGCACTCTTCTGTGCTTTGTAGCACAATGGGAGACATGTCACCTAGATGAAGATTCCCCTTGAATCTCCAATTCTCGTATGCCATGACGAGATTTAAAGTTTCTTAACCATCCCTGGCTAGCCTTAAAGTCAGGAGGACCGTCAAGTTGACTGTTGAACTGAAGTGCCTTTTCACACAATAGAGAGCCAGAGATAGGTTCCCCTTTGCTTCTTCTTTGCACAAACCATATATACAAAGCCTCTTCCAATTTCAAATCTTTCGCATTTCTCATGGTTTTATGTTTCTTCGACCCATTTTCACTATCCAGTTTCGATGCAAAACTCATAATTTTATCCTTGTTACTTTTGATGTCAGAGACGGTAGCTTTCTCAACATTGAAAATCCTCGCAAATGAAGACACAGTTTCACCTTTTCCTAGTCTCTTGATAATTTCTGTTTTCGTTTCAATTGACAAAACATTGCGGTTCCTTTTATATGCTTTAGGCCTACTGGAAGATGCCAGGTCGCACAGAGAAATACGTGTACACCAAAATTATTCTGCTGTAGTAGCAGACACAATTATTTTAAGTTGAACTGTCTGTTTAGCCAGTGTTCTGCCTAGAACTCACACGTACACTGGATTGGTAAACCAGATATTAACGGACTTTATGATCAAACTGACTTCATGTACGTAAGCGACCGTCCATTAGCCCATCTCATTGTCTACAAATTGTTCGCACACATTTGAAGCTTGCCGCATCAAAAGATTCAGAACTGTAGTCTAACGTGACTGGTGGAGACTGATTTTTTTTTTTCTGGAAAAAGTGTTCGGATAATTGGATGTTCGGATAATTGGGGTTCGGATAAATGGAGTTCTACTGTATATATATATGTAAATATATCTCTCTATCTAAATTGATTCTCATTGAGAGGTAGTCCTGACCAAAACAACTTTAGGCTCAGGACCAATAAAGTTTAACAAAAGAAATTCTAAATATAAAATTTAACAACTGGTGTTAGTTGAGTTTATCATAGTACTTAGTATATGTATGTGTATGTTTTGTACTGAGGTTCTTTAACATCACTCTTACATTACCCTAGACACTAAACATAGCTCTCAATCATACTAGGCCAAAATATAACTTACAGTGAGATCGTAGGTGGTATCAGCAAGGTGCTCTGAAACACAGTTATCAATTGTCTACATCAGGGACCTTCACAGATTGACCTCACTCAAGTATAACCTCACCATACACCAACCTTCTTAACATCAAAACCCACCACACACGTGCAGCTAGAATGTTAAAAATATCACGTGCAGCTAGAATGTTAAAAATACTACGTGGAGCTAAACGGAGTAATGAGGTTGTCCTGAAAGAGGCTAATGGGCAAGGGAAGCTTATTCCTCATGTTAGAAGGAAGCACTCCACATTCTTTGGGCATGTTATGAGAAGGAGGAAGCTGGAGTATATCGTGACAGCAGGAAAGATTGACGGAACAAGAGATAGAGGAAGACAAAAAGAGAGGATTCTAAACAGTGTGACGTCATGGAATGGAAAGAAGTCAACAAAAGAATTGATCAATAGTGCTGTAGGCAGGAAGCTATGGAGAGAAATGATCATCTACGCCACCAGCCAGGGTACTTGATGATGATGATGATGATGATAATGATGTTGATGATGATGATGATGATGATGACTTCCCGGGGTTCTGTGGGGAGACACTGAAATAATAGACCTACTACTTCCTCTGGGAACCGCGGTAGCATATTGTTTAGTGCACTGGCTTCCTGGCTCAGTGGTCTATGGTTCAATCCCCAGATGATGTGGGATTTTTTTTAGGCCGCAAACGGCTCCTGGGTCGACCCAGCCCCAATTGGGTACCAGAGCAACTTCTGGGAAAGTTAAGGCGGCCGGCGTGATGCTGACCACATCACCCCTAGTGTGCCGATGGTCAAGAAAATATGGGCCTAACACCATATTCCCAATATGCCTCAATGGGCGTGTAACGGGATCCTTTACCTCTTTACCTTTACTACGTCCTCAGTATGAGGCAATGAATATGAGGTTGTGTAAGCGACTGGCAACCTCGTGATGTAAGGCAACATTTGACCGAAACCACTGCTGCAGGAGAACATGAATTCTGTGGTGCAGGTTTCCTGCAGTGGGAGTTCCATGCTGCATATGATGCACAAACGGGCATGATGATGTATAGATAATAAATATACTTCGAAACAAGTATATAATCATACACATAAGAATGCAATTCAACAAACAAACAAACCCGAGTAACATAGCAGATACTAGAACAATTTTCTTTTAGTGGAGTAAGGACTGTAACCCAGAAGCCCCTCTCTAAATACGCCATTATGTGAGGGGAAGAGACAAAAAAATAGAGAAAGACAGAGGCGGAAAGAGAGAGCTCTTACACCACTGCAGCAACACACCGTCACAGCGGATGAGCTGCTGAGTGCACTTGATTCACCTTCGGAAAATTTATCTTCTCCATAATTCAGCAGTTTTTCTTATAACTTGGCACAGTGATTCCCCGCCTTTTTACAAAGCCTGAACCCCTTAAATAATTTTCCACCACCAGCAGAACCTCAACGACTCAATTCTATTATGGTAATACTTGTGCAACAATCATGTATTTGCATAGAGATGACATTTAAGTATTACATATTACGTCAGATGTCATTGTACGGAAAATATTAAAGCATTTTCATTGTGTTTATAGAAAAAAATGCATCTCGAACGTACTGTATTAAAGACATTGAACGATATATAATGTACGCACATATTTTCATACAGCGTCCCTTCACGTGTAACTCTTAAAAATGGGACTCTTTGCGATATTTAACACATCTATACGCTATGTATTTCCCGCCATTTAAGACGCATTGCTTGCTAGAAATCTATCTTAAAAAAAATTACCCTGTGTCTCTTATGCGTAATCATGGATGTCATAAATAAGCAAGTTGTTATCTTTTGTATTTAAACTTTCAAATGATTAAAATAGCTTGGGCAGTGAATGATATGGTGTTATAAACTAATCATATCCGTAATAAAATTCTTTTATTTAAAAAGAATTTAAAGTTGTTTGATACTTGCAATAAAATGCTTTTATTTTAAAACAAAAAGAGTATAAAAGAAATATTGTAAGTTCGATATAATAAACAATTTATTCTAATGTGCTGTTATTGTTTCCAAATAGTCTTGTTCAATTCTTAGTGCGTCTTCTACCCTGAAGCGTCATATATGGCAGGATATATTGTAAATAGGAAAAAATGTTTCTATTCATACAGACGTTTTAATTATTATATTTACGAATGCCATACAAAACGAACATAGACATAAACAACTAAATATAACCCTAAATAATAGCGATGTTTGGAATATTTTTGGGTTGTTTTTTTTTCAAAACTTTTATTGATTTATTCAGCGATTTCTTGTTGAACTCGTGAGGATGAATTGCCGAACCTTAGGGCTCCTCGGAACACTGTGTGGGAAACACTGCCTTAGCAATTAAGTACAAGGCACTGAGCCTGTGTGAATCTCCTGTACGTACGTGACTGATGAATAAACATCATGCAATACATTTTTTAATAGAAGGATTAAAATGGTATGACAAGATCACTCATGTGGAACTAATGACAAGAACCAGACAAGCATCAGTCGAACAAGAGATGAGAAGAAGACGATGGAGATGGATAGGACACACATTGAGAAAACCTGTTGACAGCTTTACCAGGCAGTCCCTTTTCTGAAATCTCCAGGGTATGGGAGGTAGAGGAAGACATAAGAACATATGGAGACGAGAACTCCAGACAGACATAAAGGGGATGAAGAAAGGAAATACGTTGAGCTGATAGCACATGACATGAAGACTTGGCACACGTGTGTTGAAGGTCAATGATCTTTGGGGAGTTGAAAGGTGAAGAAGAAGATAAAGAAAAAGAGGAATAAAATAGCATTAATTTTTTGTCTGTAAGTTTTTAGAACCCACTTGGCAAGTACAGCCCGTAACAGATTCTGGGCCAACAAACGCTTCAGGCAAAATAGCCTGAATAAAATAATGGGTCCAAAGACGAGGATAAAATTCTGTGGAAAAATCGATAGTCACCTGATCTGCTAACAAATGAGACTCTGAAATTTCCCGGTTATATTTTTAGAAATGCTTAGCTGACGACACCGGCAGCTGGCGGGAAGTTTTGAATGCCAGAAAAGTTCACTCCGCCAATTTTAATTATCGTTTTATTTTTCTCGTTTAAACATATCAGAGAATATTCCAAGAAGAACTCACAATGACTCCTTTGCAGACGACTTGGCCCTGTCGATCTCAGAGGAATATATCACTACGGCAAGTTTATTCGAAACCTACCCACCACAAAAATATTTATGGAATGTTTGATTCCTATATACACACATTAGGGTTCTCGCCGGTGCTACGGAATTCGTGCACTGTGCTGAGATTCTCCTTGTGTAATCTAAGGGAGGAGATCGGAGCACTGATGGAGTAGTCCGTTTGCAATGAAGAAAGTCCTTAAAACCAAACTAAACTAAACCAAACTAAACCAAACTTAACTAAACTAAACTAAACTAAACTAAACCAAACCAAACTAAACTACACCAAAGCAAACTAAGCTAAACTAAACCAAACCAAACTAAACTAAACTGAACTAAACCAAACTAAACTAAACCAAACTAAACTGAACTAAACTAAACTAAACTAAACTAAACCAAACTAAACTGAACTAAACTAAACTAAACCAAATTAAACCAAACTTAACTAAACTAAACTAAACTAAACCAAACCAAACTAAACTAAACTAAACTGAACTAAACCAAACTAAACTAAACTGAACTAAACCAAACTAAACTAAACTAAACCAAACCAAACTAAACTAAACTAAACTAAACCAAACTAAACTGAACTAAACTAAACTAAACTAAACCAAACTAAACCAAACTAAACTGAACTAAACTAAACTAAACCAAACTAAACCAAACTTAACTAAACTAAACCAAACTAAACTAAACCAAACCAAACTAAACTAAACTAAACCAAACCAAACCAAACTAAACTAAACTGAACTAAACCAAACTAAACTAAACTGAACTAAACTAAACTAAACTAAACCAAACCAAACCAAACTAAACTAAACTAAACTAAACCAAACTAAAGTAAACCATCCGTTGAGGGTAATTCCATGTCTTTTTTTATCCCTCTTTCATTTCTGCCTCCAGTACCCACGCTCCCTGCGTTTTTCAGTCTCCCCTACCTCTCTTACTCTGGTTATTCCAGAACAAGGACTGTCCTGTAATGCTATCAGTAGTTTTCCTCACGTCGTGTCCCATCAACACCCGGTTCTCCTGTACGAATGTCATAAGAAACAAAAAAAGTAAACCCTTCTTTTTCTTCACATAATTACTTTCTGAGTTTCTGATGACAAGATCCAGACACGTCCAGTGCCTGAAGAATTACACCAAGGCAAAAATGCGAAGTCTTGAAATCGATGACATTTTGGGCAGAACTAAAACCAACCAACAGTCAGTACTTTGTGACAGTATTGCCTCCCCTGCTTTGCAGTAGTGGTCCAACAGTGGCCAAAACTCAAGAGTATCTAATATGGGCTTCAAAGGTATCTACCTTCGCACAAGATTACTCTTGGCAGAGATGTAGATAGAAGGGTGATAACACTTCTATTACAAAGGGAGTATTCACAAGATATTCAGAATAAGCGAGAACAAAACTGCTTTGGGTGAGTATGTTAACTCTGTCATTCTGCCGACGCTTTTGTGAAGGATTTAAGCACTTATTACTTTCAGCTCGTTTAAGCCCCCACCCCTGATTTACTCAGTGGAATTCTATTATTCTAGTATAGCTCTGTTTAGAGTGTGTGTAGTAATTTGCTGAGACAAACATGAAGTAACTTTAAAATGATTAAATCGAAGTTAAATCTGTAACATTACAAATAACAACATTTAATAATCACTTTAGGTTTTAACAGTTGGAAAATAATTTGAATAGTTTTGGATCAAGAAAAGTTATCATCACAGTCTTTAGGGAATGTGAGATGTTACAAGAAGTACAAATGGCAGCATATATTTGAACTTAGCTGCCAATGATGGTTCTGCTCCTTCTAATGGGTTGATTCTTTTCACTCTGCTCGCGCTCGTCTCTGATCCAGGTTGTCGGGGGTAGCTCGTTTCCCAGAAATGTCAAGGAGAGTCTACCACGTGGGTCCTTCGTCTTAAAGCTTAGACCACGGTTCCCTTCTTGTTCCAGACATAGTACTTTCTGCTGGTACCACCAATAAGCCAATCTTGGCTCGCAGACGTTTTTGCTCAGAGGACTTAAAAAAGGCACTGGCTAGCTGCCTTCTTTCACTTGTAATGGGGGTCGTTAATTTTAACTTCAATTCCCTCTGACTCCGTGGCTTTCTTCAGTTTCCTAGTCCCGGTGTTCCTTATTAAAATGTAGAGATTTCCTGTGCTTTGTAAGTCTTATTTGGTTCTTCAATAAAAGGTCCGGTTACAAAAAAAAATAATGAATCTAGTCTTCACTCTGGCGAGGTCTGATGTTGTCTTGGCGAGCGAGAAATTCACTGTGAAATAAAACTGCGAAATGGTCAGACTATATTCCTATCTTCCCGCGCATTGTTGTTATTAATCTAATCAGAAGGATCCAATCATTTCAAATCATGCAGATAAGGTGTGATGATTTCACAAATATTCCACGTGAAATAAGGTGCGTGAAGCAAATGTTCACGTATTTCCATATATGGACATCTGGGGGCCTTGCATACACTCTTGCAAACACATTTGTAGACTCATATTGTCTCAAATGTAATAAATACATGTTTACTTTTAAACAAGTGACCGGAAGCGATAATATCATATTTGGCTGCTCAGAATGTGTCACCCAGACAGTAATCTCGTTATCTGTCGTATCAGTACGCAAAACTCCGTGTCTGCCCGTCTGGGTTACCAAACGAGTCATCTTATAAGCGGTTCAATCTAAACACGCCGGCGACTATCTTATCTCAGTTGCTCACCGCAAGCTAGGATGACCGGGTAACAAACAGGTGACATCACAGAGAGGAGTGTCAACAAATGTTTGCACCTACAAAATATGTGCCACACAAGCAGAAAAAGAAAGAAAGACAGAAAAGTGCGAAAATTGACAGCACATAATAAAAATCAGTACCACAAATGTACCCATACTGCCGGAGAGAATCAAAGATCGACAGGGGCCACCCCGTTTTGTCACATACATAAAAGGAACTGATGATTTCAGTCAGAGAGAGCAGTCAGGAAGACTACAGCAAGCAAGTGTAGCCGATAAGATTACAAGATTTTGTTACTTCTTCTTCTTCTTCTTCCTCGTTCGTCCTGAAAAGGACGTTGGTTGCGTTGTGTCTGTTTACAGCGGAGCTGCGATATCTGCGCCTTTCGGCTGGCACATCCGACTTCACAGCAAACCAGAGCTGACCAAGACCCTACTTCACCTCCACGTGGTGGTCCTGGAAACAGGCTGCATCACTGCAGTCTGGCTGAGAGAGTAGGGATCGAAGAGGGAAGGCAAACCCGGTTGTTACAAGACTGGGTTGAGGAAGTTAACAAAAAATAGCTCAAAAACTGAAGAAATATTGCTGAAAAAAACTCCATAGGCTCTGAATACCGAACTATTGAAAAGCAAAAAAAGAAAGAAAGCCAGGCAGATAGACAGATAGATAGATAGATAGATAGATAGGTTAGATAGATAGATAGATAGATAGATAGATAGATAGATAGATAGATAGATAGATAGATAGATAGATAGATAGATAGATAGATAGATAGATAGATAGATATTCATACAGACAGTCAGACAGACAGACAGTCAGACAGACAGACATGCATGCAGGCAGGCTGACAGAAGACAGACAGACTGAGAAAGACAGACGGAAAGAAAGGAATCAACGAATTATGACACATCAGAAGAAATTAACCAATATTTAACGGGCGAATGAAGGATGTGCTAAGTGCCAAAATTAGCCTCGTAAATAATATTCTCACACACACACACACACACACACACACACACACACACACACACACACACACACACACACACACACACACACACACACACATCACACACACACACACACACACACACACACACACACACACACACCACACACACCACACACACACACACACACAAATAATAATAATAAATTTGGCATTCTTTGGTTTCCATCCGTGTATGAGTCATCGCAGTGACCTTCAAAAGCCTGAAGCGCTGACCCAGTGAGCAGATCGATATTGACTGATCGCCAGTTTCTGGGGCAGTGGGGATTGTAGGGAATAAAAGAGTCATTGTGCGCGAAACTCAAGAACTGTGATGAGGAGAGGAAAAGAGGCGGATTCCAGCACGGATTCCAGCACGCAAGGCCAGAGGCTACCTGGTAAAATTATACACACAGATACAGGAGTGCTGACATATCAACATTTCCCTTCTTGCACCCTATGAGGCATGGAGGCCCCAATGCAGCTGGCACCCTGGCTGGAAACCTTCATCAAGCAGTCACAAACTCTCGCAGCGGTAGGTTGTGTAGCAATTAGTTTTACAGGATGAGAATGCCAGCCTACAAGTACTGAGAAATGACAACAGATATTTATAGTTTTAATAAAATATAACTAGAAATAGGGTCAAGAGAGTCGAGAATGAGGCGGGTTACTTTATAAGAAAATATAAGTTGAAATGAACAATAGTCAGCCGCCTGTTCGATGCGACCTCAAAAAAAATATAATATAAAATAAAATTTAAAGACGCAGTAGTAAGGGATAAAGGTTTTGTTAGAAAAGCTAAATCTAATCCTAAACTTTAACCTTAATCCTAACCCTAACGATCCGAGCGACTTATGTGAATGGAACCAACGAACACGTCCCACTGTTTGTCATTTCAGTTGAAAATATGTTAGAGAGGAAAAGAGTATATAAGAACAATTCAGGCATGTCGTACTAGGCGACTAAAATAAGGTTGTGTATTGTGGCTGGCATCATCATTAAGTAAACACTAATTGCTACAAAAATCACGGCTGTAAAAGCGTGTGAATGCTTGGTGTTGACATTTGCTAGGGAACCAGCTGTAATGGTAGTTCTATGCTCCATAAGGAACGCAAAGGAAACTGATGATATATGTACGATAGAGAGGTAGAGTAGACTGCTAGCCATGCTGGAAAAAAGAACGCTGAAAGATGTTCTTTATCTGTTGGTTTATATCATTATCATCAACTGTTATCTCCACATTGAAGATTGGCTGCTATGGATTTTCAAAGTTTTCTGTCTCTTGTCTTGATAGTGCACTCTGATAGACTCTTTCCTGTCCATCTTTTGATGTTATCTTCCCACTTATAGAGCTATATTCCTTTTGCACGTTTGCCTTTAACTCTTCCTTCTATTGTGGTGCTTGGTTAGGTGTTATGTCTTTTTACATGGTCAAAATGTTTTACCTGTCTAATTTTTATCTTCTTCATTACCATTAATGCTTTATATCCTTCTTCTCCTTCTTCGTTTGCCATCAGACTTCTACATTAATGGCTCTAATAAAGGCAGTAGTCAGTTCAAGGTTCCTTATATCTCCAAACAGTTTTTCGTTGAGAGAAGTAGGTTACTGCCATATGCCACTTCGTTCACTGCTGTAAGTTGGAAAGAACTGGAGCAGATGTTCGAATGCAATGAGGCTGATGCCACAGGAGCAGAGATCTGTTAGACCAATCCATTACTTGAGAAAAAGATGGTACCTCAACCTATTGCGACCAGTATGTAAGCGGAAAATTATGACCTGGTCTCGGCTAGATAGCTGGAGATAGGCATCATCTGTTAAGTGACCATGGTGTTCTCTGTCCCATTTGGACTTGAATATGGCTTTTATAGTTGTTTTAGCCACTTCATAAGTTGTCTTTATATCGTTTTGTTGCAGGGCTCCCACCTCTTTAGCTAGTTTATCTGCCTCTTCGTTGCCTTGAATGTTGCAATTGGCTAGTCTCCACTGAACTGTGCACTTGTTGAAGCATTTGACCAGGCTTTCAAGCGAGTTTATCAGATCTTTCAATCCTTTAGTATGGTGGCTCTTCAGGGCTATTATTATTGAGAGGGCATCTTTAAAGATCACTATCTGTTTTTCTACATGTGCTTTGTACTCAATATGAGTTATTAATATTCTAAAGTATTTATCCGCAATTTAGTTGATAATAATCGGTATTCTCTTTAAAAGTATTTCGGATGTATTAACTACTGAAAATTTATCAACCAATCATCATCATTTTTGTTTTGTTTTGCTGCATATGGAACATGAAACCAACTCTGCGACTGGTTCCGTTGCAGGAAGACTGCCCTAAAGCATTAATATGCTCTCTCAATGAACGTTTCTGTAGCTACTAGCAACAACCCGGCAAAATTGGCAGGTTTTTAATTATAGTGTGTTGTTTCTGTTACACGTATTACATTGCTGCTTCTTCTATAGTCTCGCTTGCTCGCTGTGAATGACGCGATCGTCTCTTCCTTTTAGCCATCTTATCATTTTGATCCATAATAATACGTCTGCAATACTTTAAATTAAAATTTTGTCTTGAAGAAACAATTTAAAAACTTACATTTTAAGGTTATTTTTAAGAAAAACGACGAGTTAAATCCGTGTCCAAGATGAAACTGGACAGAAGAGTATCTTGATTGTCTGTTGATTTAATGCAAACCGTCACACTTTTTCTATTTTCGCGAGAGTACATATAAGGGGAAACAATACAATTATTTTCTAACTTTCAACCACAGTTTCAACCCTAAGCTGTGCTCGAAAGTTAATGCACTCTCTCGAAAATAGAAAAAGTGCGCAAATTACGGTGTGCAAAGTGTGACAGACCGACCGACCGAAGTACCTTACGGCGGGGATTATGGTATTGGATTTGTTTTACACGAAGAGGTTGCTAATCTCACTCAGAACCTCATATTGTTGTACGGACTATCTGAAGTAATATAGGATAAAATAAACGTAGTTCCGTATCAGATACTGCCGTAGGGGAGAGAATTGTTAGAGATGTTACTATATTAGTCCATAAGGAAATATAATGTAACAAGATGAATAACAAAGCAAGTAAGGAGAAGACATTATTTTTTTTATAAGCCATATACTTGGATGGGACACCCACTGGGGAATCCTGTTGGTGGCGTTGCCAGACCATCCTTGTTCTGTGGTCCACGGGGTGAGAGAGGTAGACGGAGACAAGGGAACACATGGAGAGAAGAACTGGAGACGGACATAAAGGGCATGAGGAAAGACATGGGGGGGGGGAAACCTTGGGCTGATGGAGCGAGACAGGAAGGTGATAAACCCTCTGTTTGACCGGGTTGGAAGGAAAGTCCTCAGGTTCCCCAGCCTCGCAATGACATGTCATTGGGCCGAAGGGCTGAAAGCCCAAGTGCCGCTGGTTAAGAAAAAAAAAAAAAGAAAAAAAGTGGGACAGAACATTTTAAAGAAAAGTGGGACAGGACATTTTAAAGAAAAGTGGGACAGGACATTTTAAAGAAAAGTGGGACAGGACATTTTAAAGAAAAGTGGGACAGGACATTTTAAAGAAAAGTGGGACAGGACATTTTAAAGAAAAGTGGGACAGGACATTTTAAAGAAAAGTGGGACAGGACATTTTAAAGAAAAGTGGGACAGGGCCTTTTAAAGAAAAGTGGGACGGGATATTTTAAAGACAAGTGGGACGGGACATTTTAAAGACAAGTGGGACAGGACATTTTAATAAAAAGTGGGACAGGACATTTTAAAGAAAAGTGAGACAGGGACATTTTAAAGAAAGGTGGGACAGGACATTTTAAAGACAGTAGGACAGGACCTTTGTCCTGGGTTGCCTCCCCTGGGCTCTGCAGTAGTAATCCAACAGTGGACAAAACCTTGAGTATCTAATGTAGGTCTTCAAAGTGTCTACCTTCGCACAAGATTACTCTTGGCAGAGTTGTAGATAGAAGGATAATGATGCTTCTACCTCGAGGGAGTTTTCACAAGATATTCAGACAGCAAGAACAATGCCGAATGAGTCCCAGCAATGTTAACTTTAGTATCTGCCGTCAACGTTTGTGAAGGATTGTCTTATAAATAGCTCATTCACGCCACCAACTGAATTACTCAGTGAAATTCGTATTATTTTATTGCTCTGTTTTCGTGTATTTAAGAAGTTGACTGAGACATAAGGGTGCAGTACATTCAAAATGATTAAATCAACGTTAAATTTGCACATACACAAATAACAAATTTAATAATCAATTATGGTTAACAGTTTTAAAAATGAATAAATTATTTTTTTAAAATAATCATCACAGGGAGATGTTATGGTTTTCGAAAAAATGGACAGTTAACTTGGCAGCTTTTAAGTTTGTACTTAGCTGCCAATAGTTTGATGGTTTCTGCTCCCGCTCATGTTTGGTTCTTTGCAGATAGATGATTGGTTCAATCTCGTCGCTGGTCAATTCTGAAAGTTGTGACACGTTCCAAGAAGTATCAGGAAATAATCACAAAGCTGGTACAGCGTCTCTAAGACCCGTCTGATGATGGTGTCTAGCGTCGACTTCAGGCCACTTATACTCTCCCTTGCTTCAGAGATAGTACCCTCAATTTGTACCACCGACAAGTGTTACAAAAGAAGAGAACATATACCCTCTTGGGTATTGATTTTTCCTAATACTCACTCAAGTGCCCACCTCTTTTCATTCCACCATACCATCTACCTCAAAAATTTATCCTCTCTGAGAATTAATCTTAATTCAGTGAGCGCAAAACTTTCATTACATTTAGATAGAATAGGTTTACATTTACCGCTACATTGGTTGAAAAGGTTAATAATATAATAAGCATGTACATCATTTCTCTCATCATTCACTCCCTACTCCATATGGAACTTGGGACTACCTCTGCTTTTAGTTGCCGATAAGAAACTCGCATAAAGCAGTCACCAGCCCTTGCAGTGGTGGTTCATGACATCATCACCTTATATGCTGTCGTAGATTTTTGATAGGAGAATTAAGACTTGGGTTGGTCCCTTCTGAATAGGTTGGAATGAGTGATAGTCACAGTGTGAGATAGAAATACAAAAAAATAGATTTCCACGAGTGAGGTGGTAGAATAGTGATAGAGGCTGTCTCTGAGAGCGGGAAAACTTCTCTCTCTCTCTCACACCTATCTTCTACGACAGATCTAAAGTAGTCAGACAGTCTAACACATATACATTAAATATATATATATCCACTCACGTGCACGCACATTCAAGTGACGACAGGTAGACACACAGATGTGGGAAACTATAACAAATGATTATATATATATTAGAACGAGCTGACCAACATGCTGCTTAATTTATTGTTAAGTTTATTTATCAGAGTAAACTTACGTCACAACATGTACAATTACATCAAAAAGGCATATACACAAAGTCATAAACAAATCAAGGAATGCTACAAGAACTGATAGACCCACAGTTATGATCTTCCCTCGATGGATAGCCCACAGTCCCGTTAGGAGAAAGATGATAGCACAAAGAGTCCCAGTTACATATGATTGAGTCTAAGAGTTTTTCCCGTTTAAGGTATGAACAGACCTGATACTATAATCTAGTTTAAGGGAAAATATTGTTAGCAGAACAAACTTGCATGAAGAAAATTATGACAGCAAATAGGTGTCACAATACAACGGTAAAATAACACTCAGACCTGCGTACACTCTTATTCATTCAGCCGTGGCCACGTGTGCACATTTATACTTACAGCTTTGATCGCCCCCTCTGCGAACATAATAAATTCTAGGACCTCCACACAGACCCGTAAATGCAGTCTCGACCAAGAAATCCCCAGTTCCAAAAAGACGTACTGAATTCTCGGTCTCAGGGAACGATTCCTTGGGTGTTCTTATTTTTTCGGATGTCTGTTAAGTCACATAAAATGTGTCCAGGCACGAAAGTTAGCAGAGCACAGTGTCACTAGCTTAGGTTTCGAGAATTAAGGAATGTCAGATCGGTGTCTACTTTCAGGAAGGTACTATATTTGGTCACCACAATACTAGTCAAAACTCTGTCGGGATGTACTGATATTTTGCTTGCCACAGCGGGCTGATCTGTACTTAAGTGTTATTCTGGAAGAATTAAGTCTGGCGTGAAGGCCTTTTACTTCATTTAACTGTTACAGTTCATGTAATTGTGATAGGGTGGGCGAGATGATGATGATGATTATATTGTGATATGTTTGATCACTCTCTTTTCACACTCGCACCGACCCGAACAACAATAAAACTCTTGATTCTAGAGGCAGGGGCTGCATTTATTTTTACAACCCATTCAGTGATTCAGCAAACATTAAACAAATAAACCAACGAACATAACAAAACAAAACACCCAGCATGTGCCCGATTGCTAATTCTGGAGAAGCAAACAAAGCAACGACTGGTTAAAATCATAATAGTTAAATAATGATACTCTCACCTGTTAAATAGTCCTTCCACGTGTACTACCTGACACCCTCAATTATCACACACGCACGCACTCATGCGTGTCGTCCAGTGCGACTAGTATGGTGTTGTGCATGAGGCTGGCAACCTCACCATGTAATACAGATTGCTATTGAAACCACTACTGCAAGAGCACACACTCAGCTATCATACACACACACACACTCATGCATGTCGTCCAATGAGACTAGTATGGTGTTGTGCATGGGGCTGGCAACCTCACCGTGTAACACAGATTGCTACCGAAACCACTACTGCAAGAGCACACACTCAGCTATCACACACACACACACTCATGCATGTCGTCCAATGAGACTAGTAAGGTGTTGTGCGTGGGGCTGGCAATCTCACCACGTAACACAGATTGCTACTGAAACCACTACTGCACGAGCATATGAATACTTCATGCAGAGGCAAACCACACTGGTGGCCCCATGCTCCCACAGGAGCGGAGAAGAGAAATATATATCTCCAAGTGAGCCCACGTGCTCTCACAAACCATTCTTCACATAATCATAATTAAATAATAATAAAATGGACATAAAATAATATTCTTCAACTACATGTACATCAAATACTCTCAATAATAAGAGTAAACCACCACCTCGAACTGACCCATCTCAATATTCGTCACTGCCCTCTGAACATGTCGTAAGTGACGACTGGTGCGCCTGGTAACAAGCGTGTCGTATATGACCCTTGATGAGATTGGGAACTCATCACACGAAACACATCGTTACCGTCACAGAAACCACCACAGCAATAGCATAAAAATGCTTATTGTGGGCCTGTAATGGACACCAGCTGCATTGGTGTTTCCATGCTCCGCCGGGAGCAAACATAGAAACACCTGTCTCAACGTGCCTTACGCCTTACGCACGCTCTCCCGAAATCTAAATACATATTCTCACTTCAAAGTAACCCATAAATATATACAGTAGAATAACCAATAATCGTGAAATACACTCAATTACTTTTACACTAAAGAATAAAATATAATTACTCTTGACTTTAACAAAACTGGAATTAACACGAAAACTATCTCTTTCCTTTACTGGGGAAAATTATCTTAATCTGCTTCCACCCACGTGTCAATTCACACAATATAACATAGCGTAACATACAGGCTTATAACAAGCTAAGAGTGTTACCGCAGACCCCTTGGCGCCTTCTTTATTCACCGCGCCGCCTTTCATGACCACGTGGCCGCCATCTTGATATTTTCTAATATCATCTAAATTCAAGTAATAGATGCTTCTCTGTCCAGTTTCATGTATAAAACACTCTCCTACTAAATTTGCCCGGTCTGATGACTGAAATACTTGATACTAAATTCTCACATCTGGATTTAGGCTTAGCGTGCCTCATAAAACCTATCAACCATTATTTTCACTCATCTATCATTTCGAGATTAAATCATAATGCCCTAAAAAGACATTTCCTTTGGGAACACATCTATCTATTTATTTAGACCTAATTCACTAAACATTAAAATAGCCACATCGATCTAATTTCAGAATTATAGAAAACTAATTCTAATTTATATTAACTCACGTGCTCAAGGCATTTACAGCTTGGCTCTGTGTGTCTTTCTTCGTCTGTTCTCTCTGGGCGGCTGATACTAGGAAAGGTCGCTGCTGGCTATCGCTTTCTTTATATAGGCACTAGGCTAATCACTCAACCTACTGCGCGCTGGGCGTATTAATCTTGGCTACTTAAATATCACACGCGATTATCGCTTTAGGAATAGCGAAAACACAAATAAAACCTACAGCTATTTAATATAACCCACGAATATCAAATATGACTCACAACTATACACCACAATTAATTTCTAGCCTAATTACATATCTTCTACTTCAGATTTTTCACAACCCAGGCTCGCGCCGTCACGTGAGCTGACAGTCACGTGGGCCGACCGAAAATATATGGGCGACAAACATGCCTTGAACTGAAGTGGGGGTGGGGCCTCAGGGGTGTTTTCCCGGCCCCATCACATATCTCCCTCCTGATTTTGTTGTCGTCCCGACAACATCACTACCTCTGGCGCTTCACTTGTAACCTCTCAGATCGTTGATGCTGCGCAGGACTCTTTCTGAGCGGCGATGCTTTGGGCTCAGATTCTGTATTCGGTACAACTCGGCTGGGGACTCTCTTGGTCGTCATGTCCCCAGTTGTACGTTGTCGGGGTGTCAGCCGCTGTGGTCTTGAAGACTCGCTTACCTGCGCCGCGTCGCTGTCTGCCCGTGACATCTGCCTGTCAGTGCTTGCAGCTGTCGACTTTGAAGGGAGATCGCTCTTGACGTGTTTTCCACTCATTTTGTGTGGACGGTGGCTTACGTTCCCCACAATCTGCCTTTGATGAGTCTCCTCTGCTGAACCTTGATTTGCACTACCTCCTATCTGCTTAGGACGGGTTTCCTCCCCTAGACGAAGGCCAATTCTCTCGGCGCCCTTAGTGTGACAGTTGCCGTGGCCATCTCTTGGCTTGCGCCCTAAAGGCAACCTGGTTGTGACAGTCCGTCTAGGGAAAGAGCTCCTTGAGAGACAGGCGGCTATCAAATGTTCTGGGGATTTGCATCCAAAACATCTCTTCGGAAGCGGGCCTTGAGGGCACTTGGCTGCCATGTGGTCTGACAGGTCTCCACAATTGTAGCATCTTATCTTTCTGGGCTTCCTCTGTGCCATGGGTCGCTTCCTGCTGCCCTTACACTCTTGACCGCCAATGTCGCATACAATGACTGCTTCCATGCCCTGGACCGATGGTTGGTGTCAAATTCGACTCGTTCATTCTTCGCCAGACTCCGGAATCCCTTTCTGTAGATCTTGGTCTGATGTACGAATACATCAATACCTCCATCATCTGGCGTGATGAACCCCCATCCCCTGTGGACACTATACCACTTGCACATCCCTTTTCGCCTTGTCGGTGCCACTGCTTTTATTGGTGCTGTCAGCTCACAGCTTCCCTTGACGACAGCCTGACTCTCACATACAAGAAGGGCTAGTTGCGGTTCCTGCTGGCACACCTCCTCGTCTTGCGTTGGCTGTTCCCGCGGACACACCTCCTCGTCTTGCGTTGGCTGTTCCCGCGGACACACCTCCTCGTCTTGCGTTGACTGTTCCCGTGGCTGGCATGGTGCTCTCTTTCTCTGCACCTCCTCTTGTGCTGGCGAACTGGACTGTGACATCTGTGCTAGCTGGGCCTTTAGGAGAGATAATTCTGCTTTGAGTGCCTCCTTCTCCTTCTGAACTTCTGCACTTGCTATCTGGACCAGTGTCTCAGGCTTTTTACTTTCACCATAAACAGCATATTCCCAAGGGAAATTCCTGGTCATCTCACTGACTGGTGGTTGCTCGCTGTAGGCTCTTTCTATTATCTTGAGTAACTGCTCAGGGCTGGCCTTGGCTCCGCCATGTATCCGTAATTCTCTAGATACCCATGGTGTAACGTTGTTCCATATCATGTCTAACTTGTCTTCTGCACAAAAAGGCGCCATCTTCCACGCGGCTCCCACATCTTCCACAAACTCTTGCCAAGTGGGACTCCCCTCTTCACTAAATAACCTTATCTCTGGCTCCTTCACGTACACTACCTTCACAGGCGCATTGGTCGAAGCCATCTTGATGCAGTACTGCACTGCTGGATGTTTACAATATTTGTTCGTTTGCTGTTTGCTCAGTGTCACTGTCTGCCTTATCCTGCCGACGACGCCAATTGTGATAGGGTGGGCGAGATGATGATGATGATTATATTGTGATATGTTTGATCACTCTCTTTTCACACTCGCACCGACCCGAACAACAATAAAACTCTTGATTCTAGAGGCAGGGGCTGCATTTATTTTTACAACCCATTCAGTGATTCAGCAAACATTAAACAAATAAACCAATGAACATAACAAAACAAAACACCCAGCATGTGCCCGATTGCTAATTCTGGAGAAGCAAACAAAGCAACGACTGGTTAAAATCATAATAGTTAAATAATGATACTCTCACCTGTTAAACAGTCCTTCCACGTGTACTACCTGACACCCTCAACTATCACACACGTACGCACTCATGCGTGTCGTCCAGTGCGACTATTATGGTGTTGTGCATGAGGCTGGCAACCTCACCATGTAACACAGATTGCTACCGAAACCACTACTGCAAGAGCACACACTCAGCTATCATACACACACACACTCATGCATGTCGTCCAATGAGACTAGTATGGTGTTGTGCATGAGGCTGGCAACCTCACCGTGTAACACAGATTGCTACCGAAACCACTACTGCAAGAGCACACACTCAGCTATCACACACACACACACACTCATGCATGTCGTCCAATGAGACTAGTAAGGTGTTGTGCGTGGGGCTGGCAATCTCACCATGTAACACAGATTGCTACTGAAACCACTACTGCACGAGCATATGAATACTTCATGCAGAGGCAAACCACACTGGTGGCCCCATGCTCCCACAGGAGCGGAGAAGAGAAATATATATCTCCAAGTGAGCCCACGTGCTCTCACAAACCATTCTTCACATAACCATAATTAAATAATAATAAAATGGACACAAAATAATATTCTTCAACTACATGTACATCAAATACTCTCAATAATAAGAGTAAACCACCACCTCGAACTGACCCATCTCAATATTCGTCACTGCCCTCTGAACATGTCGTAAGTGACGACTGGTGCGCCTGGTAACAAGCGTGTCGTATATGACCCTTGATGAGATTGGGAACTCATCACACGAAACACATCGTTACCGTCACAGAAACCACCACAGCAATAGCATAAAAATGCTTATTGTGGGCCTGTAATGGACACCAGCTGCATTGGCGTTTCCATGCTCCGCCGGGAGCAAACATAGAAACACCTGTCTCAACGTGCCTTACGCCTTACGCACGCTCTCCCGAAATCTAAATACATATTCTCACTTCAAAATAACCCATAAATATATACAGTAGAATAACCAATAATCGTGAAATACACTCAATTACTTTTACACTAAAGAATAAAATATAATCACTCTTGACTTTAACAAAACTGGAATTAACACGAAAACTATCTCTTTCCTTTACTGGGGAAAATTATCTTAATCTGCTTCCACCCACGTGTCAATTCACACAATATAACATAGCGTAACATACAGGCTTATAACAAGCTAAGAGTGTTACCGCAGACCCCTTTGCGCCTTCTTTATTCACCGCGCCGCCTTTCATGACCACGTGGCCGCCATCTTGATATTTTCTAATTTCATCTAAATTCAAGTAATAGATGCTTCTCTGTCCAGTTTCATGTATAAAACACTCTCCTACTAAATTTTCCCGGTCTGATGACTGAAATACTTGATACTAAATTCTCACATCTGGATTTAGGCTTAGCGTGCCTCATAAAACCTATCAACCATTATTTTCACTCATCTATCATTTCGAGACTAAATCATAATGCCCTAAAAAGACATTTCCTTTGGGAACACATCTATCTATTTATTTAGACCTAATTCACTAAACATTAAAATAGCCACATCGATCTAATTTCAGAATTATAGAAAACTAATTCTAATTTATATTAACTCACGTGCTCAAGGCATTTACAGCTTGGCTCTGTGTGTCTTTCTTCGTCTGTTCTCTCTGGGCGGCTGATACTAGGAAAGGTCGCTGCTGGCTATCGCTTTCTTTATATAGGCACTAGGCTAATCACTCAACTTACTGCGCGCTGGGCGTATTAATCTTGGCTACTTAAATATCACACGCGATTATCGCTTTAGGAATAGCGAAAACACAAATAAAACCTACAGCTATTTAATATAACCCACGAATATCAAATATGACTCACAACTATACACCACAATTAATTTCTAGCCTAATTACATATCTTCTACTTCAGATTTTTCACAACCCAGGCTCGCGCCGTCACGTGAGCTGACAGTCACGTGGGCCGACCGAAAATATATGGGCGACAAACATGCCTTGAACTGAAGTGGGGGTGGGGCCTCAGGAGTGTTTTCCCTTCCCCATCACATAATGAAAGTGCTTAAGTTCTTCACAAATAATGTTCACGTACTAGAACGCTGGCAAAGTTTGGGTACCACAGTATTCACTGAATAAAGAAAAATACATATGAAATATTTTACATATTATGTACTTAATATTACTTACATTTTTAAACTGCAAGCGTATAGCTTGTCTTATAGTTTAACCCTTCCCGTGGAATAAGTTATATTTTAAAAAAATCATCAATCCTCATGAATTAGGAACACGTGCGTAGTCCGTCAACACTCATGAGGCTTCTAGCATTTATAAGTTAGTTTAGAAAAATATGTTCTCGTCTGATTATTTAGCAGTAAAATTAAATTCATTATAGCTACATTGTTGTTTAAGCTAGAAATTATAATTTATTCTGCTTTCCACTGAAACACGTCACTAGAAAATAATACTTACTTACTTAGTCGTTCCCCTTCTACCGTGAGGTGCAGAGGTTTGGAAGAGAGAGCGCCAGACTATTCTATCGGCTGTCTTCCTCTTGGCCTGGTTCCATTCTAGTCCTCGGTCCTTCAAAGATTGTCTAATGTTGTCCTCCCAGCGGACTCTGGGTCGTCCTCGGGGTCTGGATCCTTGGCTCTTTGTTTCCCATGCTAGAAAATAATACAGACTATATAAATTTTACTCTCTGCACCAAATCTAACTAGTGAAATAAAATAAGCGATTTAACACTTTAAACACTTCACAAAATACTACATAATAATATATTTTACCTAACACAGAACTACAGGTAGTCGCACAACTTAAGAATTATATGCTTCTATTTATGGAAGTCTAGAAGTTCGACAAATTGTCGAAGCAAACTGAGAAACTTCGCTATTCAGCTTATTCTGTTCCGAGCCACCTGTCTACTGCGAATTTAGAGGACTGAATGAAAATAAATTTCAAACTCTGGTTATATCTATTACCAGACAAAGAGGTAAACGTTTATTTCGCCAAACCGAAAATATCCCCCTTTCCGTCTATAACACTACGTAACTAGAAGACTACCGTGAACTGACACTTTGCGTCTCTGACACCTCTGTCTAAGAAACGGCCGTAGCGCTACATGTCAGATGCAAATGTAGACAACTTGTCTGCAATGCAGGGGCAGTTTTTGCACCTACCCGAGAAACTCATCCTGAGAACCATAACTGACACTTTGCTTTCTCGCACCTTACGCCAACTCTGGCCGTGCAGTGTGAGTGTCATATCACCTGACACTGAGAATCTACCTTGGCAACTTCATGTCAGATGCAAAAATACCAGACAAATGTCTCCTCGTCATGTCTGACGGAGTGAATTCTCACACTTCAGAACACTGTCCCAGGGGAAACTGTAGACAGCTGTCTGCTCCTAGGTCTGGCCAGACGAATACATTCACAGTTTCGTCCAACTGACACCTAATGCCATAGAATGCATTCTCACGCCAAATCGTCTGGTGAGGGACTGAACGTTACGTCAAAACTGCGTTCTCAGTTTTTGAGAAAAGAAACAGGTAAACGTTAGAATGGGAAAATAGTAATGAATATATTCGCAAACGTACGAATGCGAAAAACACAGGAAAAGGATAAAATGATAAAAAAATAGAGGATACTGGTGACAGAAAAAGACGAGGATATAGGCAATTTATAGATCATAAATGTCTACGTGACATATGCTGAGGTTGCTAGCCTCGTATTGCTTGGACATCCCCTAGCAATTTTTACATATTAATATTCACAGGTCAATATATACATATTATACATATTATTTCACGTGTTAATAATACAAAATACAGAATTACAAATGTACAACTTACCCCAAAATTGTCTTTGGGATCACAGACTTCGGGCTCAGAGAAATAGTTAAGGCAGCTTGTTTAAGATGCCTCTTCCACGTGTTCTGGGGTGTTACTTTACAATAAGCTCCTACTCTGACTTCGTGTTCAGATTCCTGGGATTCTGCTTTTTCGTGTTAATAACGGTAGAGTTTTCCTGGGATATAAGCCCTCAAGATGCTCAAACAAGGTCCAGTCCGATAAATAGAATGCTGATCCTATTCTTTTCTCTAGCTGGTCTCTTGGCGAGTTGAATTTCCCAGTGTCTTCAACAGACTAAAGTGTCAGGTTATATTGCAACTTTCGTCCCACGCACGTTGTTGTTTACTATTAGACCAGGCTCCAATCAGAAATGGTGTTATGTTTACATCTCGAATGCCGACCAATAGTTTCAATCATGCGTGTTTTTGCGTTTATTTAAAAGTTTTACTCATCGGAAAATTCTGCGCGTTATTTAAAGGGTCACTTTCCAAATATGGAATTGTTATATCCGTAGATTAGCGGTAATGATTGCAGCTACAACTCCCGACATTATCACAAATAATGCCTTCGTAACAATTCTGCCCGGAAGCTATTACAACATTCCGTATTTCAGGTACATGTCTGTAATATGTCCGCAGACGGATAATCTATCGCCCAGTACTTGTGCAAACACCGACCCTCTTTTGACCATCTGGGCTGTTACTCTTCACGACAGGAATTAGAAGATAACACTAGCCATATCAGCAATAAGCGAGCTCGCTTGGCCATTTCCGTGTGAATCCGGCGCCCAGTGTCTGGTACACGAGAATTTTACCAACATGTCTGTCGGTCAAGATTGCATCATCCGTCTACTCTTTCCGCTGGGATGAACGGGTAAACAGACAAGACAAACTATTACAGGAAGAAGTGCAAACAGTGACTCGAAATTACCAATTACCTGTTGGAAGGTAGGGAACTAAAATGCGTCAACAGCTGAATAATGCACGTAATTCAGTACGCACAACAAAGGTAGCTAAATACTGCCAGAGCGGACAAGAGATCGACCCAAATTATGTGACAACCTTTTAAAGAACAGTGGCACGGGACATTTTAAAGAAGAGTGGAACTGGACATTTTAAAGAAGAGTGGGACACGACCTTTTAAACTAAAATTGGACAGGACTTTTTAAAGAAAAGTAGGACAGGACATTTTAATAAAAAGTAGGACAGGACATTTTAAGAAAAGTGGGACAGGACCTTTTAAAGAAAAGTAGGACATTTTAATAAAAAGTAGGACAGGACATTTTAAAGAAAAGTGGGACAGGACCTTTTAAAGAAAAGTAGGACAGGACATTTTAATAAAAAGTAGGACAGGACATTTTAATAAAAAGTAGGACATGACATTTTAATAAAAAGTAGGACAGGACATTTTAATAAAAAGTAGGACAGGACATTTTAATAAAAAGTAGGACAGGACATTTTAATAAAAAGTAGAATAGGATTTTTAACGAACAGTAGTCAATAACATGTTGATGAAAAATAGAACAGCACATTTTAATGAACGGTAGAACATGACATTTTGGTTAGAAGTAAACAGGACATGTTGATGAAAAGTAGGACATCATGTTGATGAACAGTAGCACAGGGCATTATCATGAAAAGTGGAACAGGATGTTTTGATGACGTAAAGGAAGATGGACGGAAAAATAACCAAATGGACACACAGTCAGGGAAGGTGTGGGATGGTGTGAAAATTTAGTTTGGGAAAACAACAGGCGACGAAAGTACTGGAATAGTCACACACACGTCACTTTCGTCAGCCATCATACTTAGGTGATCGGTGCTTGTTTAAGAACAACTTGAATTGTTTATCGTATTTTGCCTTTGTTGTGTGATTGTTGACTGTATAGACTGACACTTAAATAAAATAACTTACAATAAACAGGAATCAATGTAAAACTTGTACTGGGAAAATGTGAGTTAACAAGTCACGTTGTATTTGTTATATAGTGAATTTGTTAACTTTTTCATCATCATCATCATCATCATCATCATCATCATCATCATCATCATCATCATCATCATCATCATCATCATCATCATCATCATCATCATCATCATCATCATCATCATCATCATCATCATCATCATCATCATCATCATCATCATCATCATCATCATCATCACTATCATCATCATCATCATCATCATCATCATCATCATCATCATCATCATCATCATCATCATCATCATCATCATCACTATCATCATCATCATCATTTTCGTTGCTGCTCTTAGCAGAGAAAAAAAAAGATCAATGTAGTCCCATTGCAAATATTGCTGTAGGGCTGTAAATTGTTGGAGACCGATACACTAGGTCCAGCTTCGAGAGGTGGGGTAACCAAATTCCCATTCTAGCTGCCTTTGCCTTCCCTAACTCAAGAGCAGAGTCATGTACCAGTTTACGGCTAGGTAGAATGGAGCATGACGCCACAGGGATTCAAACCTGGTACCTTTGCAGCGAGAGGCCAACGCTCTAACCACTCTGCCAATCGGACAAAGTAACTGGCAAGTAAAGAAAAATCAAAAGTCTTTACCGCAAGAACATTTTACAATAATAAGCTGGAAGGGAAATTAAAGGACGAGTGTAAGAGAAAGTGAAGGATTAACTTTGTAGGAAGCATGCACCAAGCATTCATACGTTCCTGCTGCTGTAGTTTCTGTGGCAATTTGTTTAACATTATGTAGGTGCCAATGTCAGGAACAACCTTGTTGTAGATGCCTTCTACGACATGCCTGAGTGTGTAGTAATCCTATTCTTTATTGTCTCTTCAGAGAACCCCCTCCCCCGGATAGTACACGGGGCTATAAACCCAGTACAACCTGGGAATACATGCTGCTGCTAGAAATGATGACTTATTATTCCAGTCATGTGACCACGGAATGAAGGAGACAGACGTTATTTAATAAACCAAGTTCTAGATCAGTGCTTCTTTACCAAGAATGCAGGCACCTTGTGGGGGTCCGAGATACATCTTCTGGGGATACGAGACATGTCAGATGTCTTAGTAAGTAAATCATCATAAACACAATATCTTCTTCTTCCTCTTCTTACTCGTTCGCTCTGAAAAGGGCGTTGGTTGCGTTGTGTCCGTTTAGAGGGAAACTGCGATATTTGCGCCTTTCGGGCGACACATTCGACTTCCGCACGGCATTTTTGGGACTGGGTTGGCCTTCCTTCTTCGATCCCTACTCCGTCAGCCAGACTGCAGTGAAGCAGCCTGTTCCCGGGACCACCACTTGGAGGTGGAGTAAGGTCTTGGTCAGCTCTGGTTCGCTGACCCTGACGCAGGTAATCAAGCTATGGGTCGCTTACTGCATCCTCACTTTTGTTGCGTCTTGGGTCCCAAACACAAAATAACACAGGGAACTCAAATGTATTTGTACAAAATAGAACATTAACAACGTGAATTAGACACCGAAGCTTAGTCATTTTTATTGTAAATAACAAAATGATCAAAACTAAGTTTTATATCTTTTTCTAATTTTTGCCACACTTTGCTAGCTTGAAGATATTGGGTGTGAAATATTGGGTGCGAGATATTGGGTGCTTCTGGTAGTTTCGTGAGAACGAAACAAAGATCCCCCCCAAAAAGTGACGCGAATAAAATGAAAGACAAGGAACAAGTAACTCTCCAAAGCATGTCTAGGGGAAATAATTAAGTCGTGCTCTTTCTGCTGCATGTTCTCATGAAGGTACTAATTCTCCTGTGATTATTTCATTTATGTCCATTCCATTTCAACCTCAGTAGACCTTTGTAGTCAAACTTATCATGACTTATGGTCAATGGTTAGTGCACGCGATAACATTGAAAAGCCTGCGTGCGCTTATCAAACGACATTCAATTAAGTTTTCATGGTGAAATGCGCGCCTTTTTCATATTTTCCCGAAAAGGTATCGGGATATTAAATAATTTTCCATTACATGGTTTATTTTCATTAGATAATTAGCAATATTGTTAATTCTCTTCCATATGACGTCATCAAAAAGTACTAAACACTAGCAATATTAGCCCTTATAATTTTACACAAAATAGACGGTTCTTAAAAACAATGAAAACAAGTACGATCCAAATTCGAAAAGAAGTTCAAGGTTCACAAACATTTTAATAGGCAAACAGTTTGTAAAGCAAGACACTCTTATTAAGCGATTCAGAAGACTAAAAATAATTTTTGTCTTGAACTTTCATAACCATAAAATTATTAAGACGCCGTTAAAGTTAGTCCGCAGTAGGTCCCTTAGAGCCGTGGTAGCTTTCACAGATAGCTCAACTTGAAAATATTCAAAGAAAGCAGAGCTCAACTTGAATATGTTCAAAGAAAGCTCAACTTTAATATGTTCAAAGAAAGCTCAACTTTAATATGTTCAAAGAAAGCTCAACTTGAATATGTTCACAGAAAGCTCAACTTGAATATGTTCAAAGAAAGCAGAGCTCAACTTGAATATGTTCAAAGAAAGCACAACCTGAATATGTTCAAAGAAAGCTCAACTTTAATATGTTCAAAGAAAGCTCAACTTTTATATGTTCAAAGAAAAAAGAAAGCAGAGCTCAACTTGAATATGTCCAAAGAAAGCTCAACTTGAATATGTTCAAAGAAAGCAGAGCTCAACTTGAATATGTTCACAGAAAGCTCAACTTGAATATGTCCAAAGAAAGCTCAACTTGAATATGTTCAAAGAAAGCAGAGCTCAACTTGAATATGTTCACAGAAAGCTCAACTTGAATATGTCCAAAGAAAGCTCAACTTGAATATGTTCAAAGAAAGCAGAGCTCAACTTGAATATGTTCACAGAAAGCTCAACTTGAATATGTCCAAAGAAAGCTCAACTTGAATATGTTCAAAGAAAGCAGAGCTCAACTTGAATATGTTCACAGAAAGCTCAACTTGAATATGTTCAAAGAAAGCAGAGCTCAACTTGAATGTGTTCAAAGAAAGCTCAACTTGAATATGTTCAAATAAAGCATAGATCAGCTTCAGGTTGTTGGTATGTCCGTAGAGATTTTTTCCCCAGGAATGGTACTGGTCATGGCCATAAAAGCTTTCTCTGTTCTTAAAATGTTGGGCATCTTTGAAATAGATGTTCGGAAGTCATTTTATTAGTGCCACAGTTACACCCATCAGTAGTGCATGTCTTTAGCTTGTTGAATAGATGGTATCTTAATCTGTTGTCTTCTTCTTCTTCTTCCGTCCTTAGCCAAAGACCGACCAAGCAGTCAGAGGCCATCACGCCTTGTGGCGTCTTAAGGGCAACAGCAGATTGATTTTCTCTGTTGTAGTTTCCCATCACGCCTAGCGGCGTCTTTAGGGCAACAACAAATAGATCCATCTGCCGCTGTTTCCGTAATCGGTGTGACAAGCCAACGGGTGATCAGCCCATTGGGCTTAATCTGTTGTGACCTGTGCGAAGTCTGAAGATTACCACTTGTTCACTTCCGCTGAGCTGGTAATACGAGCCATTTTTGGGTGGCCTGTATGCTCTGCTTCCCACTTACTCCTGTATCTGCTCTTGATAAAACTCCGTTAGAAACTTCACTACACTAGGCCCAGCTTCGAGAGGTAGGGTTGAGTGTTCCCTTTCTGACTGACTTTGCCTTCCTTAACTCAACAGCAGAACCATGTACAGATTTACGGCTGGGTAAACTGGGATGTAGGATAAAGAGAGAGGGATAGTACCTCACGGTGAGAGACAGCCATGTTCTTTTTAGGATAGTCAGGATCCTATTTGGTTCTCCTCTCTTTATCTAGCTCATGTATGGCTCCTCGAATACCGCTTGTGTACGGCGGTGGCCACATCCCGGGCAACAGTCTTGGCTGACTGGCTAAACTACATGGGTGGAGTAGGAGCAATTTTACTCAAGGGAATGTCCATCCCTAGTACACAAAGACTGAGACGGTGAGTGAGGCGGAGGAATCTGAGAAGATCAACGGCTAGCAAAGCGAAACAGCAAAGTGTGTGGCGCACTAGAGGCGTGTCGGACATAGAAAAAGACAATGGCTAGCCACCGTGGAAGAGATTGGGGCCTTACCACGTACTTCCTACAGAACGTAATGGGATCACAACAGCAAGATAAGAACCGATATGTAGAGAACTCTCTGTCCCCTGGGGAAGAATCTACTGTACAAATTAACAGGGAAAAGGCAACTCCTCTAATGAGTAAGGAAGTACATAATGACGAGTGTTCCTTAAATTCTGTTGAAAGGGAGCATTCTGAGAAAGACCACCTAAAAACTAGTAGGAGAAGCCTAAAAATAGGAACATGGAATGTTAGAACTCTAAACGGAGAAGGAAAGCTTGACAATCTTATATTAGAGGCAACAGACATGAAACTCGATATACTGGGAGTTGCAGAGGCAAGACTTTTGGATACAGGCTACATAAAAAGAGACCAGTACACGCTTATACACTCAGGAGGAGAAAAACATGAAAGAGGGGTAGGAATGTTGATAAAGAAGGAGTTAGAAAAATATGTATGTGGATACTGGACACACAATGACAGAATGATGTTACTAAAGATGAGAGCAAAGCCATTCGACATATCAATCTTACAAACATATGCACCAACTAAAGATCATAGCGAGGAAGAAATAGAAGAATACTATGAAGAGCTACAAAACACACTTAAACCAGTCAAATCTACAGATGTGTTGATAGTAATGGGTGATATGAATGCAAAAGTAGGAAAAGGAAAATACAAGAAAATAGGAGGACAGTATGGATTAGGGACAAGAAATGATAGAGGAGACAGACTTATCCAGTTCTGTGAAGAAAACCAGCTGGTCATATGTAACACCTTTTTTGAACACCACCCAAGGAAATTATACACATGGAAAAGCCCAGGAGATGTAACACGAAATCAAATCGACTATATCATGATAAAACATAGATTTAAGAACAGTGTCACAAGTGCAAAGACACATCCTGGCGCCGACATAAATTCAGATCACAATCCAGTCGTCATCAAAGTAAATATAAAGCTGAAAAGAGCAGGAAACAGAAGACAGGAGGAACCCCAGATAGAAATATCAGCGCTGAAACAACCAGATATAAAACAGAAGTATTTAATCGACGTCAAAAATAAATATCAACAGTTATTGACAGAAAGCATGGAGCAGTATAGAAGAGAAAACCCAGAAGAAAAAGCAACCGCAAAATGGGAATGCTTAAAAACAAGCATTCAATCAGCAAATGCAAATTTACCTAAAAAGGAGTCTAAGAAAAATCAAATTTGGATGACAGATGACATCTTGAATAAAATGGCAGAAAGAAAGAAAGCAAAAAACACTCCAGAATATAAAAAAATAGACAATGACATACGTACTATGTGTAGAGAAGCAAAAGAACGGTGGATAGAAACAAAATGCAAGGAAATAGAAGACTTGGAAGCAAAGCACATGACAAGAGATATGCATGAAGAAATAAAGAAATTATCAAATCGGTCGCGGTTTGCACAAGGAGGAAGCTGTATCAAGAACAAAAATGGTGTAATATTACTTGATGAGAAAGACATATCAAACAGATGGGCAGAATACGTAAAAGAACTATTCGAGGACAACAGAGGTAAAAAACCATCACCAGATTCTAACGAAGGCCCAAACATTCTCAGATCAGAAGTAGAGAATGCCATTCATATGATACAAAAAGGAAAATCAGCAGGCATGGATAACATAAAAATTGAAATGATAGAAGCTCTGGAGAGCTTTGGTATAGATACAATCACAGAAATATGCAACGATATATACAATGCAGGATATATACCACACGACATGAAGACATCAGTTTTTATAACATTGCCCAAAAAACCAAATGCAACAGAATGTTCAGACTTCAGAACAATCAGCCTGATGAGTCATGCAATTAAGATACTGCTCAAAATCATACAGGAAAGAATAAAAAGTAAAGTAGACAGCGAAATCCAAGAAGAACAGTTTGGTTTTAGACGGAACAGTGGAACAAGAGAGGCAATATTTTGCCTTAGAATATTAGCAGAAAAATATACAGAGGTCCAAAAAAGTATGTATATGTGCTTCATTGACTATAAGAAGGCTTTTGACAGAGTCCATCATGAGAAAATAATTGAATGCCTCAAAGACATAGGTATTGATGGAAAAGATATAAGAATACTCAGTAACCTTTATTGGGAGCAAACTGCCACAGTAAGATCTGGAAGGAATTATTCACCATACATAGACATAAAAAGAGGTGTCAGACAAGGTTGTGTGCTGTCCCCTTGCCTATTTAATTTATACACCGAAAAAAATTTTCAAACAGATACAGGAAATACCAGGACTGAACATCAGTGGAAGATCAATAAACAACCTTAGATATGCAGATGATACCGTGTTGTTAGCTGAAAGCGAACAGGAGTTACAAGAACTAATGAAGCAAGTGAACAGCATAAGTCATGAATATGGACTCGACATTAATATTGAGAAAACAAAAACTATGATAATTAGCAAAACAAACGATAAACCCACATTAAAGATAAGCGTAAATGGGAAAATCCTGGAACAAGTCAAGAGCTACGTATATCTTGGTCATATAATAACAGAAGATGGCAGATGTGAAACAGAAATCAAGAAGAGAATAGGAATGGCCAAAGCTATATTCAACAACATGAAACATATACTGACATCCAAACAGTTATCTCACAAATTAAAACTGAGAATCATAAAGTGTTATATATATTCTGCATTTCTGTATGGTGCAGAAACATGGACGATGAATAAGCATTTGGAAGAAAGAATTGAGGCTCTTGAAATGTGATATATAGAAGAATGGGGCGTATCTCATGGAAAGAGATGAAAACAAATAAGGAGGTCCTAGAAAATCTAGGTATGAAAAGAGAACTAATGAGGGAGGTCAAAGTTCGGCAGTTAAAATACTTTGGCCACATAAAAAGGCATAACACCTTGCAGAAGACCATAACAGAAGGGAGAGTTGAAGGCAAACGTGCAAGGGGAAGACAACGCTATAAGTGGGAAGATAACATCAAGAGATGGACAGGAAAGAGTCTATCAGAGTGCACCACCAAGACAAGAGACAGAAGACGTTGGAGATCCATTACAGCCAACCTTCGTTGTGGAGATGGCAACTGATGATGATGATGATGAAACGGGAGCATGACGCCACAATGATTCAAACCCGGTATTTTTGCCGCGAAAGACCAACGCTCTATCCACTCTGTTGATCGGAACAAATTGCTAGCAAATAAAAAAAAACATCAAAAGTCTTTATTGCAAGAACATTTTACAGATATAAGTTGGAGGAGGTATTAAAGGACGAGTAAGCGTTTGCTCTCGTGGCAACATTGTCGGGTTCCTGGTTCAAAACCTGTTATTGTCACGCTTCTAGGTTACCGGCTGGTATCTGATTCTGCTTTTTAGTTAGGGAAGGCAAAGGCACAGAGAAAGGCAACTGATCACCCCACCTCTTAAAGCTGGACCAAGTATAGTGAAGTCTCTAACACCACTCCCATCCAGGTTATATGTTCTGGGACTACCTTACCTTAATCACGTGCAACAAAGTGCAGCAGAAACTGTCGCTGCAAGAAATTATGAATGCTTTGATGCAGGATTTCTAAAAGTGAACCAGCTGTAGTGAGAAGTGAGAAGGATGATGATGGTGATGATTATGACGATGATGGTGATGATGTTTATGACGATTATGATTATGATGATATTATGACGATTATGATGATAATGATTAGATGATGATGGTGATGATTATGATGATGGTGATTATGATGATGATCATTATAATGATTATGGTGATGATTATGATGATGATTATGATGATGATTATGATGATGATTATGATGATTATTTTGTTATTATGATAATTGTGATGATGATTATTATTATGATTATGACGAAGTATTATTAAAATTCAAAGAATTTGGGTGGAATACCTTTCAAGTAGATCAGTATGGATGTTTTTTACATGGGGGTTTTTTTCAGAATCTTTGTTTGCCATAAAATATATTGACAAGTAGTGGGGTGAGATACTAAATATAGCATCAAATACAACAGTACTGTGGTATATTAAACAGAGCACAATTGAGATTAGACTTAATAAAAATGTGGAAAACATCTTCAGCAATTTAAAATGGTTGTATTTTACATCGAAGTTTCCATACTCTATACGATCCTATAATTGCACTAATGGTGACATATTTAGATAAAACTCTGGCTTAAAATGTCCGCACCCCCAGAGACATCAATCAACTTACACACTTTGCATGTACACGGACCAAACTATCGATTATCAGTACTATAACATGTATACGATAACCTAGTTCGTTAATTTCTGCAATCAATGGATAGTACTTGTTAAATTTATGTTCGCAACATACATCTATATGGGTATCATATGCTAGTGCTGCTTCTACTAGAAAAGCTGTTTTGCTCTGTCGATTGATTATTATTAAATCAGGTTTTACAGCACGTGATTTAAATGAAGTATTACTGCTGCCGAAAAGTGATGGTTTAACTATTATTTCCTTATTTACTGTTATGTCACTATTATTACTGTTTGAAGATTTCACGTTCTCATAAACAATGTCTACAACTCTGTTGTTTCTTTGCTCGTACAATGTTTGGAATTTGGTACATCCATTTAATAAATGTGAAACTGTTTCCTATGGGTGGTTGCATATTTTCCACTTTTTCGTATATAACTGTGAGTAGTATAGTGTGACGTACGTCTAGTTTGACAAGTGAATTTTCCCTGATATGATGGATGATTTAAAGGGACCTTTAGCTTTTCATAACATTAGAACCCCTGAACATTTGTTGTAACTTTTCGTTTGCCAGAACGCATTCCACCGGGACTCATGTAGGATACAGCGACGAGATCAAAGAGACAGACCGAGGGATCTTAGGGGAGACTATCGGCGTTATCAAAGACAGTAGTTTTCCCTGATACGAGACGCAGTTGCTTGCCGCTAATTTCGCGTCTCGGTGTCAATCGAGGAACCGAGCGAACGGGGGAAAGCGAAACGGGCAGCAGCGAGCGGATACGAAGACCAGGGGGCGGCTTCTTCTCTTGATTTGGCGGTCAGATCCCCAAAAGTTCGTGAGATCAAATAAGTTGTCAAGTTTATCATGTCCCACTCAACTTACATTCCATTTTAGCTAAATAGACCATGAAGAACTAGACACGTTATCACTCGCTGGCCAGACCTTTACAGAAGCACTAGCTTTATTGAAATCTTGTTATAGATTTTCCCCTGGATTTTATATATATTTGCAGTGATTTCTAATTCTGTGCAAAGCGGTAAAATATATATTGTGTAAAGTGATCAGTGGTCTAGTCATTCTATTTCAAGGGATTTTGTGTTAATTTAAATCTATTTAATTAAACCATCTCAAGAGTTCCAGTTTTAAATATAATGATCTATCTATTATATTATTTCAAAAGATAATAGATGCTTAAATTAACTTTTAAAGTCGCGAAGGAATTTATAATTAATAAATTCAGTTAAGTCCTAGTTTTATAGATGTGGGTTTTTAACCACTAGAATTCGCGCAGTGTTTATTAAATACATAATTAAATACTCGAGTGTATTATAGGCTTAACGGGAAATTCATCGCGCTTTAGAAGGTTATTTGTTTTCGGTATATTACATGTCTTTTTTTTTCTTTCATACAGAGTGATCGTAACCTGTGCGATCCCAGCATTAAGAAAGCAATAAAGAAATCAATCTAAGCAAAGCAAAGCATAAACAGTGTGTGTAGAGTTCCCCTGACGCAGAACTTGTTGAGACTGTGTAAATTTTTAATCTTTGAGGCGATTCTATGTTTGGAATTCCGCTATCTAACTTATAGCAAAGAAAGCACACCCAAAGACAAATTTAACGCACCATCAAACAACTTAAGTCGTAACGGGAAGAAGAACACTGGCCCGAGCTTTGTTAGTTTACTGACACAGAGAGATAATTCATAATTTCCTGAACAGTGATGTGACTAGTTTTCTCACTGGACTTAAACCATACCTCACGGATAAAAAGTACCAGCACGCGTAAGAATTTTATTATCCGCGGCATAGTCAAATAGACCACACCATCCTCACCCCGGTATCAGAGACCGTGCCCTCCCATAGAAACTGTTATTAAGAAAAGAGACACAACTACAGATTCATTTTCCAGCGATTACGGGATCCTTTTATGTGCTGACCGCCTACCCGATAATCTGGGGCTAGAACTTGAACAAACACTCATACATTTAGTTGAGGTGTAACTGCTGTTGTGTTATTCTATGGAGTGCAAGATTTTTTCACAATCGGTAAGTGAGAGCAAGATGAGTGAAGGCCTTTGCTAGCGCGTGTATGAATGACAGGAAATTAATTCTTTTTGTGTGACCATTTTGTTAACTTGCTTACCTGGTAACATATATCTTTTCTGTATACCCTACATTGTTCCTTTAAGTGGGATAGTTGATAATTTGTTAACTCTGTTTAAAACCACCTCCTTTCCATTTGCTTAGTAAAGGGAAGAACAGCTGGGAAGAACAGGTTTTTTTTTTCTATCACTTATACCTAACTTGGTAACACCTCTTTCAGAGTAATTAACTTTACTGTTAGGTTAACGTACCCGTGTTCCTGATATTATCTATCTCTGGACTGGGTTTGTCTTTGTCTAATGAGCGGGAAGGGCTTAGTCGATACCAATCTTCTTCACCCCCTCCCAAACTTGTTATTTGCATTTGTGTACTTATGATAACTTATGTAATATCTGATATTTTTAGTAATTGATGTTTAAAGTGAATAAAATCACCTAAACTCATTTAGTTCTGTGTGTTGGATATACCCAAAGCCCAACATTTCCCCTATTCGTTTAATATAGTTTGTATCAACGTCGTGTGTGTGTTTGAAAACACCAAATCGGTGAGCGCGCAGATGCGAGTCTGGAAAACTGGCAAATAATTGTTTGACCAGGAGAGTGAAAGAGAAGATTGAGAGACACGATTTGTCGTAAATAAGTCTGTCTTTACTCTCCTCCAGCACGCTGTGAAGTAACTATTAAATCTATACATTTTCTATCACTGAGCTTTCCATCATCATTTTCCACTCTAAACCGGACCACTATTTCTACGACTCTTTTCTCTCAAAATAAATTTACGACATATAGATGTAAAAGACTTTCGCATTCAAGTAATTAATCTCCATCTCACAGCAAAGGACAGTATTTTCGCGCTTAGTTTAATGTTAGATAGAAAGCTAGATGATAATGAGTGGTTTACACATTTCATTTCCCGCACTATTCTTCCTTGTGACGATTTACTTTTTAGTTCATGTAGAATTTGGTTTAGTTTATGTAATTTAAAGCAGAGACACAAGTTGCTTTCTTGACCGATGCACAGTCAGTAGTTGCAACGTTGAAAAGCCAAAATAATACAGACCTGGATGACCTCAGACTATTGCTCTACAAACTATGTCAACGATTCAAAAGTGTTGTGATCCAATAGACCACATCTCATTGTAACATCACCGGCAATGAAGAGGCTGACAGATTGGCTAAGGAAGGTGGAAATCTACCTCAGCCTGATGCAAGCATAACTTTCGAGGCGGCAAAGAGTTTTATTAGAATTAGGTACAGAAACTAATGTTTCGTAGAGCATCCAAGTCACACACACAATGATGCATACTACCATCTCAACAGAAGAACAAGTGGTAATCTTCAGACCCCGTACTGGCAGCAACAGATTGAGATACCATCTATATAACAAGCTAAAGATAGGAACTACAGATCAGTGTAACTGTGGCACTGACAAAATGATAGCTGAACATCTGCTTCAAAGTTGCCCAACATATGCGGAACAGAGAAAGCGCATATGGCCGACACCAATACCATTCGTGGACAAGCTCTACGGAGATTCAAATAGCCTCAAACTGACTACTGCTTTCTTTGAAAACATTCAAGTAGACGTCTGAGAGTGTACGAAGAAGAAGAAATCCTGAATAATAAGCGTTTGCAGACTTGTATGTTAAACTAACATCTTCATCTATGTTTAAACGTACAATGTAATGACCACTGTCATCCACTTTCACCTCACTCCTTCGCGCGCACATTCTTCATTCAGTTCTACCCAAAATGATCTTGACCAATTCACCTTGGATCTTTTAACTAGAAGGTTCGTTTCCTTTAGCTGGTAACTTGCAAAGCTATTCCTATCTTCATCTACTTGGTCTATTTTACGCTTTTTCATATGTTTATCTAAAGAGTTTATTGCTGCAGTTTTTACAAGACTATCGTCACAATATAGCATACAGATAAGGAATGAAATATGTCGAGAGTGGTATAATACGAAGGGGTTTATACATACATGCATAATCAGAATCTTTATTATCCCAAAAAATACATTAACATGTACTTGATATAGTATAAAAACACCATATCATATCGGATAATCATTTAGAGTCTGCAAGTGTGCTAAACTCCGCCCAGGAAACAATCGCCAAACGTTCATAATCCGTTGAATTCAATTCGTACACAGTTTACAAGCTGACATCAAAAGTCTCCAGCCTTCAGTTACCGTCACCGTCTTTTGGGACATGAGCAAAAACCAAACATTCACGATTCTACTGGATACACAATCTGACACTCCTGTCAGCACCGTGGTAAAGTGTCTTTCAGCAGCGCACACACTAGTAAGGGTCAGTGGATCTTTCCATTCACGATAAGGGGTGACGGTATCCAGTCGCCATTGATAACTGTGGTGGATTTGATGTTAAGAAATGTTGTTGTTATGTACTCTTAGTGTACTGAATGAGGTCAGCTGTGAAGGTCCCTGAATATAACAAATTATTATGGTAAGTTTACAGGGTACCTTGCTGCTACCACCTTTATGATCTCATTCACACTTATTCTTTGACTAGAATGTATGATGACTACGTTTGGTGTCTAGGGTTATGAATATGTAGTGTAATGTTGCATTAACCAACTGAACAGATAAACAACTATTTTATTATCCAACACAACACAACATTACTACGACAATCACATACAAAGTACACTTTAAAAGACTATCTTAAGTAAGTCAGTGGTTGAATTTTGTGTAACGTTAATTTTTTTTTCTGTTTATTTTGTCCTGACTCTATTTGTTTGAATCAGGACTGACAATCAAAGTGAAATCAAGTGAATTATTTACATTAATCAATTTACACAATGGATCTTCTGTCCATAATACAAATATTATTATAATAAAAGTGTGTAGGTGTAGTTTTCTAAATTAGATTAATACTGGTATATATATAATGGTAGGTTGTTGGTTAACATCCTTCCCTATAGTTCATTTTGCTTTTCATTTGTCACAGGTGGAATTTTTTTTATTAATATTTTCAGTCTTTATTTCTAAAAACTAGAGTTCATAGAGGTTGAGCTTCCTGGTGCCGAACAGGCACTTATCTTCGAAGGATAACACCGGTAGATCTTTTCCTAGGCTCGCTGGACAATCTGTTCCACTTATTGAAAGGCAATGGCATCCAGCACGTGCCCGAAATATGCAAACAGTGTCAGGAATCAATCAGTTCCCACGAGCTTGGTATTATGTTAATGACAGGGCCACAAAAAACCCTGAAATAAGAAGGTTATGCATCCTTCTTTATAACAAGCATACAATAATATTCCACAATTAGTTTACAGGTACAGTACAATGAAACGAATAGGGTCAGCTCTTGATGACAACCTATTTTACCATTATATTTTGACGTGACAATGTATACCAGTATTCCTCTCCCTTAATGGTTACAACGCCTCTGCAATTCCAGCAGTAATCTTTTCCTATACAATAGGATAGGTGTTATGCTCCTTGATGACAATCATATATAATTTTGTAGTTCTACACCTCTCTGATAGTCTATCATATGATGGATCAATCTCTAGGCTCTGCCTAAGTCTGCCATCGACTCACTTACTTACAGTCGTATGTTAGTATCTCACATTCAAACTTTATTTTAAATAAAAGGTTAATAAAATCATTCTGACCACAGATTTCAATGAATTATACACAAGCGAACGATGACTGGCAAACAATTTATGGCACACTTTAGATCTTCCTTGTCAAGACTGCTTTCTATTAGTTTTAAAAGCACAAGTCTGCTCTCATCGCTCCTTGTTTATCAAAGATTCTTCTCAAAATGGCAACGAGCAGTCTACGTTTTTTGATAATATGTAATGCATTAGCCAATCGGACCATGCACATTTGAATCAAACTTTAAAAAAACAAACTCCCAACTACTATGTTTACTCTTGCAAATATATTTTTTAGTTTTAGGTCAACCAATCCTAACTATTCTTTCTTTAAACTACGGCCAATCAAATTATAGGTACCTTTTAGTCCTCATTTCCCCAAAAGCTTTTTTCAAAACCGTGCTATGAAAACATAAGCAGGCATGATTTTTTTTCTTCTTCGTCAGTCCGTCTTATAATACATAATATTATTGCCATTATCTTGGTTATTTTTTGTACTAGTGGGTAACTGACACCATATTATTGCTCAGGAGATCATAAGGCATCCGACTATATAATTGTTATGGCCCTATGTATTATGGTTCATAATTCCATATTTTTTTCTATGTTAGTCGTTCAAATCTAGAATCTACCACCTGTTCACTTCTTTTTCTAACTATTTTCAAACTAAATACGAGACTTGTCCGTAGTACGTTAGAATTACGTCATTCCTTATAAGAGCTAAGGTTGTTTACATGATCCAATTGACGAACATTTTTTTAGTTTTGTATCGTAATTTGAGAATCGCCCAAGGCTATGTCGCGCGAGTTGGCTTTTGTGCAATCAACGCGAGACGGCGTCCCTATGTTCTGTCTTTCTATCCCTCCCCTCCTTTTCTTTTATTCTATCAGTCTATCGTCTTGAACTTGCACAAGTGTTACATTTAATCTCAAGGACGAATTTCGAAAAGACAGTATCTTTCATTCGGCTATAAGGCTTATCAAAATCCGCATACCGGCTGGCGTGGGGAAGAAGACGCTGGACTCAAATTTTATTTTCTATCTTATTTTTGACTTTATGCTCTATAATATTATTTAATTTAGCTATTGTATTAAGAATATCATCACAATAACGAAGCTATAGTTTCTTTCCGGTGGCTTCATAAACTAATACATATTCTTTACAAATAAAAATGTCCATTTTAAAGATGTTTAATTTTCGTCTTTCATTGATATCCTTAATTTCTGTAGCCGTCTTTTCGGGTGTTGTTATAGTCGCTGTTAAGAATTTCCACTTACTAACGTGAGAGCTTCAAGGTGACACACCTCTCAAAGCCGCGGAAAAGTCTCTTTTCTGCTACAAATCTTCAGCATTGCACAAAATTAATAAGAGTCAGTGCATCTTTCCATTCACAATGAAAGATGACAGTATCCGGTTAGCCATTGCTAACGAAAACATTGTTTCTTTTCAGTGGGTTCATAAATGAATATATATTCTTTGTACATGAAAAGGTCAGTTTTAACGACTTTTTCATTTTTATCTATCACAAATATCCTTCATCATCATCTCAACCCGTAACCAGTCATATGGGTGTTGACTTCGGTTTTTGATCCTTTGAAGATTTTGTTGAATAATGGTTTTTTTTTTATATTATTATTCCGTGTGCTTCTTACTTGATCTTCAAGTTGTCCTTAATCGAGCCATTGTGCTGATTTGATGTTTTTCGCGAATGGTGAGTAATATGACCAATTCAATTGGATTGAAGCGACAGCGATGCGATTTCTTTGAATCCACAAAAACAGTACATTTTTAATATGACATACAAGATAGTTAAATTCATTGCATCAAATAGTTATATCAGATTCTGCGCAGTCCATTACAGTCTCATATATATTACTTGCTCTGTCGTCAAAAGGTCTGACTGTTTACACGCGATGCCGTATGTCGATCATCCGGTAATGAACAGCCATAGGTTTGGCGAAGATAACGATTCTGATAATCATAAATTTATACTTCCTTTTATTCCTAGTTCACGAAATTTAATCATCGATAAGAATACTCCAACATTGTATTCATAAAGCAAGATAGCTGACCCCGCAGCTTATCTTCAAAAGGACTTCAGCGCAATTCAATCTATACTGGGAGTAATGAAGAATACGTCCGACTTGGAACAAGTTCGGAGTCTGAAGGGTAAAAATATAACGTTGTCATGTGTTAGCATACCAACGTAACACGTCATCATAATCCTAGACAACTATACAAATTCGCGTTCAATAAAATACTGTGAAGCGCGAAACTTACTTACTTACTTAGTCGTTCCCCTTCTACCGTGAGGTGTAGAGGTTAAGCGCGAAACATAATATATATTTATAGCATCTCAACCCCTTAACGCGTAACTTTAAAAGTGCTCAATATAATAGTGGCTAACATCATAAAACATGTCGTAACAGTGGGTCGTAGGGGTGCCATGGTGGAAGCATCAGTAGACTGGGTCCTCCACTGCTCTTTATCCTCAGCAATGCGTACAAGTGTGGAAAAACAGTGTCCTGCCCATTCTTTGATGTTATCAGCCCAGGATTTTCTTTGCCTTCCTCTTCTCCGTTTACCTTCGACTGTTCCCTGGAGGATCGTTTTTGAAAGGGAGTCATGACGAGCTACATGCCAAAACCAGGCAAGCTTTCGATGTTTCACTACTGACAAAAGTGGTTCTTGGTGGCCTGCATAGGTGTTTATTTTCTCTCTAACATAGACATTTGTTTTGTGCTCTTTATAGCAAATGCGCAAAATTCTTCTATCACATTTATACTCGAAAGCCTGAATCCTTCGCTCGGTATCTGCAGTGAGTGTCCAGCCCTCACACCCATACAAGAGAATAGATAATACAAGTGATTTGTATAATTTGATTTTCACGGGAAAACTGATGTTACTTTTCCAGATCACATTCAGCCTTGTCATGGAAGCGGAGGCCATCTCAAGTCTTGTCTTGATTTCTTTACTTGATCTTCCATCACTACATATAGTGGACCCCAGATATTTAAAGGTGTTAACTGCTTCTAACGTTTGCCCATGTGATAAAGTACATTGATACAGCGATAAAATTATTATTTATAAGTATAAAAGTCATAATAATATGTGTAGAAATAAAAATAGCAAAGTTGTAACGCGTCTTCCTTTCCCCCGCCAGTCATCGCATTGAGATAAGAACGTAGTGTGAAACCTTATTGCCGCGCCAGTGGTATTGGACTTTATAACTCGCCCGTCAAGGGTTAACGGTAAAAATTTTGAAAACGACAAGCTTAGTTGTTCCAAGAAAGATAGTAAGAATAAAACAAGGGAGGCATAAACGAACGCATAAAAGTGAGAGAGAGAGAGAGCGAACACATGCCACAAATTGTCAAGCGTTAGATTCCTGAACTAGCTACTCAGGACGACAGTGCGAGACGATACAGTTAGCCTGTGTTCGAAAACGTTGTCGCAAGCTTTGTAGAATTGAAAAAAATACCCCGCAAAGTCCAATACTTCTTCTAACTATAGGCACACAGTGGAAATATTTGTTCGTTCTATGGGCATGCAGAGGGACTAATATAAACACACACGCGTTGCTCTGTCTGCAAATTAGTACATTTGTGACGTCACCAACTTGTTGTTGCTTCAGTTTGAACTACGCGCGAACGGGAAAGAGATGGCGTGTTTAGGCAATAATGGAAATTGAAACTACTAAAGAAATTTATGAAATTCTTTATTAATAGGTTTAGGATCATAAAAGTTAGCTAGTTTAAGAGCTTATCTTCTCCTGATAAATCATATGCTTTAAAATATAAAGTCCGACAGATAACACGAAAGATATGGACAAAAGACTGGGTTAGTTATGACAGACAGACCACCACATGCTCGTCTTGACTTTCACTAACGTTGATTTTTTTTTTACGCATCCTTGAAAAAGGCAGGAAAAGGGTACATGTATTCTATTGGAGGAGGGGTAGACAAGGGGAGAGAAATTATGGGATGGCTTAACAATAAATATATTTTAGCAGTAGAAATCTAAGAATGAGTGAGGAGAAAACTTGTTAGGTCCAAAAATCAAGTCTGTTTTTGCTTTTATTTTCAAATTTAAAAGTAGTCGTTCGCTCTCATTGGCCAACGCCTTTTATAATATTGAAAAAATTCAAAGGCTCGACGCCATTTGTATAATACTGTCCCTTGAACAGGACGTTTGAAATTCTGTGAAGTGTGACTTGCCTTAGTAACTAAATATATATAACTAAAACAAAAATAGGCATCACAGTCCAGCCGGCAGTGCATCTGAAGTCTGCTAATCAACGTTCCTGTGTGTATTCATTGAATTTATGGTAAGGCAGAAATTATTCATATATATTTTGTTTTAAAATGTGAGTGAGAGATACTGCCATTACGACTGTAAGTAATTAGATCCCTAGCTGACATATGCAGGGCCTAAAGGTAGATTTATGCTATAACACATTGCCAGTTTTGTAAAATGCACATGTTTTGTGAGATAAAAATGTTTTCTTAGGTGGCCAGATGGACACAGCTCACCTATCCTATTGTATGGAAGAAAAGAAAGATTAATATTATTATTGCAGATGTAGGGCCGCCTTGAGAGGAGAGACATGTGAACAACACTGGTACACTTTGTAATGGATGCGCTGGGTTGGTCAATTAGATATGACCCAGATCTTTATTTATTATGTAGTATAATTTGTAGAAATAACAGTTTAAATATGATATCAACAAGGAGGCATTATTTCATTGTTACAGGGTTTTTATCTGGCACTAGCCCGGTGCCAGAGATCTGTGAAAAGCAGTTGAGAAGTCTTTTCATTTCCAGTAGTGACAGGGGCCAGTATCAAAGTGATCGTTTACAGCAAGAACACGGACAGTTCAAGTTGTGCCAGATAAGTATAATATCTGGCACCTGATTTTTCATCAGCATCAAAGACTAGTGCACCCTTGTGTAACATAATAAAAATATTCCCTAAAGATAAAAACATTGAAAGTTGTGTATTAAAGAACTGGGGATGATTAAAGAATCCCAAACAGCCATCCAGTATTAGAAACCAGTAATATTAAAAATTTAGTAACACTATTAGTATATTTTAACAGTATATGTTTGGACAAATTGTCCCTTTGGGTTAAAAGGTTGTTTTTATGTATATACCTTGAGTTCTTTTAATTTTGAAAGTCCTGACCAGAAGAATACTAGGTTCAGGACCAATACAATTGTATAGAAAATATTTACATATAAAAATTTAACCCAGGTGTTAGTTCATTTGATCATAGACTTTAATATTTGTTTATGTGTGTGTGTGTTGGTGTTAACTTACCATCACACCACACTGGCATAACCCTAGACATTAGACGTAGCTATCATACATACTAGTCAAGAATAGGTCTGATTGAGGTCATAAGGTGGTAGTGTCATGAATTATTCTAATCCCCATATATAAATTAAAACGTAAATGCAAAGCCTAACAAATAAATTTAATAAAAGGAAGAAGAATGGTAAAGAACAGTGCTGTCACAATGACTGTACTCGAAATTCCCCGTGTTTTCTACTTCGTCGGCAAATTGTAACGCCTTCACGTTGATAGTAAAAGCCTACTGTATTATTACCCGCTTTCTTCAATGAAACGTGTGCTGTATTTCTTGGAAAAACAGTGAGATACGCAAGCTGAACAATGACCTAATTTTAATATTTCATTCATTCGATTTTATACACGGCGTAACTAAAGACAGATGGACTAAAGGATAGAGAGAAGGGAGAGGCATAAAGCCGAACACGTGCAACACTAAACACGCGTCGCGCGATACACAATTACTACTATCACGCGTGTAAGGCCACATGCACTAACTTTTTCGGACGGACAGTGATAAAAACACTAACCTTCCCAGAGTTAGGTTTTTAAATCCTGAAAAACTCTTATTAGGAAGATGACAATAGATGGGTTTACGTTTGAAAACATTACAGTACCCAGACAGCACATCTTCGAAACAGGAGATAGAAGGAATTGCATATTTTGAACGCAGCATATTAGCTCTATTAAATATATATATTTTGGTTCCTTAGGGTTTGCTGACAAAGAATATGTACAACGTTATTGTTACCGATAATGAATATTAATAATAGTGTCGGTGTATGGGTGGCGTAGGTGTGCCGTCGTATCTGTGTTAGGTATGTATTAGTGAGTGTGTGGTAGAACAGTCACTCACAACACAGGTACGTAAATAATAGTCATGGACGGCCGTCAACATCTGGTGCAATTTAAATGTCGATTCATTAAATCACGGCACGATCATGTTCTACTTATACAGTTTGGAATTTTACAACACGAACAAGTAGGGCATTAATATAAAGTTCACAGTTGAAAAATACACGCTATCCCAGCGCTCAAACAGGACTGCACTCCTGGCAGTTTAATAATATCTTGGCACTATAATACCATAAAGTTCACAGTGAAAAATACACGCTATCCCCAGCGCTCAACAGACTGCACTCCTGGCAGTGAATAATATCTTGGCCTATAATACCAGCTTCACCACAGCTTCATAAATACTTAATATGGCCTCATAAATACATAATATGGCCTGTCCCAATCCTGGACTCATAATAGCTTCATCACAGCTTCACAAATACATAATATGGCCTGTCCCAATCCTGGACTCATAGCTTCATCAGCACAGCTTCACAAATACATAATATGGCCTGTCCCAATCCTGGACTCAATATAGCCTCATGACAGCATCACAAATACATAATATGGCCTGTCCCAATCCTGGACTCATAATAGCTTCATCACAGCTTCACAAATACATATATATGGCCTTGTCCCAATTCCTGGACTCATAATAGCTTCATCACAGCTTCACAAATACATAATATGGCCTGTCCCACTCCTGGACTCATAATTGCATTCACCACTCAGCTTCATAAATACATAATATGGCCTGTCCCATATCCTGGGACTCATAATAGCTTAATACACAGCTTCATAAATACTTAATATGGCCTGTCCCAATCCTGGACTATTATTTCAGCTTTCACCACAGCTTCATAAAATACATAATATTGGCCTGTCCCCAATCCTGGACTCATAATAGCTTCATCACAGCCTCACAAAATACATAATATGGCCTGTCCACAACAGCAAAACATTAAGTCGACATTATTCAAAGCACTACGTAGGCATACATCCTCGAAAAAACACTCACAGACAGCGTTGACCTACTCCCGGTCCAACAGACTTCAAACTCCGAATCCCTACTCTCCTCTCCGGGATCACACACTCTAGTCCCGCCAAAAAACCCAAAACGAGACTCGCTTGTTTTTGAACACAGCTCAAAAACAGTACAGAATAAATTACATCTCAGCATTTGAGATAAAAAGCGTTCACACGCTTTTCTGTACTCTGTCACTCAAAATTTTAATTTTTGGATTATGTTTCTATTATAACGCTTATAAACAAAACTTCAGCTTAATCATGGTATACAAGGTATTGTAACCTCATTTATCTACTTTGATCAAAACATACTTATTCACGATTTTACTGCCCCTCTAATAGGTTACTCATCGTTACTGTTGGTCTCCACAAACTCCATGGGGGAAAAAAAAATTAATATGATTCTATCATTTTCTTTTTTTTTTAAATTAAATACCCAAAACGAAAAAAAAAAAAAAAAAATTTTTAACGAAGTTTCTATACATATGTTTTTTCATATTAGTACATCTTTTAGATAAGTCAGATATATTCATACAATAATTTTTAGCAAGTTTTAAATGTTATACATAACAATCATCCAAAATCTGTCTTTCTATTTACAGGAGGCTGAATTATAACAAATAGAATAATACTCAAAACACGCAACAAACAACCTATTTTTAGCTAGAAATTGACGGATATCAAAACTAACGAAGTATATTCGTTAAGATAGTATAATATAGGAATTCATCTTATGATTATTAACATCTATTTTATTTCTACATGTAATTACTTGTGATAACAATATAACTATACTGATCCTAAAGTTTACTCATTTCTTGAACATTTCAAAGATGATGTACTAAAGTTTAGTGTACAGATAAAAAGTATACACGAAGCATAAAATGGTGACCTAAGTTGTTAATAGACTGGTAGTGATATAAATTTATCATGAATCTAGATGATTAAGTCAACTGAAAAGTTGTAAAGAGATGACGAATAGTAAATCTTTTAGGTCAGATGTATTGTTTTGATGCACATGTTGAAAATAGTTGGAAACATATTCTGTACAATAAATTATTTAATTCCAACTTTATTTTAATTTTTGTTAATTCATAATTCGATAAAAAAAATTATACAAATTTGTCACTATAGTAGTTACTTTTCTTTCATCACAAGTGATAAAATACTTATGACAATTTTATATATTGTTGTAATGTTGTACTATAATTATTATTATTAGTTTGCATACATAATAAATGTTTTTTAGGTTTTTTCTCATTAATATTTTTTACGTTGGTATTTTGTTTGCTTATTGTTCATTTTGTACTACGCAGATATATTTCTGTTTATATATACATCATAAAATATCAATAATATAATTTGAATAGTATCTATGGTTAATTAACATGAACTATCGCCATATATACCCGTTTATCTATTGGATATGTGATAAAATTTTTTCACCGTTCAATATTTTCATTTCTAAATTAATATACTATTAGTTCGTTGCCCTGAGTGGAATATAATTTTTTCATTTTCAACCTAATTCAAACGCTATTATAAATAATTAACAATTTTGTTAAATGGTCTCTTAGTTTTGTTGGAAATATATATTCTATCTTTCGCTTTATCTGGTCAATCTTTAAGAATATGTAGTTTTTTGTTTTTCTTTATTATTTGTACTTCTCTTATAAACATATGAGAAAAAATTCACAAGGGCTATGGTTATTTTCTGTGACGTTTTTATGGGCACCTTTATCATACTATTGGTTTTGTGCTTTGGGCTTGCATAATCAAACTGTGTACAAAATGTTTTTAAATATCATTATTCTGCTTACTTTTTCTTCTATACCATAACAATAACTAGCTTGGTCTAATTTGGATTTTAGCTAACAATAAAATACTAATAAATCTTGGCCTATCAATTTATTGAATTATATTATATGTCATAATCCGTTATTACATGTTTTTTGCTAATAAGGACATATCTTTTTTTGTATATTTTCAATTTTACTATTTAGGTTATTATTTTTTCTGTGTACTGTGGGGGGGGGGGGGCGGGTGTGCGGGGGGGGGGGGGGGGCGGGGGGGGGGGGGGGGGGGGGGGGGGGGGGGGGGGGGGGGGGGGGGGGGGGGGGGGGGGGGGGGGTGTGGGGGGGGGGGGGTGGGGGGGGCGGGGGGGGGGGGGGGGGGGGGGGGGGGGGGGGGGGGGGGGGGGGGGGGGGGGGGGGGGGGGGGGAGGGGGGGGGGGGGGGGGGGGGGGGGGGGGGTGGGGGGGGGGGGGGGGGGGGGGGGGGGGGGGGGGGGGGGGGGGGGGGGGTGGGGGGGGGGGGGGGGGGGGGGGGGGGGGGGGGGGGGGGGGGGGGGGGGGGGGGGGGGGGGGGGGGGGGGGGGGGGGGGGGGGGGGGGGGGGGGGGGGGGGGGGGGGGGGGGGGGGGGGGGGGGGGGGGGGGGGGGGGGGGGGGGGGGGGGGGGGGGGGGGGGGGGGGGGGGGTTGGGGGGGGGGGGGGGGGGGGGGGGGGGGGGGGTTGGGGGGGGGGTGGGGGGTTGGGGGGGGGGGGGGGGGGGGGGGGGGGGGGGGGGGGGGGGGGGGGGGGGGGGTGGGGGGGGGGGCGGGGGGGGGGGGGGGGGTGTTGGTTGGTCGGTGGGGGCGGGGGGGGGGGGGGGGGGGGGGGTTGGGCGGGGGCGGGGGGGGGGGGGGGGGTGTGGGGGGGGTGGGGGGGGGGGGGGGGGGGGGGGGGGGGCGCGGGAGGGGGGGGGCGGGGCTGGGGGGGGGGGGGGGGGGCCCGGGTTGCGGGGGGGGGGGGGGGGGGCGGGGGGGGGGGGGGGGGGGGAGGGGGGGGGTGGGGGGGGGGGGGGGGGGGGGGGGGGGGGGGGGGGGGAGGGGGGGGGGGGGGGGGGGGGGGGGGGGGGGGGGGGGGGGGGGGGGGGGGGGGGGGGGGGGGGGGGGGGGGGGGGGGGGGGGGGGGGGGGGGGGGGGGGGGGGGGGGGGGGGGGGGGGGGGGGGGGGGGGGGGGGGGGGGGGGGGGGGGGGGGGGGGGGGGGGGGGGGGGGGGGGGGGGGGGGGGGTTTGGGGGGGGGGGGGGGGGGGGGGGGGGGGGGGGGGGGGGGGGGGGGGGGGGGGGGGGGGGGGGGGGGGAGGGGGGGGGGGGGGGGGGGGGGGGGGGGGGGGGGGGGGGGGGGGGGGGGGGGGGGGGGGAGAGGGGGGGGGTTTTGGGGGGGGGGTGGGTGGTGGGGGGGTGGGGGGGGGGGGGGGGGGGGGGGGGGGGGGGGGGGGGGGGGGGGGGGGGGGGGGGGGGGGGGGGGGGGGGGGGGGGGGGTTTGGGGGGGGGGGGGGGGGGGGGGGGGGGGGGGGGGGGGGGGGGGGGGGGGGGGGGGGGGGGGGGGGGGGGGGGGGGGGGGGGGGGGGGGGGGGGGGGGGGGGGGGGGGGGGGGGGGGGGGGGGGGGGGGGGGGGGGGGGGGGGGGGGGGGGGGGGGGGGGGGGGGGGGGGGGGGGGGGGGGTGGGGGGGGGGGTGGGGGGGGGGGGGGGGGGGGGGGGGGGGGGGGGGGGGGGGGGGGGGGGGGGGGGGGGGGGGGGGGGGGGGGGGGGGGGGGGGGGGGGGGGGGGGGGGGGGGGGGGGGGGGGGGGGGGGGGGGGGGGGGGGGGGGGGGGGGGGGGGGGGGGGGGGGGGGGGGGGGGGGGGGGGGGGGGGGGGGGGGGGGGGGGGGGGGGGGGGGGGGGGGGGGGGGGGGGGGGGGGGGGGGGGGGGGGGGGGGGGGGGGGGGGGGGGGGGGGGGGGGGGGGGGGGGGGGGGGGGGGGGGGGGGGGGGGGGGGGGGGGGGGGGGGGGGGGGGGGGGGGGGGGGGGGGGGGGGGGGGGGGGGGGGGGGGGGGGGGGGGGGGGGGGGGGGGGGGGGGGGGGGGGGGGGGGGGGGGGGGGGGGGGGGGGGGGGGGGGGGGGGGGGGGGGGGGGGGGGGGGGGGGGGGGGGGGGGGGGGGGGGGGGGGGGGGGGGGGGGGGGGGGGGGGGGGGGGGGGGGGGGGGGGGGGGGGGGGGGGGGGGGGGGGGGGGGGGGGGGGGGGGGGGGGGGGGGGGGGGGGGGGGGGGGGGGGGGGGGGGGGGGGGGGGGGGGGGGGGGGGGGGGGGGGGGGGGGGGGGGGGGGGGGGGGGGGGGGGGGGGGGGGGGGGGGGGGGGGGGGGGGGGGGGGGGGGGGGGGGGGGGGGGGGGGGGGGGGGGGGGGGGGGGGGGGGGGGGGGGGGGGGGGGGGGGGGGGGGGGGGGGGGGGGGGGGGGGGGGGGGGGGGGGGGGGGGGGGGGGGGGGGGGGGGGGGGGGGGGGGGGGGGGGGGGGGGGGGGGGGGGGGGGGGGGGGGGGGGGGGGGGGGGGGGGGGGGGGGGGGGGGGGGGGGGGGGGGGGGGGGGGGGGGGGGGGGGGGGGGGGGGGGGGGGGGGGGGGGGGGGGGGGGGGGGGGGGGGGGGGGGGGGGGGGGGGGGGGGGGGGGGGGGGGGGGGGGGGGGGGGGGGGGGGGGGGGGGGGGGGGGGGGGGGGGGGGGGGGGGGGGGGGGGGGGGGGGGGGGGGGGGGTTGGGGGGGGGGGGGGGGGGGGGGGGGGGGGGGGGGGGGGGGGGGGGGGGGGGGGGGGGGGGGGGGGGGGGGGGTTGGGGGGGGGGGGGGGGGGGGGGGGGGGGGGGGGGGGGGGGGGGGGGGGGGGGGGGGGGGGGGGGGGGGGGGGGGGGGGGGGGGGGGGGGGGGGGGGGGGGGGGGGGGGGGGGGGGGGGGGGGGGGGGGGGGGGGGGGGGGGGGGGGGGGGGGGGGGGGGGGGGGGGGGGGGGGGGGGGGGGGGGGGGGGGGGGGGGGGGGGGGGGGGGGGGGGGGGGGGGGGGGGGGGGGGGGGGGGGGGGGGGGGGGGGGGGGGGGGGGGGGGGGGGGGGGGGGGGGGGGGGGGGGGGGGGGGGGGGGGGGGGGGGGGGGGGGGGGGGGGGGGGGGGGGGGGGGGGGGGGGGGGGGGGGGGGGGGGGGGGGGGGGGGGGGGGGGGGGGGGGGGGGGGGGGGGGGGGGGGGGGGGGGGGGGGGGGGGGGGGGGGGGGGGGGGGGGGGGGGGGGGGGGGGGGGGGGGGGGGGGGGGGGGGGGGGGGGGGGGGGGGGGGGGGGGGGGGGGGGGGGGGGGGGGGGGGGGGGGGGGGGGGGGGGGGGGGGGGGGGGGGGGGGGGGGGGGGGGGGGGGGGGGGGGGGGGGGGGGGGGGGGGGGGGGGGGGGGGGGGGGGGGGGGGGGGGGGGGGGGGGGGGGGGGGGGGGGGGGGGGGGGGGGGGGGGGGGGGGGGGGGGGGGGGGGGGGGGGGGGGGGGGGGGGGGGGGGGGGGGGGGGGGGGGGGGGGGGGGGGGGGGGGGGGGGGGGGGGGGGGGGGGGGGGGGGGGGGGGGGGGGGGGGGTGGGGGGGGGGGGGGGGGGGGGGGGGGGGGGGGGGGGGGGGGGGGGGGGGGGGGGGGGGGGGGGGGGGGGGGGGGGGGGGGGGGGGGGGGGGGGGGGGGGGGGGGGGGGGGGGGGGGGGGGGGGGGGGGGGGGGGGGGGGGGGGGGGGGGGGGGGGGGGGGGGGGGGGGGGGGGGGGGGGGGGGGGGGGGGGGGGGGGGGGGGGGGGGGGGGGGGGGGGGGGGGGGGGGGGGGGGGGGGGGGGGGGGGGGGGGGGGGGGGGGGGGGGGGGGGGGGGGGGGGGGGGGGGGGGGGGGGGGGGGGGGGGGGGGGGGGGGGGGGGGGGGGGGGGGGGGGGGGGGGGGGGGGGGGGGGGGGGGGGGGGGGGGGGGGGGGGGGGGGGGGGGGGGGGGGGGGGGGGGGGGGGGGGGGGGGGGGGGGGGGGGGGGGGGGGGGGGGGGGGGGGGGGGGGGGGGGGGGGGGGGGGGGGGGGGGGGGGGGGGGGGGGGGGGGGGGGGGGGGGGGGGGGGGGGGGGGGGGGGGGGGGGGGGGGGGGGGGGGGGGGGGGGGGGGGGGGGGGGGGGGGGGGGGGGGGGGGGGGGGGGGGGGGGGGGGGGGGGGGGGGGGGGGGGGGGGGGGGGGGGGGGGGGGGGGGGGGGGGGGGGGGGGGGGGGGGGGGGGGGGGGGGGGGGGGGGGGGGGGGGGGGGGGGGGGGGGGGGGGGGGGGGGGGGGGGGGGGGGGGGGGGGGGGGGGGGGGGGGGGGGGGGGGGGGGGGGGGGGGGGGGGGGGGGGGGGGGGGGGGGGGGGGGGGGGGGGGGGGGGGGGGGGGGGGGGGGGGGGGGGGGGGGGGGGGGGGGGGGGGGGGGGGGGGGGGGGGGGGGGGGGGGGGGGGGGGGGGGGGGGGGGGGGGGGGGGGGGGGGGGGGGGGGGGGGGGGGGGGGGGGGGGGGGGGGGGGGGGGGGGGGGGGGGGGGGGGGGGGGGGGGGGGGGGGGGGGGGGGGGGGGGGGGGGGGGGGGGGGGGGGGGGGGGGGGGGGGGGGGGGGGGGGGGGGGGGGGGGGGGGGGGGGGGGGGGGGGGGGGGGGGGGGGGGGGGGGGGGGGGGGGGGGGGGGGGGGGGGGGGGGGGGGGGGGGGGGGGGGGGGGGGGGGGGGGGGGGGGGGGGGGGGGGGGGGGGGGGGGGGGGGGGGGGGGGGGGGGGGGGGGGGGGGGGGGGGGGGGGGGGGGGGGGGGGGGGGGGGGGGGGGGGGGGGGGGGGGGGGGGGGGGGGGGGGGGGGGGGGGGGGGGGGGGGGGGGGGGGGGGGGGGGGGGGGGGGGGGGGGGGGGGGGGGGGGGGGGGGGGGGGGGGGGGGGGGGGGGGGGGGGGGGGGGGGGGGGGGGGGGGGGGGGGGGGGGGGGGGGGGGGGGGGGGGGGGGGGGGGGGGGGGGGGGGGGGGGGGGGGGGGGGGGGGGGGGGGGGGGGGGGGGGGGGGGGGGGGGGGGGGGGGGGGGGGGGGGGGGGGGGGGGGGGGGGGGGGGGGGGGGGGGGGGGGGGGGGGGGGGGGGGGGGGGGGGGGGGGGGGGGGGGGGGGGGGGGGGGGGGGGGGGGGGGGGGGGGGGGGGGGGGGGGGGGGGGGGGGGGGGGGGGGGGGGGGGGGGGGGGGGGGGGGGGGGGGGGGGGGGGGGGGGGGGGGGGGGGGGGGGGGGGGGGGGGGGGGGGGGGGGGGGGGGGGGGGGGGGGGGGGGGGGGGGGGGGGGGGGGGGGGGGGGGGGGGGGGGGGGGGGGGGGGGGGGGGGGGGGGGGGGGGGGGGGGGGGGGGGGGGGGGGGGGGGGGGGGGGGGGGGGGGGGGGGGGGGGGGGGGGGGGGGGGGGGGGGGGGGGGGGGGGGGGGGGGGGGGGGGGGGGGGGGGGGGGGGGGGGGGGGGGGGGGGGGGTGGGGGGGGGGGGGGGGGGGGGGGGGGGGGGGGGGGGGGGGGGGGGGGGGGGGGGGGGGGGGGGGGGGGGGGGGGGGGGGGGGGGGGGGGGGGGGGGGGGGGGGGGGGGGGGGGGGGGGGGGGGGGGGGGGGGGGGGGGGGGGGGGGGGGGGGGGGGGGGGGGGGGGGGGGGGGGGGGGGGGGGGGGGGGGGGGGGGGGGGGGGGGGGGGGGGGGGGGGGGGGGGGGGGGGGGGGGGGGGGGGGGGGGGGGGGGGGGGGGGGGGGGGGGGGGGGGGGGGGGGGGGGGGGGGGGGGGGGGGGGGGGGGGGGGGGGGGGGGGGGGGGGGGGGGGGGGGGGGGGGGGGGGGGGGGGGGGGGGGGGGGGGGGGGGGGGGGGGGGGGGGGGGGGGGGGGGGGGGGGGGGGGGGGGGGGGGGGGGGGGGGGGGGGGGGGGGGGGGGGGGGGGGGGGGGGGGGGGGGGGTGGGGGGGGGGGGGGGGGGGGGGGGGGGGGGGGGGGGGGGGGGGGGGGGGGGGGGGGGGGGGGGGGGGGGGGGGGGGGGGGGGGGGGGGGGGGGGGGGGGGGGGGGGGGGGGGGGGGGGGGGGGGGGGGGGGGGGGGGGGGGGGGGGGGGGGGGGGGGGGGGGGGGGGGGGGGGGGGGGGGGGGGGGGGGGGGGGGGGGGGGGGGGGGGGGGGGGGGGGGGGGGGGGGGGGGGGGGGGGGGGGGGGGGGGGGGGGGGGGGGGGGGGGGGGGGGGGGGGGGGGGGGGGGGGGGGGGGGGGGGGGGGGGGGGGGGGGGGGGGGGGGGGGGGTGGGGGGGGGGGGGGGGGGGGGGGGGGGGGGGGGGGGGGGGGGGGGGGGGGGGGGGGGGGGGGGGGGGGGGGGGGGGGGGGGGGGGGGGGGGGGGGGGGGGGGGGGGGGGGGGGGGGGGGGGGGGGGGGGGGGGGGGGGGGGGGGGGGGGGGGGGGGGGGGGGGGGGGGGGGGGGGGGGGGGGGGGGGGGGGGGGGGGGGGGGGGGGGGGGGGGGGGGGGGGGGGGGGGGGGGGGGGGGGGGGGGGGGGGGGGGGGGGGGGGGGGGGGGGGGGGGGGGGGGGGGGGGGGGGGGGGGGGGGGGGGGGGGGGGGGGGGGGGGGGGGGGGGGGGGGGGGGGGGGGGGGGGGGGGGGGGGGGGGGGGGGGGGGGGGGGGGGGGGGGGGGGGGGGGGGGGGGGGGGGGGGGGGGGGGGGGGGGGGGGGGGGGGGGGGGGGGGGGGGGGGGGGGGGGGGGGGGGGGGGGGGGGGGGGGGGGGGGGGGGGGGGGGGGGGGGGGGGGGGGGGGGGGGGGGGGGGGGGGGGGGGGGGGGGGGGGGGGGGGGGGGGGGGGGGGGGGGGGGGGGGGGGGGGGGGGGGGGGGGGGGGGGGGGGGGGGGGGGGGGGGGGGGGGGGGGGGGGGGGGGGGGGGGGGGGGGGGGGGGGGGGGGGGGGGGGGGGGGGGGGGGGGGGGGGGGGGGGGGGGGGGGGGGGGGGGGGGGGGGGGGGGGGGGGGGGGGGGGGGGGGGGGGGGGGGGGGGGGGGGGGGGGGGGGGGGGGGGGGGGGGGGGGGGGGGGGGGGGGGGGGGGGGGGGGGGGGGGGGGGGGGGGGGGGGGGGGGGGGGGGGGGGGGGGGGGGGGGGGGGGGGGGGGGGGGGGGGGGGGGGGGGGGGGGGGGGGGGGGGGGGGGGGGGGGGGGGGGGGGGGGGGGGGGGGGGGGGGGGGGGGGGGGGGGGGGGGGGGGGGGGGGGGGGGGGGGGGGGGGGGGGGGGGGGGGGGGGGGGGGGGGGGGGGGGGGGGGGGGGGGGGGGGGGGGGGGGGGGGGGGGGGGGGGGGGGGGGGGGGGGGGGGGGGGGGGGGGGGGGGGGGGGGGGGGGGGGGGGGGGGGGGGGGGGGGTTGGGGGGGGGGGGGGGGGGGGGGGGGGGGGGGGGGGGGGGGGGGGGGGGGGGGGGGGGGGGGGGGGGGGGGGGGGGGGGGGGGGGGGGGGGGGGGGGGGGGGGGGGGGGGGGGGGGGGGGGGGGGGGGGGGGGGGGGGGGGGGGGGGGGGGGGGGGGGGGGGGGGGGGGGGGGGGGGGGGGGGGGGGGGGGGGGGGGGGGGGGGGGGGGGGGGGGGGGGGGGGGGGGGGGGGGGGGGGGGGGGGGGGGGGGGGGGGGGGGGGGGGGGGGGGGGGGGGGGGGGGGGGGGGGGGGGGGGGGGGGGGGGGGGGGGGGGGGGGGGGGGGGGGGGGGGGGGGGGGGGGGGGGGGGGGGGGGGGGGGGGGGGGGGGGGGGGGGGGGGGGGGGGGGGGGGGGGGGGGGGGGGGGGGGGGGGGGGGGGGGGGGGGGGGGGGGGGGGGGGGGGGGGGGGGGGGGGGGGGGGGGGGGGGGGGGGGGGGGGGGGGGGGGGGGGGGGGGGGGGGGGGGGGGGGGGGGGGGGGGGGGGGGGGGGGGGGGGGGGGGGGGGGGGGGGGGGGGGGGGGGGGGGGGGGGGGGGGGGGGGGGGGGGGGGGGGGGGGGGGGGGGGGGGGGGGGGGGGGGGGGGGGGGGGGGGGGGGGGGGGGGGGGGGGGGGGGGGGGGGGGGGGGGGGGGGGGGGGGGGGGGGGGGGGGGGGGGGGGGGGGGGGGGGGGGGGGGGGGGGGGGGGGGGGGGGGGGGGGGGGGGGGGGGGGGGGGGGGGGGGGGGGGGGGGGGGGGGGGGGGGGGGGGGGGGGGGGGGGGGGGGGGGGGGGGGGGGGGGGGGGGGGGGGGGGGGGGGGGGGGGGGGGGGGGGGGGGGGGGGGGGGGGGGGGGGGGGGGGGGGGGGGGGGGGGGGGGGGGGGGGGGGGGGGGGGGGGGGGGGGGGGGGGGGGGGGGGGGGGGGGGGGGGGGGGGGGGGGGGGGGGGGGGGGGGGGGGGGGGGGGGGGGGGGGGGGGGGGGGGGGGGGGGGGGGGGGGGGGGGGGGGGGGGGGGGGGGGGGGGGGGGGGGGGGGGGGGGGGGGGGGGGGGGGGGGGGGGGGGGGGGGGGGGGGGGGGGGGGGGGGGGGGGGGGGGGGGGGGGGGGGGGGGGGGGGGGGGGGGGGGGGGGGGGGGGGGGGGGGGGGGGGGGGGGGGGGGGGGGGGGGGGGGGGGGGGGGGGGGGGGGGGGGGGGGGGGGGGGGGGGGGGGGGGGGGGGGGGGGGGGGGGGGGGGGGGGGGGGGGGGGGGGGGGGGGGGGGGGGGGGGGGGGGGGGGGGGGGGGGGGGGGGGGGGGGGGGGGGGGGGGGGGGGGGGGGGGGGGGGGGGGGGGGGGGGGGGGGGGGGGGGGGGGGGGGGGGGGGGGGGGGGGGGGGGGGGGGGGGGGGGGGGGGGGGGGGGGGGGGGGGGGGGGGGGGGGGGGGGGGGGGGGGGGGGGGGGGGGGGGGGGGGGGGGGGGGGGGGGGGGGGGGGGGGGGGGGGGGGGGGGGGGGGGGGGGGGGGGGGGGGGGGGGGGGGGGGGGGGGGGGGGGGGGGGGGGGGGGGGGGGGGGGGGGGGGGGGGGGGGGGGGGGGGGGGGGGGGGGGGGGGGGGGGGGGGGGGGGGGGGGGGGGGGGGGGGGGGGGGGGGGGGGGGGGGGGGGGGGGGGGGGGGGGGGGGGGGGGGGGGGGGGGGGGGGGGGGGGGGGGGGGGGGGGGGGGGGGGGGGGGGGGGGGGGGGGGGGGGGGGGGGGGGGGGGGGCGGGGGGGGGGGGGGGGGGGGGGGGGGGGGGGGGCGGGCGGGGGGGCGGGCGGGGGGCGGGGGGGGGGGGGGCGGGGGGGGCGGGGGGCGGGGCGGGGGGGGGTGGGGCGGGGGGGGGGGGGCGGGAGGGTGGGGGGGGGGGGGGGGGGGGGGGGGGGGGGGGGGGGGGGGGGGGTGTGGGGGGGGGGGGGGGGGGGGGGGGGGGGGGGGGGGGGAGGGGGGGGGGGGGGGGGGGGGGGGGGGGGGGGGGGGGGGGGGGGGGGGGGGGGAGGGGGGGGGGGGGGGGGGGGGGGGGGGGGGGGGGGGGGGGGGGGGGGGGGGGGGGGGGGGGGGGGGGGGGGGGGGGGGGGGGGGGGGGGGGGGGGGGGGGGGGGGGGGGGGGGGGGGGGGGGGGGGGGGGGGGGGGGGGGGGGGGGGGGGGGGGGGGGGGGGGGGGGGGGGGGGGGGGGGGGGGGGGGGGGGGGGGGGGGGGGGGGGGGGGGGGGGGGGGGGGGGGGGGGGGGGGGGGGGGGGGGGGGGGGGGGGGGGGGGGGGGGGGGGGGGGGGGGGGGGGGGGGGGGGGGGGGGGGGGGGGGGGGGGGGGGGGGGGGGGGGGGGGGGGGGGGGGGGGGGGGGGGGGGGGGGGGGGGGGGGGGGGGGGGGGGGGGGTGGGGGGGGGGGGGGGGGGGGGGGGGGGGGGGGGGGGGGGGGGGGGGGGGGGGGGGGGGGGGGGGGGGGGGGGGGGGGGGGGGGGGGGGGGGGGGGGGGGGGGGGGGGGGGGGGGGGGGGGGGGGGGGGGGGGGGGGGGGGGGGGGGGGGGGGGGGGGGGGGGGGGGGGGGGGGGGGGGGGGGGGGGGGGGGGGGGGGGGGGGGGGGGGGGGGGGGGGGGGGGGGGGGGGGGGGGGGGGGGGGGGGGGGGGGGGGGGGGGGGGGGGGGGGGGGGGGGGGGGGGGGGGGGGGGGGGGGGGGGGGGGGGGGGGGGGGGGGGGGGGGGGGGGGGGGGGGGGGGGGGGGGGGGGGGGGGGGGGGGGGGGGGGGGGGGGGGGGGGGGGGGGGGGGGGGGGGGGGGGGGGGGGGGGGGGGGGGGGGGGGGGGGGGGGGGGGGGGGGGGGGGGGGGGGGGGGGGGGGGGGGGGGGGGGGGGGGGGGGGGGGGGGGGGGGGGGGGGGGGGGGGGGGGGGGGGGGGGGGGGGGGGGGGGGGGGGGGGGGGGGGGGGGGGGGGGGGGGGGGGGGGGGGGGGGGGGGGGGGGGGGGGGGGGGGGGGGGGGGGGGGGGGGGGGGGGGGGGGGGGGGGGGGGGGGGGGGGGGGGGGGGGGGGGGGGGGGGGGGGGGGGGGGGGGGGGGGGGGGGGGGGGGGGGGGGGGGGGGGGAGCTCTTCTTTTACAATCTCTAGACATCACAGAAGACATTACTGCCGTAGGCTGAAACAAAGTGTTATATTTACAACACCGAGACACCATCTCGTAATCAATAACACCATCAGCAACAGAATTTGAAACACCACTGTTACCGATAATGTGTATTAATAATAGTGTCGGTGTATGGGTGGCGTAGGTGTGCCGTCGTATCTGTGTTAGGTATGTATTAGTGAGTGTGTGGTAGAACAGTCACTCACAACACAGGTACGTAAATAATAGTCATGGATGGCCGTAAACATCTGGTGTAATTTAAATGTCGATTTATTAAGTCACGGCACGATCATGTTCACATATACAGTTTGAATTACAACACGAACACGTAGGCATTAATATAAAGTTCACAGTGAAAAATACACGCTATCCCCAGCGCTCAACAGACTGCACTCCTGGCAGTTAATAATATCTTGGCCTATAATACCATAAAGTTCACAGTGAAAAATACACGCTATCCCCAGCGCTCAACAGACTGCACTCCTGGCAGTTAATAATATCTTGGCCTATAATACCAGCTTCACCACAGCTTCATAAATACTTAATATGGCCTCATAAATACATAATATGGCCTGTCCCAATCCTGGACTCATAATAGCTTCATCACAGCTTCACAAATACATAATATGGCCTGTCCCAATCCCTGGACTCATAATAGCTTCATCACAGCTTCACAAATACATAATATGGCCTGTCCCAATCCTGGACTCATAATAGCTTCATCACAGCTTCACAAATACATAATATGGCCTGTCCCAATCCTGGACTCATAATAGCTTCATCACAGCTTCACAAATACATAATATGGCCTGTCCCAATCCTGGACTCATAATAGCTTTCACCACAGCTTCATAAATACATAATATGGCCTGTCCCAATCCTGGACTCATAATAGCTTCATCACAGCTTCATAAATACTTAATATGGCCTGTCCCAATCCTGGACTCATAACAGCTTTCACCACAGCTTCATAAATACATAATATGGCCTGTCCCAATCCTGGACTCATAATAGCTTCATCACAGCCTCACAAATACATAATATGGCCTGTCCACACAGCAAAAACATTAAGTCGACATTATTCAAAGCACTACGTAGGCATACATCCTCGAAAAACACACACAGACAGCGTTGACCACTCCCCGGTCCAACGCTCCGAATCCCTACTCTCCTCTCCGGGATCACACACTCTAGTCCCGCCAAAAAACCCAAAACGAGACTCCGCTGTTTTTGAACACAGCTCAAAAACAGTACAGAATAAATACATCTCAGCATTTGAGATAAAAGCGTTCACACGCTTTTCTGTACTCTGTCACTCAAAATAAAAGGATATGTTTCTATTATAACGTTAAACAAACCTCAGCTTAATCAGGTATACAAGTATTGTAACTCATAATCTACTTTGATCAAAAACATATTCCGAATTACTGCCCCTCTCATAGGATCACTCGTTACAGTTATGCAAATAGTCTAGGAATTAACAAGTTATAGCCAAAATAAAATGATGGTGCTGTCAGACAACACCCAAAATCAGAATCGCTCAGTGGTAGGTTTTTTAAACCACCATTGTACGGGAAATGGGCCACAAGTTACATTTGAACTGATTGGCTGGAATGATATGTAAGGCTAAACACGATTAGTCGGACTATAAATGCTATCCTTGGTTGTTAGGGGAGACGTAGGAAGTTAATATTTTTTCAAACACTTGTCGAAACGTGGCTCCATTGGCCAGACTCGCTGATATACTCACTTAGGAGCGTTAGTTCGAGACCACTAGTTCAAATAAGCTTGATGAAGCAACAGTGCGTTGAAGCCAGCTCACATTTTTGCTAAATAAAAGCCTGGAACATAAGCAGATGGGAATTTGTGCCAGTATTTGTGCCAGAATTCATTGCTAGTCAACGTATCTGTGTTTATTTCCATGAATTGTGGTAAGCTTGAAACATTCAGTATCTTTTAATGAAAATTGAATGTGAATTGTTAATTTATGCCTGTATATATGTGTAGTTCAGTAGCAAACATGATGTAAAGCCTATAATGCTCCAGCCTGAACAGAAGGTGTCGGAGGAAAGTAAAACAGCATGGAATGGCCAAACAGTACACTGACACCTAGATGATTGACTAGAAAGAAATAATGCTGGAAGTGCAGAGGCGTAGTAACCATTAAGGAGGTTAATACTGGTATAAAGTATTTCAGAACTCCGCCAATGCCGGTCCCAAGCCCGGATGAAAAAGGAGGAGGGCGGCCTGCATGGAGGCCGTAAGGAGGCAGCCCCTCCACCATGCAAAGGCACAACAGGCCAATCACCTGTTTGCTTTAAATCATGATTACGCGAACTACAAGAGAGAAAACCGGACTGATTCTAAAGGCGACAAACTGGAACGGACTACGGACTACGACTTATGGAACTTGGAACACAAGAAGTATAAATGGGAAGGAAGAGGAGCTGGTGGAAGAGATGAGGAAAGCAAAACTAGAAATCCTGGCTATAACGGAAACGAAGAAAAAAGGACAAGGAGTCATGGATCTCGATGGCAACACGTTGCTCTACAGTGGTGTACCCATATCTGAAAGAGCTAAAGGGGGCGTGGGTTGCATTGTGGCCCAAAATCAAAAAGATAGTATCAAGGGATGGAACTTTGTCTCGGAGCGCATTATGGTTGTAAAACTAAAAGAAGGAGAAACCATAGTCAACCTGGTCATAGTGTATGGGCCAAATGAGGATGAGAGAGCAGAGGTCAAGGAGGAATTCTTCGAGCTGCTTCAAAGGACAGTGGATGACTGCCTAGATGAAGTTATTATGCTCGGAGATTTTAATGCCAGAGTTGGAAATGACCATGCTAGATGGGGTGGAGTTATCGGAAGATATGGAGAAGATACTCTCAATGACAATGGAAAGCGACTCCTTAGATTCTGCAGTGAGCAGAATCTGATCATTACAAACACAAAGTTCCCCCATAAGCGCATACATGCATACACTAGATGTGAACCAACCAAGAATGAGAAGTCAGTGATCGACTACGCCATTGTTCGGAGAAGCTCATTCAGATATGTCCGAGATGCAAGAGTCTGGAGGGGGCCAGAGATTGGAAGTGATCACTACCTGCTAACAATCAAACGAACAACTGAAAGAGTTGCTCAGCCTAGGAACTGCCCAACATCACGCAAGAAACCAAGTAAACGAGCAGGAGAAATGAGCATTAGGACCTACAAGCTGAGAGAGCCAGAAATTAAGACCAGATATCAGGGGCTTATTGCTACAGCAGTGAGCAACACAGAAGAGCGACCTGATGACTTGGAAACCCTCTGGAATAAATTCAAGGATATCATAAAGACAGCTGCTGCAGAAGCATGCGGTGAAGTCCGACTTGGGAACCAGAGAAAGAGGACACCTTGGTGGACAGAGGAAGTCAAAGAGAAAATAAGAGAGAAGAAAATGGCATGGAAACAATACTTAGGAGCTAAAAACACAACAGGACAAATGGAAAAATATAGAGAATATGTGACACTCAGAACAGAAGCAAAGAACAAAGTGCTAGCAGCAAAACAGAAGTCCTGGGAAGAATTTGGAGAAAAGCTAGAAAAAGATGCACAAGAAAACCAGAAATTGTTCTATAAGACCGTAAAGAACATGAGGAAAGAAAAACAATGCCCTCTCAAATTTATAAAGGACAAGCAAGGCAAATTGCTTACTGCCCCGAAGGAAGTAATGGAAAGATGGAAAGAATATTTCTCAGAACTCCTGGATGGTGAGCATGATGAAGCATCAGAAATGATAACCACTAACACAGAAGAGGAAACCAATGATGGTGAAGATGACATAAAGATGGAAGAACTGAGGGCAGCACTAGAGAAAATCAAGATGGGCAAAGCAGCAGGGCATGATGGTATAACACCAGAAATGGTTAAGTACATGGGAGCATCAGGCGACCTATTACTCTTAAAGGTCCTACAGGCAGCATGGTGCAACAAGACCATACCAAAGGATTGGGAGATTGCCATCATAACACCAATTTTCAAAAGGGTGACAATCGACAATGTGGAAACCATAGAGGCATATCCCTTCTCAGTGTCCCTGGTAAAATCTACTCTAGAATCCTAGAGCAGAGACTCCGACGCCTAGCTGAGCCACAATTGGATGAGGTCCAGTGCGGATTCCGAGCAAACCGAAGTACTCAAGACCTAATCTTCACACTCAGACAGCTGAGTGAAAAGGTCCTTGAGTATAAGAGTGAGATCCATCTTTGTTTCATAGATCTGGAAAAGGCGTTTGACAGGGTCCCCTGGAGCAAACTTTGGGACTGTTTGGCAAGGAAGAATATTCCAGCACCTCTGATTCATGCTATACAGAGCTTCTACAAGTCTTGCAGAAATTATGTGAGGACAGCAAACCATAAGTCAGAAGAGTTCAGGACCACCACTGGTGTAAGGCAAGGTGATATCCTATCACCTTACCTCTTCATACTCCTTATGGACGATGTCATCAAGGCATGTAAGGAGAGAACAAGAAAGTATTCAGTGGGGTACTGGAAGATGAGACAGGTCTATATTTCGGAGCTGGCATTTGCTGATGATGTTGCCCTGATTGCTAAATCAGAGGCACATCTCCAATCCAACCTGCAAGTCTGGAAGGAAGAGCTGGAGAAGAGAGGGATGGTCATAAGCAGCTCTAAAACAAAATCCATGGTGATATCACGAGAAGAAAGAAAACATCAGATTAAGTTGGGAGAACAGGTCCTGGAGCAGGTCGACCACTTTAAATATCTCGGAGCTATTATAGACCGAAAGGGAGGCATCAAAGAAGAGTTGGCCACTCGGAAAGCAGCGGCTGGGAGACTTTTTCAGGCCATAAATCGTGGATTCCTCAGCAAGAAAGAGGTTGGTAAGAAAACGAAGATGGCTGTATACCGCTCCACCTATGTCCCAGTCTTGACATATGGATGCGAGTCGTGGGCAATGACTACAACCCACAAAAGCCAGATCCAAACCTCAGAAATGAGGTATCTGAGGAAAGTGGTTGAAGTAACAAGAAGAGACATGGTCCGCAACCAGACGATCCGTCAAGGCCTAAAATCCCATCCGCTGCAGACCCAAATAGAACAGTCCCAACTAAGATGGTTTGGCCATGTCTGCAGAATGGGAGAAGATCGGCTACCACGACAAGCATGGGAAACAAAGAGCCAGGGATCCAGACCTCCAGGACGACCCAGAGTCCGCTGGGAGGACAACATTAGACAATCTTTGAAGGACCGAGGACTAGAATGGAACCAGGCCAGGAAGAAGACAGCTGATAGAATGGTCTGGCGCTCTCTCTTCCAAACCTCTACACCTCACGGTAGAAGGGGAACGACTAAGTAAGTAAGTATAAAGTATTTCAGATGAAGCTGACAGTTGGCCTAACGCTCTGAACTCAATGTTTGTGATGTATTGTGCTCAGTGTAGAACTAGAGTATCAATTAGTTATGAAGTAGAAGGTACATCCTTCTTGTTTTCAGGGACTGTGGTCTTGACGTTATTGAGCAGCACCTGGTCAAAGCTTTGCTGAATCCAGAGTCGGACAGCATACTCCTGGTCCATTTAGCTATCAGTGAGGTGTCTCCAGAGCCCAGGGGAGAAATCGAGCAGAGGAGTCTTTTCCTGCCGCCATCACGCAAGATAAGCTGATGTGGCCAGCTGAGCTCAACATTATGTACCCCCATCTTAAAATAACATTGTAACATAAACTTAAGAGGGGAAGTAAATTGTTTTAATACCAGGAACTGAGAACATCTCCAATACTAGTTCCCATAGAAACAAACTATTGAAGTCATGATGACAAATACCAACAGAGCTTGAACAAAACAAAACCAGTATTACCTCATATTACTACTACACAACTGACACACATAGGATACTTTTAATAATATATGTCACTACAATATTCATATTGATAAATTCTGTACATATAACTTGTAATTAAAATTGATTGTGATTCCTGGTTCCCTTTGTACTTGAATCAGGACACATATACATTCATGACAGCAATGAATACATATTGTTATTTGAAAAGTTATCAGTGACTCCTTTAAGATATCCTTGTAGAGTGTTTTATGTATGTGAGTGTCACAGTGTTGTCAAGTGTAGTGGAATAAATTAAATTGTTTATCTGTCTGTTGTTGTTTTGACTTACACTTCATCATACACATACCCTAGACATATAACGTAGTCATCACACTATTCCAGAATAATTCTGACTGAGGTATACATATGTGGCAGCAAGTAAGGTTATATATAATACACTACTCGGTACTTGTGTGATATTTCACCGCTAAAATAAAATTTTCCAAATTTATTACCAAAACTGAGAACCGTACTCTTTCCTTACAATTTTTTCTTTTTTTTTCCGCCTGCGCGGCTTTTTTTCCCCCGCCTGCGCGGGATTAGTCCATTTAACAGGTAGGGGTTGTGGGTTAGTATTATTATGTATTTATTTTTTTTAATGTAAAATTTTTGCCTCGTCTTGGCGGGGCGCGTCCCGTTCAACCTAGTCATCATCATCATCATCATCAGCTTTCAAGTCCCTAGGGAGCATTTGCTTTATTTCTTCATCCTCTTCTTGTCTGTCATCAGTTCTCTTCTCCGTGTATTCCTCGTCTTGGCGGGGCGCGTCCCGTTCAACCTAGTCATCATCATCATCATCAGCTTTCAAGTCCTAAGGAGCATTTGCTTTATACCAAGTCTTCCTGTCCTGTGCCATCAGCTCAAGGTCGTTCCATAATTTCTTCATCCTCTTCTTGTCTGTCATCAGTTCTCTTCTCCGTGTATTCCTTGGTCTTCCTCTGCCTCTCTTACCCTGGGGGTTCCAGACCAAGGACTGCCTGGTAAAGCTATAAGCAAGTTTGCTCAGTGTGTATCCTATCCATCTTCAGCGTCTTCTTCTCATGTCTCGTTCTTCTAACACTTGCCTGGTTCGTGTCATCAGTTGCACATTAGTGATCTTGTCATACCACTACAATCCTTCTATTTTAGACAAGCAACCATTTATGAGGGCGTCCGTGGTTTCAGCGCAGGCTTCTCTCGACAAAGGTAGTGGGCTGGAGACATGGTGGCGTCACGCTACAATCTACCCAGCTGTAAGTGGATGGATACCTGACTCTGCTCTGAAAGGTAAAGGCAGCCAGGAGGGGAGCTGGTTATAGCACTACTCTGAGATCATCCAGGTCTGTATTATTTTGGCTTTTCAATGCCGCAATTACTGACTGTGCATCAGAAAAGAAAGCAACCCTTCTCTCTGCGCTTTCTTCTGTCAATATAACCTCTGCTACAGTTTTCAGGGCCTCTGCCTCTGCTCTGAAGTTGTTGGAGAATCGTCCTGTCGCCACTGACAGCATTTTTTCTGCACCAGTGCTTAAGGTCAGAAAGACGCCCCCACCTCCATTTTCTGTTGCATTTGTTTCTGATCCATCTGTGTATGCATGGGTCCAGGTGTTGCGTGGATAATGTTTCTCTATGTATTTTGTAAACGACTGTGACTGACGAAGGAATCCAAATACATCATTCAACTTTTGATAAGCTTTCTGGCGTTTTGACAAGGTAGCAAGCTATCAATAAGGACAAGAAATGTTCGACTTTTAAACTGCTGAGAAGGCGTTTGAGATTCATCAATTGTGCTGGAACCACTGAAATCATCATACTCTCGATTTCTTTTGTGTTTCCTTCGAGTTTGTTCTTGATAATGTTCACACTCAGTCACATCCTTGGCCTTTTGCTCTATGTCTGCAAAAGTAGACCGCATAGCTTGAATATACCCCCGCAGGGATTCATAGAGTGCACAAGCCGTATTCAAATCTTGGTCAGAAGATTGCAAAGAAGCACTGGTCATTTGAAAACGGTGTAATACTTGATCCCACAGTATGATCATTATTCCTGTTTCTAACTTCATCATGGTTGAAAGTAGACAACGAGCCTGTTGACGACACTCTGATTTCTGATCATTGTTATCTGAAATATCATCCAAGACTTGTTTTATTGCAGAAAAGCTGTGTAAAAGTGCTTTTGTCGCATCTGCCCAAGCGGACCATTTCACAAAGGGCAAATTGGACTTATTATGACTACCGCCAGCACATAATGCAGTAGAAAGGAGACCCCACCGGTAGGTAGAAGCAGAAAAGAAGGTGTACAGACTTTCAACAAATCCAAAGAAAATGACTGCTTCTGTCCGCAAACAGTTAAGATAAAAGTAATAAAGAGTCACACTAAGTCACCCTGTTATGCTTTTTCTCTCACAATTTCGTGACATCAAATGAAAAGGCGCTAAAGATGGCATACATCACAAGATCATTGGTTTAACGCTCTTATTAGAAGATGACCAAAAAATGATGTACATATTTATTGGCGCGGGGCCCTAAAAGCACGGGGCTCGTAGCATATGCTACTTTTGCTACTACGTTAATCCGGCTCTGATTAGGTAAATATTTGACAAGGATCAGTGCATAGTGAGGGAGGGGGACCAACTTCCCACCCAGCCCTCTCCACCCAGCCCTCCACACCCAGCGGAGGTTTTTTTTTTTTAAGTTTTGTCTCGTTTTGGCGAGGCGCGTCCCGTTCAATCTAATCGGTTATATTAGGGCGCATGTCCAAATATAAAAGACCCTTAAGTCTAGGGAATTGCTAGTCATCGTAATCATCATCATCATCAGCTTTCAAGTCCCTATCAGAGTCAGGTACCCATTTACAGCTGGTTAGACTGATGCGTGACACCTGTTCCCGTCCTCGTTGCTGTTGCCTTCTCTAACTCAAGATCAGATTCAGGTACCCATTTACAGCTGGTTAGACTGATGCGTGACACCTGTTCCCGTCCTCGTTGCTGTTGCCTTCTCTAACTCAAGATCAGAGTCAGGTACCCATTTACAGCTGGTTAGACTCTACCAAGCTTTGAACCAGAAACCCGGTAACTTATCGCGGTAGTGGATCACTGTTGACGCATCTAAGGTCCCAATTCAATACCGTTTTATTGCTTATAAACTTAAAATACCGGGGAGGGGGGGGGGGGTGGTTGAGGGCGGGTCTGTCGTAAGCGTGTCAACTATGAATGCATGAGGAACGGTTTTTTTTTTTTAACTTGCCCTCCCAAATCACAATGTGAAATCAACCTTTTCCAGTCAAGAAAAAGTACGGTTGTCAGTTTTGGTAATAAATTTGGAAAATTTTATTTTAGCGGTGAAATATCACACAAGTACCCACTACTCTTATTAGATATATATCCCTTCACAGCTGATCTCAGTCAGTAAGTACACTAAGTCCCCTATAAATATTAATAACATCCCACTTCACCACAGGTAGCAGAAAGGTTCCCTGATAATTCAACCCAAAAGTTGGTATAATCAGGGACCTTCACAGCTGACCTCATTCAGTACAATAGCAATAAAGAACAACAACATTGCATATTATCAAAATCCACCACAGCCCATTTAATGTAATGTTATTCGGAACATGTATGACCGGGGTATGTTGGGGGTTGCTGTTTTATACGAAGAGTCTAGTTAATCGACTAGCCTATGCGCTAGAGATGGAAATTGTTCTTCAACAGACTTAAGGTTGTACCAGGTTCTGGGATAGTCCTCTAAGGTGTATTTGTTTAGAGCAGTAATTAGTTTAGCATTTGTTTCTATCTGTCATACTTTCCTTCATTCCATAGGTATGGGTAGCAAAGAAATGGAGTCTCAAGCCTCTAGTCTCAAGATGGAATTTTTATTGTCCATAACTTATTTACAAGTCAATATAGAAAAACTTCATAATATACATATTTCAAATATTCATCCGAGCATATTCCTTCCCAAAAATCCTGCTGTATGGGCTTCTTACTTCACATGGACCACTCGGGTTCTACTCATAGGAAATTCCTTCCTGTTCTTAATGCCATTTTTTTTTGCAAGCAAGTGCATACTAGTAGTTCAATGTAGATTACTCTGCTTCTTCAGGTTATAAAATAGCTATATCTCATCCTGACATGGCATTGCTTCAGCAGCACAAATCAATCCTGCGTATGCATTTAAAGGAAAACCTTCAGCCATTATTTCATTTCTTAATCCGCAACACTCATTCGATCTCGACATGTCAATTAATGTATAGTAATTAGTTGCGACTACTTACAGTCTTCCAATATAGAATACAACCACATAAATGCACTTTGAAGAGAACATATTATCATCCTTGGAATTGCTAATTCTTCTATTTGAATAAACTTGCGTGCAGTAAACCACTGCGTTCTCAGCACATCTTGCTTGTCTTCATAACTAGACGTGTACTGACTAAAAGCTTTTTCTGGGCCGCTGGGGAAATCGCGTCTGTTCTAAATTTTCTGAGCTCACGATTGGATAAAAACTAATCTACTCTATTACTATCATGGTCTGTTTCTACTATAAATTTACGGTTTAATTTTTTTATTTTTGACAAATTCCTATCAACCAAGCTATAGTCTGTTTTAGTTAGAAGTGATAATTCTTAAAGTGACGAACTCACTGTCACACATGTTTCTTATGGCTATTCATCAATATCTTGCTTTTTTCTATATTAATTTCCATCCCATACGTTCTTGTTACTTTCTCCAGTCTAGAGGTAAAGTCTTGAAGTTCTGATTCTGTTCCAGCTATAAGATCGATATCATCAGCAAAACGTAGATTGCAAAGAGGTCGACCTCCAATCGATATGGTTGTTTTATAATCGTAGAGAGCCTCCTGCATAATATGTTCTAGATATATATTAAAGAGCACTGGGGACAGGATAAATCCCTGACGAACTCCTTCAGTTGTTTTGAAAAATTCTCCAATGTCATTGCTTGCAAAAACAGCACTGCTTGCGTCCTTGTATAGTGCTTCAATGATATCTATGATGTTGGTATCAAAATTGAATTATTTCATTATTTGCCATAAGCCTTCATGCCAGACTCGATCGAAGGCTTTTGTGAAATCGATGAAGTTATGGCATAAATCGCATTGATGCTGGAGATGTTTCAGTAATCTAATATTGAAGATTTGTTCTGAGGTACTTCTTTTTGGTCTAAAGCCATCCTGTTCCTCGGATAAGATTTCTTCTGATTTCTGTTTTATTCTGTTCAAAAGTATCCTTAACATCACTTTACTTGGATGACTAATAAGGCTAATGGTTCTGTAATTCTTGCACATTTTTAGATTTCCTTTCTTTGGAAGCGGTATTACTAATGACTGCGCCCACTCTGTTGGCCATTTTTTAGTACTCCATATCTTCTGGCAAATTGTTGTCATGATTTTTACTATATCTGGTCCTCCATATTTCAAGAGCTCTGCTGGGATATTATCCACACCCGGTGACTTCCCTCCTTTCATCGAACATATAGCCTCTTCCACTTCTTCCCGTAATATTGCTGCATTTCCGAGTTCCCTGTTTTCACACTTAATGTTGTTTAATATGCTATAGTCAGTGTCGAGTTTACAGTTATATAATTCTTTACAATATTCTGCCCACCTTCTCATTACAGCTGTTTTTTCATTGAGCAGAGCCCCATTGCTATCTTCTATGACAGTTACCCTGGGCTGTTGGGGTTTTGATAGCCTTCCTAATGTGTCAAAAGCTGCCTTGCTGTTACCTTTTATTAGCCCCGTATTAATGGACTCACATTGATCAGCTACCCATTTTTCTTTGGCCTGTTTCATTTTCTTTCTAATATTTTTATTCACCATACTGTATTGCCATGCTGCTTCAGGAACCTCTTTCTTAACCTTTTTCATTTCCCGCCGTGTATCACATAACTTCAGAATGTCATCTGTAACCCATGGTTTGTTTATTTTCTTTCTTTTACCAAGTATCTATGTTGCTGATTCAATGAGCACGTCTTTCATGTTCTCTGTGATTGAGTTGATATCATCCTCCAGAAAGTTGAAAGCTGCACATTTTCCTTCAACAGTTGCCTCAAAGATTCCCGCGATTTCTGGATCTTTCAGTTTGTCTAAATTGAATCTTAACTGAGAACATCTGTTTTGATTATAATTCTTTTTGAGTTTAAGCTTGAGCGTCATCAATACCATGTCGTGATCACTACCAATATCGGTGCCAGGAAAAGTCCTCATCATCAGTTGCCATCTCCACAACGAAGGTTGGCTGTAATGGATCTCCAACGTCTTCTGTCTCTTGTCTTGGTGGTGCACTCTGATAGACTCTTTCCTGTCCATCTCTTGATGTTATCTTCCCACTTACAGCGCTGTCTTCCCCTTGCACGTTTGCCTTCAACTCTCCCTTCTGTTATGGTCTTCTGCAAGGTGTTATGCCTTTTTATGTGGCCAAAGTATTTTAGCTGCCGAACTTTGACCTCCCTCATTAGTTCTCTTTTCATACCTAGATTTTCTAGGACATCCTTATTTGTTTTCATCTCTTTCCATGAGATACGCCCCATTCTTCTACATATCCACATTTCCAGAGCCTCAATTCTTTCTTCCAAATGCTTATTCATCGTCCATGTTTCTGCACCATACAGAAATGCAGAAAAGTCCTAGTCTTGGCTTTATTAATACTGGACTTGAATCTTTTGGATACAAGAATAAAATCAATTTGGCCATGTATCTCAGTTTTCGGGGCATGCCACGTTGTTCTTCTTGATAACTTATGAGGAAATAGTGTATTTGCAAGGGTTAGTTTATAGTTTCAGGCAAATTCTAGTAGCCTTAGTCCTCGATCGTTGGTTTCTCCTGTCCCAAATTTCCACACCGTGCCAGCCCACTGACCGTATGCATCTGGCCCTATTTTAGCATTCCAATCACCTAGCACGATGAAACGATCTTTCTTTGGAATTTTCTTAATTGTTTCATCCAGATTTTCATAAAATGCATCAATTGCATCATCCTCATAGTCAGTAGTGGGGGCATATACCTGTATGATGGAGATGTTCTTTGGATGTGATGCAATACGTATGGGGATAAGCCTGCTATTTACTGGGGTGCAGCTGATGACAGAGTAAAATCTATCTTTATGTACAATAAAACCTACTCCATGCTGATGTTTGGACTCATCTCCACTAAACCAAATTTTGTGACCATCATCCGTTATTGATTTACCTAATCCTGTCCATCTGTCTTCTGCTAGGCCCAGGATGTCCCACGAGTATCTAACAAGTTCATGTGTTAGTTCTCTGACTTTTCCACACGCATATAGCGTGCGTACATTCCAAGTTCCAACAACAAAACTTTTTCTAGGATGTTTCAAAACAGGTGTTTGTACCCCATTCGCTCACTTAACACTCTCAAGGGGCAATGAGAGCGCGGTCGTTGTTAATCCGGGCCTCGGCCGATCCGGCATATTATTACTGAGTTGACTTTCCATCATAGCATTTCAGTGGGCAAGAGGTTTGCTTGGCGGTGCCCATCTCCTCTCCAAGTATCCTTGCAGGTACATACAAAAATGTACCTGGAGCAATCTGGTTTTAAGGCGCCAGACACTCGCCCTTCGCCCCTTCTCCTGTTAGTATTAAACGGTGCCGCAACGAGAAGGCCAGAAGCTGGTCTTTTGTTGTCAGTAGCTATGTATTACGCATGCCTTAGGAGCATTTGGTCAGATATTGAGAGCTCGTTCTCAGTTCCACTCCTGGCTATG